>JBBBDQ010000973.1:682500-1135000 GCA_037127315.1 Ascarosepion bandense
TTAAAGCGACCAACAGCAACTTTTCAAACGTCCCAAAACCTTAGAAAAAAAGTAAACTCCTACCTACGCAGTAAATTAAAGTGCTCAACACCCAGATTATCTAGACAGAGCAAGAGACACTTCATCAACACACAATGAAGTACAGCTCAAGTTTTACACTCTCGCAATCTTCAGGAGATCTAACTTTTGACCCTGGTTACGCCAAAAGGCAGCCTTGTCAGGGGTAAATAGACAAGAGCTCAACCCCACGTATGCAATACCTACAGGGAATCTTTGCCTGAGCATATGCACTTGGAATGCCTCAGTAAAAATCAATTGTGTCCTACGTCTCACCTATGTAGGGAGGCTCAGGTAAATACTCATTATTGATAGATAAATCGATGCGTGCGTGTGTGTACACAAATTTCTTTTCCTATCTGCCTGGAAACCAACAAAGCTTTATAGTATCACAGTAGAATCCATTGCTAAATCCGCTGCTATGAAGGTCGGTTCTCTGTGTAGGGCCCGGAAGTTTTTTCCGTCTAAATCTATCCTCCACATTTACAAATCTACCATCCGCCCGTGCATTGAATACTGCTGCCATATCTGGTCGGGTGCCCCTGCTGTTCTCCTCGGGCTTCTTGATAAGGTTCAGAGGAGGGTCTGTAATGTGATAGATACCGACTTGGCAGACCGCCTGCAGTCTCTCTCCCACCGGCGAGACGTGGCTTCGCTGTGTCTCTTCTATAAATACTTTCACGGCTTCTGCTCCGATGAACTTAGATCACTGGTGCCCCCTAAATACGAATTTGCACGAGATACTAGATTAGCAACTAGATCCCACCCTTTTACAGTGAAACCGATAAAATGCAGCCGTAACTTCTACTCCAACAGTTTCTTTCCTCGCACTTCCCGACTGTGGAATTCTCTTCCAAACGATTGTTTCCCCGACGGCTACAATCTCCAGGAGTTTAAATGTAAGGTCAATAGACACCTCCTAACACACTAACCTGCTCCCATTCTATCAAGCACTCTTCCCATCTGCCCGACACTCATCCTCGCTATCCTTACTCATCTATCACCTTTCTCCTGACATTCCCTATGTCTATCCACTCCTTCTCTTTACCTTCCCCTATGTAGCCCCATGCGCAATAGTGGCAGTGGAATGCCTTGCTTGGGGTGAGATGATTAAAAAAAAAAAAAAAGTGCTTTGGTTTTTCCATATTAACGATAACACAATTCTCAGAAGCTGTCTGATCCTAGGGGGTCATCAACTGAAAGGACTGTTAAAAGTATGGATTTTGTGTTTTTGTGTATATATATATATATATAATATTCAATTTTGAGTACTTTAACATAGTTTAATGGTCAGCAAGACTGTCTTACCATATCACTTACGAATGAGTAGCGAGTTCGATCCTCACTAGGTGCTTCATTCTTTCAGCCTTGTGCTACTTTTCCAATGTGGAATTCAAATTCTGCCAGACAGATGGGAAAAAGTAGTGACTAGCGATGGACAATACTTTCAGTGACATGTTACTAATTTTTGTAAACAAATTATTTTTCATAATAAAAAAAAAAAAATGCACAAGCTTATTCAAGGCTCTAATAAAAAGCACGTTTGCCCTGAAAGTATAAAATTGCATACAAAATATTTAGATTTCAACGTTAAATAATCTATAGAAGTTGATATACTCACAAACTAAAAATAAAGAAAGAATTCACACATATCCGTTTATTTTAATAATAAACGGATATGTGTGAAAAATATTTACATTTTTAAAATAAAATTTTTTTAAAAAGATGACAGTGGGGCATAAACACAAACACCGACAACAGTTCATTTCGTAAATCACTATAGAATATTTCAGTCAGTTAAGTGCCGTACGTGATACACGCTTGGGCGATCATGTCTCAAAAGAGATGACTACTGACTGGGCAGAAGATTATCCCCTAGTAGGATGCCATTGCTTTCTGCAGTAAACTAGTTGCCAGCCAAGGCTACAGAACCCAATCTATCCTGTTATTTAACCCATAACTGGAAGGAATAGACAGATTAATACCTTCCCCAAGGGTATTTGTGCGTAAGTGAATGCAACAAATTCAACTGAAATTCAAACTCATTTCCCCAATTTGTCGTTCCAAGCCGATATCCACTGCACTGCAATGCACATAGAATATTTAATTTTCATAAATAAATCCCTACCATATGCGCACACACACATTTACATACACAAACATATTATCATCTGAATCCTGCGTAGACAAACTTGAATTAAGATACTCGTAGACATATGAAATATACACACAAACGATGCTTGACAAGACATATGCACATCAGTGGTACCCAGGTGGAGACACTTAGATCACTACTGATGCTCTTAAAGGCATTATTTTAGGGGTTTGTTTGACTGTAATTCCTTTGGGGTCCAGTGGTCTAAGACATATCAGATTAATTAAGGGCTTCCCCAGGAGATGCAGGTTTGAATCCTGCTGGTGGACACATTTTCCTAACAAGATTTGATTATTTAGGCTGGTAGATATAAATATACTGTCTAATTATAAAAAAACAAAAAAACAGTATCTACTCAAATACAAGTTTCCATTAAAAATAATGCTTAAACAAATTAAAAATACGTTGAAGTTATTCCATTTTGTGAAATTCTGTGTGTGTGTGTGCATATATATATATACACACACACACACACACACACACACACACACACACACACAATACCTAGGCCATAACTATTTATACATGATACCTTGGCTATCAGAAAAGCAAATGGATCCCGATATGTGAAGTCACAAGTTTATTTGCCTGAAGAGAATCAACTTTAGACTCGAAACACGTGTAGCGTCACAAATACCATTACGGACACTTAATGTATCATACAAAAAGCAAGTAATATAA
Source organism: Ascarosepion bandense (assembly GCA_037127315.1). Lineage (NCBI taxonomy): Eukaryota > Metazoa > Mollusca > Cephalopoda > Sepiida > Sepiidae > Ascarosepion > Ascarosepion bandense. The sequence goes on from JBBBDQ010000973.1 coordinate 685,394, forward strand.
ATAATAATAATAATAATAATAATAATAATAAATCCAAGCTTTAAACAAAACGTTCACTGCTTCTCACACTTTATCGTATACCAATTTCTCTCGTTGGAACAACAGAATTTATTTTGAATATATATAAGTATAAATATTCTAAAGGAAGTGTATCTGTAGAAGAGACACACACAAAAGAGACATACACAAAAAGAGGAACACTGACAAGTTTCGTCCTCTGAAGAACTTTATCAGCCTTGATAAAGTCCCTCAGAGTACGAAACTTGTCAGCTAAGTACTTGATTTGATGTCATTTAATGGGTTAAACTGGAATGAATATACATTATATATATATAAAATGATGGTACCATCATTATTAAATACCTGATGAAGCATTGTTTTTTCAATGTCAAAACAAAATGTAAACTTTTGTAGTAAATTATAATTTGTACATGTTCTAAACTATAACTTATAAATATTCATTGCTCTATTTCTATATTGAGCACCATTTTAAATTAATGTTTTGGATACTGTACTGATGAGCTGTGATACAGTGAAACAGATCTGTCTGTGGATGACTCATATATATAATAATTTTAAAATATAAAGCCTCATTAGAAAATGAGAAAATACAAAAGAAAATCTGCAAGACTAAGTTGTCTATTGTTTAATATGTGTGTGTGTGTGTATATATATATATATATATATATGTATATATCTGTAAATTCAGATAAAACTTAGTGGGGAAATAGCCATTTTCAACATGTCATTTTAAGGCATGCATTCTTCGACGCCTTATAAACAGAGAATGAGGAAAAATTCTAAGCCCAGAGGTTAGCTTAGGTAAAGAAAGGGGTTGGGATGTATTAGTTTTCATTAGGATAGGAGAACTAGTAGTAATTCCTCCTTGGTAGTGGGTGGTATGTGGCCTGACTCTTCAGCTAGTAGTGGTGTGTGTGTGTGTGTGTGTGTGTGTGTGTGTGTGTGTGTGTGTGTGTATATATATATATATATATACATACATACATACAGACAGACAGTCCTGTTTCACAACTCATCAGTATGGTTAGACATCCAATTGCTTCCAGCCAGAATTTAAACCAGACCCATTTAACATAAATTGAAGATTCTACCTCTAAGCTATTGCCGCACAGTGGAGGAAGTTAGATTTTAATGTGTTATAAAGACGATGTAAACAAACGCCAGTAGCCAAGAGTGTTAAATTCATTACTAAAGAACAATGCATAAATAGCGATGAGTAGCTACTGTTTTTGAAGTCCACCATTTCGATGGGCAAGAGTCATAGGGTGCGATGAGTAAATTGTCGCCATTACATATTTTTAATTTTGCAAATGCACATTGCTTGCACAGTATAATGCACATTGCTTGCACTACTGCACAGTATAGTAGGGCCATTTGAGCAACATCTGTGAAGAAAAGAGCACCATTATGCAGTTCAATCCACCAGAAACTTGGAAACAACATGCTGTACTGCTCCAATATGGGGAAGCTCTAATATAGACATTTCAGAGTGTTTGGATGTCAATCTGACAACAGAGCAGAGGATTCAGAGAGAGTCGGAAGAGTCTCATGGTGATTGTGAAGGTGCAACAGCTTGGAAAACTCACTCTAATAATTTCGATTAGAAAATTACTCCATAATTTGTTTGAGAGACCCTCAGAATCAACATAGAGGCCTACATCAAGTAAAATAATATTGTTTTAATCTGTTAGTATATTTATTGTCAGTGACGTCATTGTCTCTCAGTAAATGAGATGACGAAGAGTAAGGTTACATTTTTTTACAGTACCCAGAAATCTGGGGAAGAAAGAATTGAGTTTGAGTTTTGTTTAACAGCATATCAACCTTTGTGGGTGATTTAATGCCAAAAGGGTAGGGGTGTGCGTTTTTTTTTTGGGGGGGGGGGTTATAGTGAGAAGGCTAATCCGGTTAGATTTTAATTTTTTTTTTTAAACTGAAAATATCTTCCAGTTTTGTATTCATAAAAATTTTGCTGAGAATATATATATATATATATATTTGTTGTTGGTAATATTTTTTCTTCAAAAAAGTATATTTATTTTTATTTTTTATTTTTTTAAGAAAAGTCTATTTTTCTGTCTATATTATAAAATTTTATTTTATTTTTGATACATTCATGTTGTTTTTACCAGTTTGGGGGCTAGCTATTTGCCCATAACTGGGACGGGGAAGAAAGAAAAACAAACTAATGTTTGTTTTTCTTTTATATCGGGAATTCACCAACTTATAATTCAACTTGAAAATATCCTAACCTATAACAGGGAAATTCAAATAGCATATGTACCACCCCAACGGTCCGTCCGAACAATTTCTCCGGCGGCCGTTCTCCACGCTGTGATGTTGCCGGATAGTTTGTTGAAAATGTCGGCCGGACAGCTGAGGGTACAAGATTGACTATAAGGAACGAACCTCCACAACTTGGATGAGTTGAAAAGGATGCTTTATTCGTTTAGAGTTAGCCTTGTCGGTTGGGGCAGGCGAATGTGACACACAGCTCTAACTCTAATTAATGGAGATCAACAAATCCAAACTGAACGAAACAAGACGAACGGAGATCCTTACTTCAAGCTCGCACCCGGCTGAACTCCCCTTCACTTAACTTAACTGACTCGGAAAAAATACCTGAATTTATTTAAAATTACCCGGAAATCCGGAAGTGCTTTAGACCACCGGTGACAAACACCGGCGACTGTAAGTCTGAAATTGCAGTTATCTTTTTTTTTATCTTAATAAGGCTTCCGCCGGAAAAGGCTTAATGTCTGGTCAAGATACAGTAAAGGACAGCCTTTGACCGAGTCATCGAAAACCTACTTGCTGAACTTTATCACTGAGTCAAATATTTACCGGAGGACAATTTTCCTCATAAAAGAAAAAGTGTTTATTTATTTATTTTTTTCCTCTTCTTTTTCACTTTTGTTAAATATGTTTTTAAACTATTTTCTATTCTAATCTATTTTCTATTTTAATCTATTATAATAAAATACAGATATGTCTAGTTATCGTGTCACACATACAAATACATATATTATTTGAATTGTTTTTTTTGTAAGCAACAGACAAATGACTTAAGCAATCAGACAATGTTTTTGCCATTTCTCCCATTTTCAAAGCCTTCAAAAATGTCTAATATAACTTTTTTTGGCTTTTCTTTTCATTGAAACACTGACATTAGAAGAAGTTATGTCACGCTTGGGAACCGTAAGGAAGGACAATACATTTCAACAGACACAACACAAATGAAGAGCAAATACACAACGATCCAGTACAGCTTACAACCAGGGACTGACCCATGCTGACTTACTTTAAAGACACGTGGCATGTGGACACAAGATTAATGAAGACTGCATTCCAACTACACATTTTCGTATCTCAGGACTGTTACAACTTAGAGACTTACTGTATTCATATTTATATATATTTTTTATCATTTTGCCCCAAGCAAGGTAGTTTACTTCCACTGTTGTGCAGGGGGTTACATAGGAGGAAAGTTATGAAAAAGAGTGACAGGTTATAGTGGGTGTCAGAAAGTGGGTAAGAGAAGGAGAAGAATACTCATGAGAGTGGAGTGGATGGAGAAAGGAGAATGAGAAAGAGGATGCAAGTTAGTGAGATAGGAGATGACTATTGACTTTACATTTGAATTCTTGAAGATTATAGCTGTCAGGGAAGCAAGTAAACGGAAGAGAATTCCACAGGTAGGAAGTGCGAGAAAAGAAGCTGATGGAGTAGAATTTGCACTTACATTTTATTGGTTTCACAGTAAAGGGGTGGGACCTAGTTGTTAATCTTGTCGCTCGAGTAAATTCATATATAGGGGGTACCAGTGAGCTAAGTTCATCGAAGCTGAAGCTGTGAAAGTATTTGTAGAAGAGACACAGGGAAGCCACATTGCGCTGGTGAGAAAGTGACTGTAACTGAGCTGCCAAGTTGAGATCGATCACATTACAGATTTTCTGTTGGATTTTGTCAAGGACCCCTAACATTGAAAGCTATAAAAAAAATAATGTTGGGTCAGAAATAAAAAAAAAAAAAAAACAAACTATTATTTCTTTAAAAATTACTGTTTACATTTTAGATACATAAAATAAAAAGTTAAAAGACAGAACAAGAGATGTGCATTTCTTTAATAGGGTAATTGAACTTTTTCATGAGTATGAAGGTCTTTGAACACCAAGTGGTCTAAAAGCAAACCAGGGTTTATGTTGGTTTTTCCTACGAAGAGTTGGAATCCAGCTAAAAAGCACATTTAAGACTATTGAATCCATAAGTCAGAATAGATTTACACTGTTTAAGAAGATGACCCAAACAACAAATAAAAAGATGCTAGTCCAATTCCTTGCATAATGAAAATGTTTTGTTTATAAGAATACTAGCAGTATAGCCCGGCATTGCTCGGGTGTAATGAAAACTATATATATATATATATATATATATATATAAATAAAAATAATTGATTTTCTGCACTATTGTAAGAACTGCAACCTTGAAACTTCTGAATATTGTTTCTTACGTCTTTGTCTATGAGTGTATGAAATTTGATTAAAATCGGACCACTACTTCTATAACCAGATTTTTTCGATTATCGATTTTCAATATTTATCGGGGGTACCTCGACACAAAACTTAGCTAAGAACACTCGCAGACGCTTATAGTACAACTGTGTAAATTTTCAAGAAAATCGGTTCGGCCGTTTCGGAGTCCATAGGTAATGGATATGCACACAAAGTTTCATTTATAAATAAGTTTAGATTAGATTTAGATCAGCAATATATTTATTAAAAAAAAAAAAACAAAAAACAAAAAAAAAGACCAGTTGCAATTCATTTTATAGCAAAATGACGATCAATACATCATTAAAGCATACATATACATCTCTATAGTAAAATTACTAACAATACATTTATCATCTACAAACAATATATCCAAAAAACATAGGTTTGCCCTGAAAGTATAAAATATATCCAAAATACTTGTAGCTGAAGGCATAAAATTGCATGCAAAATATTTAAATTTCAGTGTAAATAACATATAGAGCTTGATATATACCACCAAACTAACAAAAAAAAAAAAAAAAAAAAAAACAGATTCATACATATCTGTTTATTTTAATTTTGATTTTTAAATTTCTTACCTGCAAAGGCTCCAAGAAAGACAAATAAAAAGATGACAGTGGGGGCGTAAGCACAGACACCAACACCAATTCCTAAAAGAAAGCTGCCAGTGAGGGCTGTAATCCTGACTCCAAATTTGTTCAGAAACATACCACTGAGCAAGCCTGAAATACAAGAAGACATATATTCTAATGTTCACCCAATACAAGGCCCAAGAGCCAATCAAGTTAGAGGATTACTGTGAAATACAAGAACACATATTTATACTAATGCTCACCAAATACAAGGCCCAAGAGCCAATCAAGTTAGAGGATTAGTGTGTAGTACTGTAAGAAATGAATTCATAGGGTGTAGGAAAGATAATGGTTAACCCTAGACTTTAAGAGGTCAAGAGTGTAGTGATTTGGAAAACATTGTGCCAGAAGTCTGTTCCACAAAGCAGAGGTTCAAATGGAACTTAACCTTACCAATACAAATGGAATAGGAGATGACTGATCCTTGCAAATTGTAAAAGTCATGTGTGGTGGGAGTTAGGTATATAGCTTCTCAGAACACATACCATGGAAATAGCGTTAGAGTAGCGATGGGATCGCAACATTTCACCTGTGGAGGGGAAAAGGGGTGCAAGGTGGAAAACAATTCATCCCTTACAAGTATATTTAATAGGATATTAGAAATGCACACCTTTTATTCATATAACCCCCCCCACACACACACACACTTGGGCAGTAACCTTTCTTTCAAATACTTTTCATTAAATACACCTGACAAGGAAAATTTCATTTTTTAAAAGTTTTTCCAGCATCCTAATATTTTTTTATTTTGTTAGAAATATAGAATATAAAAAATTTTCTATTATTGTCCCAAGCACTTTCAGCCACTTCTACAGCCATTTTTCAAGGATGTTTATGTCTGGTGCTATTATCTTTCCTCATATTTTGACTGTTATGTAGCAATTTATTTTTTGTTTTGCAAACAGAATGTTTATTTCAAGCATGCATGCATACATACATACATACATAAAGAAAAGGCCCCACCTCAACCAATGTATCAAAACTTTTGCTTGGAAGGGCATTTTGATGGGTTAAAAAAAAACAAAAAAAAAAACACATTTCCATCCCTCCCCATTAACACACATAAATATATTTAAAAATGAGGAAAAGGGGTTTAGAAAAGTTGATACTCACAAAACAGATTGAAGGCAAGGTGGTTTGAGGAAAAGAATACGTAACCTACCTAGAGATCTTAAGTAAATAGACAACAAAGCTTAGAAGAGATAGTAAAAATACAAAATTTATTAAGACCTACAAAGGAGAAGAAACAGTGGAGAGCCATGACCATCAACGTCCTAAAGTAATACAGAATATAGAAGAATAATGCCATCAATTACAGTTAGGATAAGTTTATATTGATTTAATTTCAGCAATTTGTTTTGAGAAATGCTAAAATTCTAATCTAAAAGTATGTGTACAGAAGACAAGTGACATCTTGTATAGAGCGGTTTGTAACTATAAATATGGAGATCATTGTGTTCCGTGTCATTACCTGGATTCAGACATTCAGGCCCCAATACCACTTCATAGACTGTGTTAATGAAAAACATTTTTTTATCCGATCACATAATTAATGAGAGATGAATTAGCAGGATGATATTCAGGGCAACACATGTGCACTGGTGCCCCCTTAGTGAGCACACTGGCTGCCCTGGCACCCCCTTACATGCAGGCTAGCCTCTGTAAGGAATCTAGTGGAAGAAAGCATGTTGATGCATGAAAATTCATGCAATCATCTGTCAACTTTAAGCTGTTTTGATCTTAAAATTAAAACTTTGACAAAGGTGATTTATGGCTGTCAGAATTCAATGCCTACAATGTAATTTTTTAAAATCTATCAGGGATCACAAATTAGTAAATCAGGACAAATATTAAATATTAAATATTAAAAATTTTTAAACATGTTTTAAATAAAGTTTACTCTGTACAAGGCTCAAGAACCACTCAAGATAGAGGTTTACAGAGTAAGAGGTACAATTTATGGGGATATGTTTTTTTGATTGATTCATTCCTTTTTTACAGCTTAACCCTTTTCAAATGTTTTTAAATCGTAAGAATTATTTAATCCTCAGGTTGGGGAGAAGAGGAGGATTTATACCAAATGATATTTGCACTTAAGTGAGTATAACAAACCAAATGAGAATTGGAACTTGGCTCTCCAATTAAGAATTCCAAGCTATTATACATTGCACCAGCTACACACTCAAGCTTACATAATGAGCAGTTACTCATCTAGGTATTGACCAGGCTCAACATTGCTTAACTTTGATGTATGGGAATTGATGTTTCGACATGATGTAAACCTATGGGGATATGCGGCAAAGATAATTGTAAATCCTAGACTTACGAATAGGTTAAGGTTGCAGTGACCAGGGAAGAATGCTCTTGGAAGATGGTTCCATGATGCAGCAATTCTTGGGAAGAAGCTGCTCGAGTGGAACATACATCTCAACAATGGAATTTTTTAAATCGTATCACCCCGAGCAAGGCAGTAACGCCACTGATGTTCAAGGGGCTACATAAGAGCGAAAAGATTGGAAAAGAGAAAGCCGGAAACCACGTCCTAAACAGGGAACAAGGGATGAGCCTCTACACCTGTTCAATAGACATGGGTGGAGTGTGAAGCGGGTGATAGTTTAGTCTATCTACTCCCATTAATATGAAGGGAATGAGGGTAGTTCACTATAATGGGCGTGGCAGGGAAGATTCATGCAGGTTAGGACTAGTAGAGTTTACAGCATTTGCAGTATTTGGACTATTGTCCACATCTTTGTTGCCATTTGTATGACATTTTGGTCATTATATGCTCCAACCGTCTTCAGGTGCTAGGAATTTCGAACCAAACCCTTTATTACAATCACTGGGATATATCATCCTCATTCCTTGCGTAAAGCCTTGATTGGAAGTCAAGGACTGAGGATTATATACACCAGTGATTGTAATAAAGAGTTCGATTCGAAATCCTCACACCTAAAGAAGGCCAAAGCGTAAAATGGCTGAAACCTCATACAAATGGCAACAAAGATGAGGACAATAGTCCAAATACTGCAAATGCTACCTCATCTCAGAAATATAGACAAATACTAGTTGAATTTAGTATTTCATTTTTAAGATGACTAATTGTCAATATCCTTGTATTATTTGATACTATTGTTTTCATTTTGGTTGACATTTTTTTTTTAAATCATATCACCCCGAGCAAGGCGGAAACGCCACTGATGTGCAGGGGGCTATGTAAGAGTGAAAAGATTGGAAAAAGAAAGCCGGAAACCACATCCTGAACAGGGAACAAGGGACGAGCCTCTACACCTGTACAATAGACGTGGGTGGAATGTGAACCGGGCGATAGTTTAGTCTATCTACTCCAATAGATGCTTTTTTGGGGTTATATTGTTTTTATAATCATTTTACTCCAAGCAAGGCAGGAAAACCACTGATGTACAGAGTCTTATAGTGAGAAAAAAAAAATACAGTAGATGTCATATAAAGAATAAGAGAAGGATGGGAATCAAGGAGAAAGAAGATGGCAACTGACATTACATTTAAACTTTTGGAGATTGTAGATATCAGGGAAGGAAGCAAACAGAAGGATGTTCTACAAATGGGAAGTGCAAGAAAAGAAACTATTAGAGTAGAAGAGGAGATTACATTTAACTATTTCGGTGGTAAAAAGATGGGACCTTGATGCCAATCTAGTAGTACACATAAATACATGTGGTCAGAGGATCAAAGAAAAACGCTTGTTATATATTACTAGCAGTATAGCCTGGCGTTGCTAGGGTGTAATGAAAGCTTTAAAACTAATCCATGACCCTGGAGCTCAGACTCTTTGGACGTTGGCACGAAAGACTAAAAAACAATAGTTGTTTCCAGTCAAAGCAAAACCGTAGATAGAAAGAAAAATGAATGGATGTAAGTCAAATTTTGATTTCCGGTATTAATGTCAAATAAGTTTTCCGTCGCAAACTGAATTTTGAAGACTAAGTAAGTCCTCTGAGTAAATGGTACCATGGCTGAGATGAAGAACTACAATTATACCTACTTAGAGCCAAACCCAAAGGAAAAACCAAAATAAAAAGGCTGAAAACCTGATTTTGATCAGACCTGATAGGACATCGAGGTATCAATTTCCAGTATCAGAGTCAAATAAGTCATTCAAGGATAAACTAACCTAAGTAAGTCTATGAAAACTTATACTCATCAGGAATAAAATTGGTGAAAATTGATGGCTGAATATCGGTTTTTGATCAGATTCATAGAATATCGGGGGGTATCGATTTTCAATATTTGGGGAAAATGAGTTGTCTGAGAAGATCTACTAATGTTTGAGTCTAAAAACTATAATTTTACCAAGTTAGAGCAAATTTTGTAGCAAGAACAATGATAAAAGGCATGAAATCCTGATCAGACATCGGGGTATCGATTTCCGATATTGGGGTGGGGGGTAATCTGAAAAAATAAGTAGCCCATGACATAACCAAAAGCCTAAAGAATATTTGTGTGAAGTTTGGTGAGAATCGAATAAAAATTGTGGATTTGTATAAAGTACATACAGACAGAGACACACACAAACATCTTGCCTTTTATTTATATATATATATATATATATATATATATATATATACATACATACATACATACACACACTATACTATAGTCATCCGCAGACAGATCTGTTTTGCTGTATCACAGCTCATCAGTACGGCTTAGACTCCGTTCGCTTCCTAACCCAGGATCGAAACCCGACCGAATCAGTCAGCGATTCTACTCCTAGGCCATGAGTGTCCGGTAGAAGGCAGGCTTTTTAGCGCGTATAAACACGGCCAATAGCTAGAGTGCTCCAATTCATTGTCGAATGAGTGATGCGTATGTGCCAGAGTAGCTACTGTTTACAAAGTCCCCCACTCTTCCAGAGTGCTCAATCAGGGTGTGAGAGCGTAAATACTATAGTCATCCGCAATTGCTATATATATATATATATATATATATATATATATAGATAGATTATAGACACTATGCTTTGACCAAGTGCCCTCCTACATCTACTAAACCACTCCTCCAAAAGGATATTAGTGATATGTTTTTGGGCAGTGAATATAAAAAGACCCTAAAAATACACCCCTATTGTCTTTTGGGAGGATGGCAAACAATAACCGACATCACAGGATATATCACGATAACAGATACACCATATCAGCCAATCAATAGACACCTGATGATGACCAGAGAGTAGTTAGTCAAAACGTTGGGTCTATAATAACATCTACACTACCGGCCATAATTATTAGGCCACCCCAGTGTTTAAAAAAAAAAAAAAAAAAAAAAAATGATGTATTCCATACAATTTTTTACTATTTATTGCCAAGTGAATAATTGTAAATGAAAATAGAATGGTTCTTTTGTTAATACTGCACAATAACATGGGCATCAAATGAATTTATAAATAGTTAATGATTACCTATATTGCAGTTTAATCAATGAAAGAATGAAGAAAATTTAAGGTGATTCAGATCAGTTCATCTTTGCTTCCTTGCCTTGTAAAATTTTGCCAAGTAATAATAACAAAAGAACCATTCTATTTTCATTTAGAATTATCCACTTGGCAATAAATACTAAAAATAATATGAAATACATAGTTTCAATCTACAGGGTACGATGAGTAAATTGTCGCTATTTGCCTTGTAAAATTTTACAAAGTAATGATAACAAAAGAACCATTCTATTTTCATTATGAAATACATTATTTCTTTTAAAAAAAACTGGGGTGAACTAATAATTATGGCCGGTAGTGTATATCAGCCAAGATAAAAGTAATGGTAGAAACTAGTTCATCTGAATATTTACCATGGAAATAGCGACAAAGTAGCAAGAGGCATTCAACGTTCCATCTATATGAAAAAGTGTTATAAGGTAGGAAAACTATAAATAGATACACAAATACATCCACCCACACACATGCGCATACTAAAAAGAAATTTACCAACAGATCCAAAGATTCCAGTAGGCAAGAAGACACTGAGCGAGATTAGTCCATTACTCTCTGAAAAAGCATCTTTGAATTCCACGTAGTAGATTGCAAGGGAAACTATGAATCCAATTATTATGGTATTGGCTGTAAAGGCAGCCACGCCGACAAGTAGTGCTTCAATATATTGGCCCCAAGGGATTTCGGAAATTCTGCAAAATAATTTAAAGAAATATTAATAAATGAATACAAAAACGAAAGAAAGAAAGAAGAAAAATGAAAGAAAGAAAGAAGAAAAACGAAAGAAAGAAAGAAGAAAAACGAAAGAAAGAAAGAAAGAAAAACGAAAGAAAGAAAGAAGAAAAACGAAAGAAAGAAGAAAAACGACATATTAAAAAAAGTGATTCCAAAACTCATTCTACCCTGGATACTTAAACATTTTGTTCATAACTTTTGATTTCTGTCTATATCTGAGATGAGGTACCATAATTATTTACACAATTTACATTATTTGGATTGTTGCATAATCTACTCTGGTAGACAAAAGAAAGGGTTCAGTTCAAAACTCCCATCATTTGAAGACAGCCAAAGCATACAACGATCAAAACATTGTGAATGTGGCAACAAAGATGAGAACAACACTTCGAACAATGTCAATAGTGTAAAGAATTACAATACCTAGCTCAGAAATATAGACTGATCCTGAAGAAGTCTGAAACTCAACATTGGTTCAACAGAGGCTCAACAGAGGCTCAACTTCAGTGATTATATTTGAATAAAATATGGTTGTAAGCCTACTTTTGTTTATGGAAGAAAGGTCATACAAAAACAGTAACAGTATTGCATTGACCTTGACATTACGTTGATTTTTAGATAAATTCTTTGTGTGTTCACATTTACATTTTCTTTTTTTTTTTTAAATTATTTCACTCCAAGCAAGACTGGGCTGCTACTAGGGCTGATCAGAATCCATTTTACACATTTATAAATCTACCATTGGTCCATGCATTGAATAATGAAGGTTACCACGTCTAGTCAGGCGCTCCAGCTATTCATCTTGAGGTTCTCAACAAAATCCAAAGGAGGATCTGCAATATAATCAATCCTGACTTGGCAGCCTGCCTTCAATCACTTTCTCACAGACATGACGTGGCTTCCCTCTGTCTTTTCTACAAATATTTTCATGGCATCTGATCTAAGAAATTTTTTCCCCCTGGTTCCCAGTCCCCATGTATTTACTTGTTCTACTAGATTGGCATCTAGGTACCACCTTTTTGGCATCAACATGGTTAAATGCAACCCCCTCTTCTACTCTAATACTTTTTCTCATACTTCCCATTTGTGGAACTCCCTTCCCCATGCTTGTTTCCCTGATAGCTACAATCTCCAAAAGTTTAAATGCAATATCAATTGTCATCTTCTATCTACTTGATTACCATCCTTTGCTTTTCATCGACATCCCCTTTACCTTGTTTTTTTCTGTCACTGTAAACCCCAGCGCATCAGTGGCAGTCCTGTCTTGCTTGAAGTGAAATGATAATATATAAAAAAAAAAAAAAAGTTTATCAGCTGAGGAAAGATCCAAATTGACTTGAGTTATTGTGTCCTTTTACGAGACGGATTTAATAAAAAAAATAAAAAAAAATATATATATATATATATATATATATATATATATATATAATCGAGTCAGTTAACAAAATTATCTACTAGCAAGATACTAAATTATTCTTGAAAATATATCACAGGTCAAGGATACTTTTTTGTCACAAAATGACACCATATCACACTTTCTTGCCATAAAGGGTAGGGGAGATGGAAAAACAAAAAAAACAATGAGATCAGTGTGTTAAACTCTGAAGTATTGAAGAACACTTACTATTCTTGTTATCTGAAGCGAACATGTCAGGATTATCTTTATTCAGGCCTTCTGCTAAAAACATGTTTGAATGATGAATATAAAAGAGCTTAATATCGATACTAGTTTTACTAAACAATCGGGGAAGTGAAACGCAAAGTTTAATCCTTATATATCTCAAAATGGGAAAAACTTACACCAATGGTAAAGGAAATTAAAAAAGAAAAAAAAAAAAAAAAAAAAGGATAAAAAAATATGAGTAGTAAATTGGATGCTGAACATCAATTAGCTAAGTGACAAATTTTTACTTAATATATTTATATATATATATATATATATATATATATATATATATATATATATATATATAGGCAACAATTTATGCAGAATTGCATGTATTATATAATTTATCTACATGCTTTTCCATATACAGAAAAGCAAGAGGAGAAAAAAAAAAGCTTTTTTTAACGGTGTAAAGGGGACATTTTACTCCAAAATTTGTCCCTCGCCCAGGAAAGAACGACATGAGCAACAGGTGTCTCTGGACCGTTATCCTGCAACTGTGCGTATCAAAGACAAACTCACTATAGGAACATGGAACGTCAGGACACTGAACTGTGGACAACTAGAGAATGTCAAACAGGAGATGAACAGACTGAATATCAGCATCCTAGGAATATGTGAAACAAGATGGCCTAATAACGGAGATTTCGGTAGCGACACCCACAGGATAATATATGCAGGAGGTAAAAAACACGAAAAAGGGGTCGCTTTAATACTAAACAAACAAGTGATGAGATGTGTATTTGGATACTGGCAACTGTCAGAGAGAGTCCTCTTGGTTAAACTGCGGGGAAGGCCCCTCAATATAGCTATTATAGTAGTCTATGCGCCAACAACTCAAAGCTCAGAGGACGAAATAGAATCTTTCTATTCAATACTGGACAGTGCTAAGGCTCAGTGCAAAAGCCAAGAAGTTAGGATAATAATGGGGGACTTAAATGCAAAGGTAGGTAAAGATAGAGAAGGAGACACGAACGGCAACTTCTGACTAGGAGAGCGCAACGAAAGAGGAGAAAAATGGATCCAATGGTGCTCAGCCAATGACCAGGTCATTACTAACACCTGGTTCCAAGAACACCCACGACGTTTATGGACATGGAGAAGCCCAGGAGGTGACACGAAGAACCAAATAGATTATATAACTATAAACAAGAGATTCGGGAACGCAGTAGTCCAATGCAAAACATACCCAGGTGCTGACTGCGGAAGTGACCACGTCCCAGTCATCTGCAAACTAAAAGTGAAACTCCGAAGACTGAAGAAGCCCAGCATATCACCAAGGCTGCAATACGACACACTAGAGGACGATCTCACCCTGCAGAAAGAATATAATAACAGCGTGAGAAAGAAATATGAAGAACAAATTGGAAAAGGATACTCAAAATGGGATTCACTAAAAGAAGCAATGGTGACCTCAGCGAACAACATAGCCCCAAAGGAAATCAGACGCAGAAGAAAAAACGAGTGGATGACCAAAGAGATCCTCCACATGATGCAAAGGAGACAAAAAATAACGCCAAGACACGGAGCAGAGTACAAAAAACTTCACAGGGAGATAAGGAACAAATGCAGACAAGCCAAAGAGGAATGGCTCAACAACAAATGTGCAGAAGTAGAGAGACTGAGCAGGAACAACAAAGCAGAGATGCATAAAGAGATAAGAGAACTGACAGGACAAAAAACCTGCTCCTCAACAGGATGCATAAAATCCAAGGAAGGGACAATCATATTAGAGAAAGAGGAAATACTCCAGCGATGGGAAGAAGAATACATAAAGGATCTCTTTTGCGACAATAGAGAACAACCGAGAATACACAAGGAGATGGATGGACCGGAAATACTAAAATCCGAAGTGGAAGCTGCAATGGCCAAAATGAACAGAAACAAAGCACCTGGTCCAAATGGCATAGTGATAGAGCTGCTGACAGCCTTAGAAGAATATGGCATAGGAAAGATAACCGATATAATAAACGAAATTTATAGCAGCGGAATAATACCAGACGACCTATGCAAGTCGATATTTATAGTGCTGCCGAAGAAACCTGGTGCAAACGAGTGCGAACTACACAGAACTATCAGCTTAATGAGTCACATTACAAAACTGATTGTCAGAATCCTGATGAATAGAGCGAGAAGCAGAATCAGGCCAGAGATAGGACAGGAACAGTGCGAGTTCGTCAAGGACACTGGAACAAGGAACGCCATATTCATGATTAGGATGCTCTCTGAAAGGGCATTACAAATGAAGAAAGACTTATACCTATGCTTCATTGATTACGCGAAAGCATTCGACAAAATACGACACAAAGAATTGATGGAGATGCTAGGCAACCTCGACATTTTTGGCAAAGACATAAGAATAATCAAGAATCTCTACTGGCAGCAAACGGCCTGCATATGGACAGGTAACGACCTCAGTAGATACACAAAGATAGAAAAAGGCATAAGACAAGGATGTGTCTTTTCACCGGATTTGTTCAACCTATACAGCAAGAATATTTTGAGGACCCTAGATGACACACCAGGATTTGTTATTGGAGGCCACAACCTGAACAACATAAGATATGCAGACAATACAGTACTGATCGCGGACACGGAAAGGAAACTACAAGATCTCATACAGAAAGTACCAGTGGAGAGTGACAAGAAGGGACTACAAATAAACTTTAAGAAAACTGAGTGCATGGTCATCAGCAAAAGATACAACCCAAAATGCCAAATACAGGTGGGGGATAACAGAATCAAACAAGTCCAAGAATTTAAGTACCTAGGAAGTGTTCTAACAGGAGATGGAAAGTGCGACACGGAGATCCGAAGGCGAATTGGCATGGCAAAGGACACGTTCCAGAAGATGAGCAAAATACTAACACACAGGAAAATCACAATAGAAACGAAGAAAAGAGTGTTAGACTGCTACGTGATATCAGTTCTTCAATACGGCTGTGAATGCTGGACAATATCATCGAAAATGAGGACAAAACTGGAAGCGGCCGAAATGTGGTTCTACAGAAGGATGCTACGGATATCGTGGACTGAGCATACAAGCAATGACGAGGTGTTAGAAAGAATGGCAACAAAAAGGAAATTGATGCTGAGCATCAGGAAGAGACAACTGAAGTTCCTGGGACACGCAATGAGGAAGGAGAGCCTGGAGAACCTGATACTGACTGGACAGATAGAAGGAAGGAGAGACAGAGGAAGGCAGCGGATAACATATTTGCAGGGTCTGATCAGGTGGATGACGGAACGGGGGTTGCCAGGAGCAAACATACTAAGAGCCATAAGGGATAGGGAGATGTGGAGATCCATGATCGCCTACGTCCTGAAGGGACAGGGCACATAGAAGATCACCCCAAACAAGGCATTTTACTGCCACTGTTTTGCAGGGGGTTACATAGGAAAAAAGTTATTAAAAAGAGCGACTGGTTATGGGGGGTGTCAGGAAGTGGGTAAGAGAAGGATGACTGTGGCCATAAAGTGAGGGATTAGTTTATATATTGATTGTAATATAGAATTGATCCCCCACTTTATCCCCACAATAGTCTAGAAATTTTTTTTTTTTTAATAATCATATCACCCCAAGCGGGTGTCAGGAAGTGGGTAAGGATGAGAATACTGATGAAAGTGGAGTGGATGAAGAAAGGAGCGTGAAAGAGAAGATGCAGGTTAGTGAGATAGATGATCTTGCATTTAAATTTTTAGAGATTGTAGCTGTTAGGGAAGCAAGTAAATGGAAGGGAATAATAAATAAATTAAAAAAAAAAAAAATAGGGAGAAATAGGGAGAAAAGAGTCAAAATAAGCAACGAAAAAAAGCAAAAGCTGAGAAAAGAGAAACTAAAACAGTTAAGCAAGTGAGTGAAGGAAACAAAAAAAGCAAAGAGAGAAAGACAGAGGGGAACCAAAACGAGAGAGAGAGAGAGAGAGAGTGAGAAACCAACCAACAGAAGAATGGGAGAGAAAGAAAAATGGCCGAAGAAAGAGGTAAACAAAGAAAAAGAAAGAGGAGAAAATGAAAAATACATAAGAATAATTTATAGACCAATTTGCAAGTGAACAAGTTTGATCCACACTGGGTGCTGCACTTTTTCTCTGCAGGAAATTAAACTGTAAAATTTCCGAATATTTCCCAATAGAGAAACAAATCAATATTCAGATGTTGATAAAAATCAAATTTTT
Source organism: Ascarosepion bandense (assembly GCA_037127315.1). Taxonomy (NCBI): domain Eukaryota; kingdom Metazoa; phylum Mollusca; class Cephalopoda; order Sepiida; family Sepiidae; genus Ascarosepion; species Ascarosepion bandense. The sequence goes on from JBBBDQ010000973.1 coordinate 702,643, forward strand.
TATGCCAATTTTCAAAACACACATGGTCCTGGGTATGACGGTAAACTATATCTAGCAGCAAAGCCTCTGATTGCAAGATCATGATGAACTTGGAACCACCTCTTAATTGCTGTTGTTCCCAGGTCCACCCTGACCCGGAGTGGTAGCACCTGTTAGGGTTCCAGCTATGGGTAAATAGTTAACCCCCAAACTGGGGTCAAAACACTATGAAGTATAAAAATACACTTCTATAGAAATATGTACATAAAAATAGACTTTTATAGAAAAATACACATTTTTACATTTTTGAAGGAAAGATATTACCAACAATATATTTTTGAAGAAAAAAAAAAAAATACCATAACACATTTTTGAAGGAAAATAAATTATTACCAGCAATACATGTTTTAATACAAAACTAGAAGATATCTTTAGTTTTCTAAAATAAAAAAATTTTTTTTTTCATTGAAATGTGACGAAATCAACCTTCTCACTATAACTGAACATTAAAAAAAATACCTTGAAACCCTACCTTTTTGGCATTAAATAACCTACAGAGGTTGATAAGTGGTTAAACAAAACTCCAACCCAACCCAAAACAAGCAAGCCTCCTATTTAAAATAGACCGGTCCACTCAAAATCTATGGAACATATTTATGGGGTAAGATTATGTTAATTAGCATACTTAAATCATTTTAGACCACGGCACTAATCAGAACTATAAAATATTGATTTATTAATATCTTAGAAAGCGGGGCCAGGTTTATACATTGTCAAATCAATCCCCAACTTTTTCGGAAATACATGAACAATCATTTGAAGTTCATAATTATTCATCTGAAATTATGAATATACTGATACATAATTCTATTAATTCAGGTAAATTTTTGTGGTTTCCCCACTTAGCTCGGCCCAAAGCTCTTGAAGCTTATAAAAAGGCAATGATATTAACACTCACACATTCCTTTTTTTTTTTTCTGGCTTTTAGATGCAGTTGCATGTGGGTAAAGTGGCCCCCAGTGGAGCACGTTCATTTATGGTTTTCCTTCCGTAACTTTTGTCACCCACCCCCATACACGCACATCTATCGCACAAGCTTCTCACAGACACAAACAAACAAGCACATTCTTATTATAACTTGATTCAATGTTTTTCCTTTTGTAACAAATTGTTGTTTTGTTTAATATTCATTATATTTTGTCACTCACAACAAACTCTTATTTTCGTATTCTAACCTCAAAAAAAAAAAAAAAAAAAAAAATTCTGTTTTTGTACACAAAAACAATAACTCTGTATAAGTCAGGGGGTTGATTTGACACTGTATAGAAAGAAAAAAAAAACTTTGCTAGAAACGAAGAAAAGAGTATTCAACTGCTACGTGATATATACCCTCCTGCATAGCAGTGAATGCTGGATAACCTTCTCAAGTTGAAGTTGGAGCAACAGAAATAGAGTTCTACAGAAGGATGCTGAGGATATCAGATGATCATGTGAGTAATAATGAAGTTGAGTTTTCTGGGGCATATGATGAGAAAGGAAGGCTTGGAAAATCTGATATACATAATACAGAGGAAAACAATGCATAACATATTTAATGAGCTTGAGTGTAATGATAGCAAAACAGGGCTTAGAAATAACAAAAACAATGTTTATTAAGTGCTAAAAAGGATGGGCAGTTGTGGAGAGCTATGGTCGCCTATGTCCTGAGGGGACATGGCACAAAGACCAAATGGATCCAAACTATTTTCTTGTACTTATTTAGCCTCTCTTGCAGTTAAAATTAGTTTCCCCATGATAAATAAGGGGCTTCAAGTTAGCCTCTCTTGCAGTTAAAATTAGTTTCCCCATGATAAATAAGGGGCTTCAAGTTAGCCTCTCTTGCAGTTAAAATTAGTTTCCCCATGATAAATAAGGGGCTTCAAGTTAGCCTCTCTTGCAGTTAAAATTAGTTTCCCCATGATAAATAAGGGGCTTCAAGTTAGCCTCTCTTGCAGTTAAAATTAGTTTCCCCATGATAAATAAGGGGCTTCAAGTTAGCCTCTCTTGCAGTTAAAATTAGTTTCCCCATGATAAATAAGGGGCTTCAAGTTAGCCTCTCTTGCAGTTAAAATTAGTTTCCCCATGATAAATAAGGGGCTTCAAGTTAGCCTCTCTTGCAGTTAAAATTAGTTTCCCCATGATAAATAAGGGGCTTCAAGTAGATGTGGGAACTTGAATGATTTTTATATATCTTTTTACAACCATTAGCCTTTTACGGAAAGAGTAGACTTTCTGATAACATGGGATTACATCACCTTGTCTACCAATCGACTTTAGAGAAGATTTTTCCAAGGCAAGCTGATTACTTAATTTCACCAAAGCATGTGGTGCACTCCCACCCCTAGTATTCCTATAAATACTTCCCCTTTTTTTATTTTTAACTGTTTGGTGCAATGGATATCGGCTCGGAACGAGAAATCGGGAAGCCGAGTTCGAATTCCAGTTGAAATCCTTGCATTAACTTACGCATAAATACCCTTGGGAAAGGTATTAATCCCTCTCTACCCTACAGTTATGGGTCAAATAATAGGACAGATTGGGTTTTATAGCCTTGGCTTGCAGCCAGTCTACCACAGAAAGCAATGGCAATCTACTTAGGAATAATCTTCTGCCCAGTCAGTCAGGTCTCTTTCAAGACATGATCACCCAAAGCATGTATCACGTATGGCACTGAACTGACTGTTTACACAAATATATTTTTTCTTTTTCTACTTTTGTGAATTGTTTTTCTTATATAAATATATACTAAGTCCCACATACCCACCTGTGGAACTCACTTCCTTATTCTTGCTTTCCTGATGGCTACAACCTCCAGGAATTTAAATGCAAGGTCAATACTCATCTCTTAACTACTTGACCCTAGTTCTTTCTTCACCACCCTGTATATCCTTTCCTTTCTCTCCACCTTTGCAACTGTCATCATCACACCTATATTCCCTGCCTTCTCTTGCTCCTTTCTAACTGGTTCATCCCTCTCTTCAATCGAATTTATGTAGCCCCCTGCACATCAGGGGTGATATGATTAAAAAAAAAAAAAAAAAAAAAAAAAAAAAACAACAACTGAAGATGTCTTCTAGTTTTGTATTCAAAAATGTATTGCTAATGATCTGTTTTTTTTCTTCAAAAATGTGTTATGGAATTAATTATTTTTCTTCAAAAACGTATTGTTGGTAATATTTTTTCCTTCAAAAATGTATATTTTTCTATAAAAGTCAAATTTTATACTTTCATAATGTTTTGACCCCAGTTTGGGGGTTAACTATTTTCCCCATAGCTGGGAAAATAACAGATGCTACCACTTCGGGTCAGGGTGGTCCTGGGAACAACAGTAATTAAGAGGTTGTTCCATGCTCATCACAACCTCCCAATCAGAGGCCTTGCTGCCGGATGCAGTTTAGTGTCATACCCAGGACCATGTTTTTTGTGGAAGGAACACTTTCAGTTACCTGGTGAATTCTTGGTTTGGTTAATTGTGTTTTATGGCATATCAACCACAACAAGTTATTTAATGCTGACAAGATTTTTAGAATAAGTTCATAAGAATAGAATAAGTACAGATATACCCTGGGTTACATCATTTCAAGTTTAGTCAAAAAAACTGGAAAAATAAAAATTAAGTTTAAGTGATTTTATTTGACTTTACATCTGTCTGCAACACATATTGAAGTCATAATATCACTAGAAAAGCGTTAAATGCACATAAAATCATGTCACTGTACAATAAATAAAAGGATATAAAATCATAAAAAAAAAAATTGACAGCAATACATTTGATCTTAGCAAAAAACCTCTCTACAAACTGATTTCCTACAAAGAATACAAGTTTACCTCACCTTACATCAGTAATTACGATTTGAGTGAGGTAAACCTGTATTGTCTTCAAATTTACTTGTCACTAGGATAAATCACAAATAACCATTCCCAGTTGTGTATTTTATTAATAAATTCATTTTTAATAATGGTCAATAAGAATCTATTTTAAGCTTACAAACAAATAAATTTTAGTTTTTAGGATGTGGTTTCCTGTTTTTCTCTTTTTCAATCTTTTCACTCTTTTTTTATTTTATTTTTATTTCAATTGGAGCAGATAGACTAAACTATCGTCCGGTTCACACTCCACCCACGTCTATTGAACAGGTGAAGAGGCTCATCCCTTGTTTAGGATGTGGTTTCCGGTTTTGTTTATTTGTTACTAAATTTGAAGACAGAATACAGGTTTACCTTGTAATTACTGACATAAGGTGAGGTAAACTTGTATTCTTTGTAGGAAATTAGTTTGTAGAGAAGGTTTTTGCCAAGAATCAAATGTATTGCTGTCATTTTTTTTTCCTTTTTTTCCAAAAATGTATTGCTTACAGTCAAATGAATTACTGTATTTACCAGGGTCCCAGCTATGGCAAAATAGTCAACCCACAAACTGGGTTGAAACACTATGAAAGTGTAAAAATACATTTTTATAGTGAAAATGACATATGTTTTTATATCTTTTACATAAAAATACACTTTAAAGAAAATTACTAACACTCACAAGAAAATTAAATTTTGGCATTAAATAACCCATAAAGAGTTGATATGCCATTAAACAAACAAAACCAATGATACAACACTTCTACATGTAGAAAATGCTGCCAATGATTATGTCATTGCCTGTAAAACTGAATTCATAAGCTTTAATCAGCAAAGTTCAATACAAATGGTCTCTGGTAAAGCAATAAAACAGGTCAAATCTTTAACTAGGAAGCAAATTCAATTCTACTAAAAAGGATGTGAAATGTTGCATAGCTTGAATATAAAAAATTGTGACAAATTACATTTTTCTTTTATTTCAAATGTAAAAATTTTAAATTTCCCACCAAATCTAAGTTTTTGTGCCAAACACAAAATTTAGTTGGTAAAAAAAAAAAAGAAAGGGAAAAGAGAACATGTGCTTCTCTTATCCTGAAGGTCAAAATAAGCACAAATACAAAACAAAACCCAGGCACTGTGAGAAATTTTAAAGGAAAAACATAATACTCAAGTACAGGCAAAGAGTACGATACAAAAGTTGCAAAAAATTATTTTAATAGTGTAAATACTACTAATTGGATAGGATATTAATTTAAAAAATTTTTTTTCTAATCACAAAACAAAAAGATATATTTTATAAGTTATAAGGGAAAAAAAAGGTGTCTTAGAAAAGGATAGATTCAATGGTTAAAAAGATTACACACTTTAAAAATGAAAAAAATAACAAGGGGCAAAACCTTCAGAAAGCAAAAAAATTGTGAGAGAGGTGTCTCAGAATGAAGGGGTGCCCTGTTTTCAACAGGTTGTTGCCTTGGGGGCTTTATGTAGTACTTTACCGGAAGTTAAACTTGAGTGTTCATTTTGTTTAAATTATTCTTAAACTCCGAAAGGAACTTTCTGTCACTGAAGGTTGATTTTGCCGGCTCCTATTTTCCCCGTGTTGATTTGTGACCCCTTCGGCAGGACTAATCCTCCATCCTTGAAGTATGGGCACTAATGCTTTTTCCTTGATGGTTCCTGATTTATCTACTAATAGCAGTTCTTTTTATTGAAGAATGAAGTGTCATACTGGCTCGATCCAGAAGGGCTTGAAGTGTGATAGTACGGATTGCTGGCTGCCCTCAGGTCACATCTTGGCCACAGCACTGTGACATGATAACTAGGCCTATATTAAGGTGGATTTGTAAAATACGTATTTTATTATAATAGATTAAAATAGAAAACGGTTAATAATAAAAAAATAGTTTAAAAACGTGTTTCGTTTAACAAAAGTGAAAAAGAAGAGAAAAAATAAATAAATGCTTTTTCTTTTATAAGGAAATTTGTGGAAGAGAAAAGGGTATCAGATTACTGTTAAATCCTACCAATCTTCCGGTAAATATTTGACTAAGTGATTTAATGTGATAAAAGATAAAGTTGAGGAAATAAATTTTTGAGTGACAAGGTCAAAAACTGTCTTTACTGTATCTTGACCACACATTAAGAAAAAATAATAGAATTTTCCCTTTCTCCAGGAATTAAAAAAAAAAAGACGCCTGGTTACGGGTAAAGTGTCAGGGCTATAAAAACATCCGGCAGAAGCTTTATCAAGATAAAAAGATAAAAAAAATCCTAGAAAATACTAAGGCTAAGTGCAGACGGATGTCTGCGAGATGTTTACACATCAAAAGAAGGAAAATTTTATTTGCCAATGCTTATCGCCCGGGGGTCTCTAGTGGACTTCCAGTTATTTCAATAAATACAAGTCATTTTTCCGAGCCGATCAGTTAGTTTCAGTTGGGTCAGTTCAGCCGGCCCTGTGCTTGAAGTAGAGAAACTCCGTTCGTCTTGAGTCGGTCGGTTCGGCATTTGATCTCCATTAATTAGAGTTAGAGCTGAGCGTCACATCGCCTGCCCCAACCAAAAAGACTAAACGAAATAAAGCATCCTTTCAACTCATCCAAGTTGTGGAAGTTCGTTCCTTATAGTTTAATCTTGTTCCCCCAGCTTGAGGCTCCGACTTTTTCAACAAACTCCCGGCAATATCACAACATGGAGAACGGCCGCCGGAGAAATTGTTCGGACCTCAACTGGGGTGTTACAGCACCCAGATATGATACACTGCACAGGGCACGGCTGGCTGCCCTCAAGCCAAATCCTGGTTGAAACGGCACCAGATGTGACACCTCAGCCTGGCTGACCATCTGTCTAATGTGACGCTTGTCCTCGCCGACGGTTATGATGATCCCAGTTGTGACACTGCCACCTGGTCGTACGGTTGGTTTGGATGCAGTTGATGGTCGGGACCCCGTCCGATGACGTCGCCACAAAAGCTGGGTTACAGGACGTCTTTTGCAACAACAGACCACTGTCCCATGTTGTGATTAGATCCCAGAAGTCTTGTCATGCAATTTCAATAGTCGTCCCTTTTTTGTACACTTGTGGGTTGAAAAAAAATAAATAAATAAACACGGCACCAAAAAAAAAAAAAAATTAATAAAATAAATGAACAAGTCAAACACGCCTGGAGAGCTACGTAGAATGTCTTTATATAAATAAAAAACAATGTCTTTCTTTTCCCAAGAATACAGTTGTCGAAAATGATATTTACAACGGAGAGAGAAAGTTCGCCAAAAGCATCATAGCTTCTAATCGTTAAATGAAATGTTTTGTCTAAGTTTTGTTAGCGTTGAAATAAACAGATCTCTTCAAATATTCGCCAAAGTCTTGTATTTCATTAATTCTCTATAATCAGGATTGTCAATTTTCCTATGCAACTTCGAAAACAGCAAAGTTCTTTTGGTTCCTTATCGGAGTTTGCCGAGGTTGAACGAACGAAGAATCAGAATTTTCGATTTCTCCGTGATTAAAAAAATAACAATAACGTTCTTTCGGGTTTCATGTCGATGGCGCATTATTCCAAATTAACTTCTTTGAGTTAATTTGTGGCAGGCTTCATTTGAAATGAACTCTTTACCCATAAGTTCCATGGTGGGCGACCAGTCGTGGGTCATGGCTCCCCGGCTGGGCCATTTTTCCCTCAGTCGCTACATTTCGACTGATAGTAGCTCTAACTCAAAAACTGTCACCTAACTCGAAAAACTTCCACAGACTCACTTCTTCATGTTGAGCATCTATTTTTATAACCAATTTTGATCCTCTCTGGGGATCCAGCCGGCTCACAGCCTTTGGCCAATGAAAATCAGTCTCCGCCCATTCAATTTGCGGATGTGTTAGCTCAACCAATGAGATCATGCCAACTCACACCGAACCGAATCCAGCTCGGGTCACTTCGGACTGTTGTGCTAAACAGTGGCCTTGGTCTCCGGGTGACCTTATCAAATCACTGACACTTGTTTTGTCTACACATTTTCAGATTAGCGGAATCAACATTTCAAATCTAAGAGAAATCCATTTTGAACATGAAAAGAGGCGAAAATCATGAAAGACGAGAAATGTATATTTATCCAAAATAACTATTTTATGTTTCCGTGTTTTTAGAAGCACTTGATGGTACTAAAATTGATAGGGTGATAATTGGATGGGTCCGAGGGTTCACCACAGATCTGATCTAAAATGACAATTTCAAAAGATGCTTCTTTCATAGCACTGTAGAAAGGTATTGTGCCACTGCTTGGACATTAATTAAACCCTTGAGCATCAGCTTGGTGGAATCTACACTCAGGTGATGTACTTAACACCTCCTGGAGACAACATCCAACTAAATCAAAGCTCTATTGACCCATCCCTGATATTTCCACAATCTTACATGAACAGCACAGAATGCAATTTGCAGGAGATTACTGACAAACAAAACAAGAACTTGCAAGTGATTTACTGCTCTGGACACCTAGCTATGGCCTAAGACATGTTGGTCACCTAACCACCACCTACATTGACCAAGTATATAGAGATACAGGATGCCACTATAATGACTATCTAATTATAGATAGACATTCATGAATCCTTCACACTGAGTTAGATCATTTAAAAAAAAAAAAAAATGGTATAATGATTAAATTGTCAGATTGTCCAACACCGTGACACATGCAATAGTTGTCTTTTGTTGATTTTTATGTTTATTTAATTGAGTTATGAGTGACAGTAAAGTCAATTTTTTAATCTCCAATTTGAGGATAGAAAAAAAAAATGTTTCTTTTTTATAAACATATCGCCTCAAGCAAGGCATTTTACTGCCACAGTTTTGCAGGGGTTTACATAGGAGGAAAGGTGTGAGAAAGAATAACAGGTTATAGGAGGTGTCAGGAAGTGGTTAAGAGAAGAATGAGAATACTGATGAGAGTGGAGTGGACGGAGAAGGGAGCAGGAGAGAGAGGATGCAGGTTAGTGAGATAGGAGATGACTATTGACTTTACATTTAAATTCTTGGAGATTATAGTTGTTGGGAGAGCAAGTAAATGGGGGAGAATTCCACAGGCGAGAAGTGCAAGAAAAGAAGCTGATGGAGCAGAATTTGCGTTTACATTTTATTGGTTTTACAGTAAAAGGGTGGGACCTAATTGCTAATCTTGTTGCTCGAGTAAATTCATATATATGGGGCACCAGCGAGATAAGTTCATCAGAGCAGAAGCTGTGTAAGTAATATGATTTTTATATATATTTATTCTTATTTATTGGATAGTAATATGGTATTTATATGCTTTTAATGCTTTTCTAGTGACATTATGACTTCAATATTTGTGGCGGACAGATATAAAGCTGAATAAAAATGACTTAAAGTTGATTTTTATTTATATATATATATATTTTTTGACAAATGATTTATAATCAAAAATGACTTAACTCGAAATGACATAACTTGCGGTATGCCTGTACAAGTCACCCACAATCAGTGTACAGAGGGTTATATTTTCATCAAGATTATAAAACTCCTTGGAGTAAATGAATAATTCAAAAGAGTACACACTTCCGCAAGTATCCATGCTTGATATCAACCCAAACTTCACGCACCACCTTAGGAGATCAACCCTTAGAATCCCCAGGGAACTAACAACAATGGAAATGACTTCCACTTCACTGACAACAATTTGTACTTTTCTCATTTTAAACTATCAGTTTCCTAGTTTTACAGATTTTTTGTCCAATACTCTATCATCTCTATGACATGTAAGATCTGCGATAACGCATGTCATTTGTCTTAAACCACAATACCTGATTTTCCGGTTTTAATTTTTCTTTCTCAAATTCTATCATCGATGAGGATGGATTTTCTTTTATCTATCTTCAACCCCAACAAGATTTTTTTTCTAAGCAATAAATACTCCATGGTTACATTGGATTGTGTCATCCCACAAAAAATAGAACTTGAAAAACCTAATTATTATTATTATTATTCTTATTCCACACAACATATGGCGTTGGTTTATTTTCAGGTCACCTTTTGAGACTGAAGACAATAAACTGGTTAATCGGTCATTTCATTAAACAGACTGTATTCAACACTTTTCAAAGAATCTGAACTTATTTATAAATGAAACAGTGCATGTGTGTGTGTGTGTGTGTGTGTTCCTTACCTATAGACTCCGAAACGGCTGAACCGATTTTCTTGAAAATTTACACAGTTGTACTATAAGCGTCTGCGAGTGTTCTTAGCTAGGTTTTGTGTCGAAGTACCCCCAATAAATATCAAAAATTGATAACAAAAATTAGGTTATAGGAGTGGTCCGATTTTAATCAAATTTGATACACTCATAGACAAAGACATAAGAAACGGTATTCAGAAGTGTCAAGGTTGCAGTTCTTACAATAGTGCAGAAAATCAATAACATATATATATATATATATATATAGAGAGAGAGAGAGAGAGAAAAGGCAAGATGTTTGTGTGTGTTTATCTGCCTGTATGTCTGTATTGTTTTCACCCCTTTTATTTTAGTTTTTGGTTTGGCTCTAAGTAGGCATCATAGTAGTTCTTAGTCTCAGCCACGATACCATTTACTCAGAGGACTTAGCCTTCAAAATTCAGTTGAAAAAAAAAAAAAAAAAAAAAAAAAAAACTTATTTGATATCGATATCAAGAAATCAAAATTTGACTTACATCCATTTATTTTTCTTTCAGTCTACGGTTTCGCTTTAAGTGGAAACAACTATTGCTTTTTAGTCTTTCATGCCAACGTCCAAAGAGTCTGAGCTCCAAGACCATGGATTAGTTTTAAAGCTTTCATTACACCCGAGCAACGCCAGGCTATACTGCTAGTCCTTGATATTTCAAGAATGCATACACTATGTTAAGTTCTATTTCTAAACAACAGTTTAATATCTGCAAGGTTTTTTTTCCATTTTCTTTTGTACAACATCCCAGTACCCTAATTATCACTGTTACTATAATTACTTTATTTCACAATTATTTTTTTTTTAGTTGTCGACTATTTTGTGCTTTAAATTGTCATGTCAAATGGACAGGAGTCCTAGATTGAAAATAGTACTATTACAAGTGAGGCTTGTGCCATCCAAAATGACAGCGAAATAAATAATTATATTCATATGCCATCTAAAATGATGACCATGGCCGTATCTGACTACTGGGCACAACGGGCACGGGTCTGGGCCGATCCGTGCAATCAGAGTGAAAATCCGGGCAAGGAAAAATGTCTTCATCAGAAATCAAACTAAACAATTCACGAAGAAAGAAAGAAAGAAAATGAAAGAAAAACAAAGAAAACATCTGAATGAACGCATTAAAAATCTGTTTATTAATTTTGGGAGAAAAGACTGGTTATACTCAGAAAGTCCGAACCCGATTTCCTGCATTCGTTCACGTTCTGTGCCTAATTTCCATTTGAATAGCTGAAAAAATCTGCAAAAATCATAGTTTCTGGAAACAGATGACGTCATCACATTGTCAACTAATAAATCCGGGCAATTTTCTCTGTGCCCGGTGTTATTTTTAGCATCAGCTACAGCCCTGATGATGACAACATATATATTGATGTACTGACTATTCAGTATTTTATATTAAGACCAAAAAAAAAAAAAAAAAAGATGTTTTTTGATGACCCAAATTAAACGGCCTAACTTATACCTAGATTAGATTTCACCACCTTTAAACGAACTACGTGCGGGTTTAATTTTCACTGTTCAATTTAATAATGCCATGTTTACTGGAAGTAGAAATTTTGTTAAAAAATTCTTAATAGAAATTAAAAAGAAAGAAACAAATGACATGACATTTCGGCCTTCTTCAGGTACCAGGAATTTTGAACCCTATAAATGTGTGTATCTCTCTATGTCACAACCATTCTCGCAGAAGGACAACTTTGAATTTAAAACCATGACAATTTTTCAGGATCACTGTCCTTATCACAGATGGAAGCAAAAAAAACAAAACAAGAAGAAATAGTAAAATGTATGGGAGTTCTTCAGAGTTTTCTGATACAAGAATGGTTTCCATTTTGCTTAATTATGATAAGTTATAAAGTTTCAAAAATCTCTTTAAAATTCTTAAAAACTTTGATCCCATTCAATTATCAAGTGAAGACCATATTTATAAAGCAAAAATTGAAAAGCTTAATACAAATCAAGCACTAAAAATTTTTTACTAATTTTTCTTTTAATGTATATAAGCATGCTCATTTTGAAACTAAGCGTGACTATGCACGACATTATCTGGAAATAAGATCGATGACTACAGTAAATTTAAAGTCAACATTCTTAAAATTAGATTACAGAGTACTTTAACATTATACGTAAAAAGTGTTCACCCATCATTTTCTTAAATGTCTGGAGGACAAATTTAAGCTGACAGTGCTTGTTAAGTGATTGAGAGATGACGTGAACATAAATCACCACCACTGTTTGTTTTAAAAACCACTTTTTCTAATATTTTTAGCTTAAAGTAAATAATATTTGTTTCAAATCAGATGAATTATAATTTAAAACAGCTAATATTCCTCAAATAAAGATTCAGAAAATTATGTTTTATTTTCAGAATATTTTTAAATAAAGAAAATTACACTATTAATGCAAATGAATAAAACAGGCACTAATCAGGTTTTTTTTTAAATATTTATTTAAGAAAAACAAATAAATCGACACAAATCAATGTCATTTCTGTTTGAAATAAATCAAAGTGTTTTGCTGACTGGAAATTTAAATTTTTAAAGTTTAATTCACAGTAGATAAATTATTCGAACTATTGTCTTCAACTTTGTTGCTATTCATAAGTTTCGGCCATTGTACGCTCTGGCCTTCTTCAGGTGCTACGAATTTCAAACCAAACCATTTATTGCAATCACAGGGATAATAAACTCCATTCCTTGCGTAAAGCCTCGATTGGGAGTCATGAGTTATCTCCCTCTAACCCTGCAATGGTTTTCTCTAGTATTTTTTATCAGAGTTCATATTGCAATTTTTGACACTCTGTATTACTGGTTCCCGTATTGTGTTCATCTCTAAGCTTGGTCGGCTTAGGAGATTCTTGAAGCCTAGCATGTGTCGATTCCTTAAGCTTACAGTTTCCACTGGCGTTCTCTATCGATTATTTCAACTTCATTCAATAGGGGGCGGTGATCCCCTTTCTCTCTCCAAATATCCCGGTGGTTGTAATAAAGGGTTCGGTTCGAAATTCCTAGCAACTGAAGAAGACTGGAGCGTACAACGGCTGAAACGTCGTACAAATGGCAACAAAAATGAGGACAATAGTCCAAATAATGTAAAATTTACTGTTGTGTAAATACTACCTCATCTCAGAAATATAGACAAATACTAAAGTTTAATTGTTTAACTTTCAATTAAAGCTAAAATGAAAGCTTCAAGAAGGTTTTTAATTTTAAGTTTCTTTTTAAATCTTAAGTATCATGAATTAATGAGGGTACTTATATCATTAGATGTTAAATATAAAAAAAGTACATATATAAATTTAAATCTAATAAAACTTTTGACTAATTCATTGTTTTTTGTCATTTTTTTTTTTTTAACTTGTTTGATGTCAAAATATTTACAGTCAATAAGGACATTTTAATTATTCTGAATTTAAGAAAATTTATCAAGATAACATCTCCCATTACTAATTTATGGAGAAATTAATTTCCGAACCAGTTTGGTATCACGCATAGCATCCATATAAATGTCTCAATTTGATAAAGCTATTTAAGAACATAACTCGAATTTTCAGGTTGATTAGTTTCACAGCAATTTGCAGTGTTTGGTGAAACTACCTCTTCCACAGCCTATTCTATGTTCAATTTCACTTTCATCTATGTTTAATTTGTCATAGCTGATATATAAACTGAAATTTCTGAAATGTTTAGCTTTCACTGATTTCGCATCCTGTATTTTTATGATAGATTCAGGTTTAAGAGGAATTAATCAAACATTTTATTCATTATCCTATGGCGGGATGTTAGTATTTTTCATGCCTTTTAAGGGCTGAAAGTTTGGTGGATTCTAGATATTTTTTTAGAATATGCACCTTAGGATGTTTGCCAAAATTAGTCATTTGTAATAAAATGTTCCACAAACTGTTGATGGCACATTGTTGTGTTGGATATCATAGCCATAAAATCTTTAATTTTGCCAGTGTGCAACCCACATAAATCATGTCCAGCAAAAACATGAATCAAATCAATTTTATCACAAATTCCAAAAAGAAACTTTACAATTTCCACCCACGTCTATTGTTCCCTGTTTAGGATGTGGTTTCCGGCTTTCTCTTTTCCAATCTTTTCACTATTACGTAGCCCCCTGCACATCAGTGGCGTTACCGCCTTGCTCGGGGTGATACAATTAAAAAATAAAAAAAAATATATTGCATTCACTTTGAAAATTAGTTGCAATAATAAAAAAAAAATTATAGACTGTCGGGGTAAGTTGCCGTTTCAAAGTCAGGAGTCAAATGAACAAAATCACGCCTAGGCTTCGAGTGGCACTTCCGGTAGTATTTTCAAATGATGGGAAATAAAATTAATAATATTATGATTCAACCACTGACAGCACTTCCCTGTCATTTTTGAAGGGTTACATTTTTTGAGCCAACACCTGCTGGAGTGAAAACTATAAATACAAAAGCTAAAGGAAGGGATTCAGAAAGGGATTTTATTTTGCATTTGAATTGATATTTCCCACTCTGCCAAAGTAACTACTTTCCTCTCCTTCAAGAAGAGTTTTATTGAACCCACCTCAATGAGCGCAAGTGAAAATGTCCCTTCTTCGCAAATGTTTTAGTTAATTACCTTAAATTCACTGGGGGGGGGGGGGGGGGGACAGCATACCATGAAGAAAAAAGGCCCCAAACTTAATCGCTTCTCTGTGAAAATGTTTATGTTGTTAGTGTTAGAGGAAAGATCAAAGTATTTTGAATTATTATTTGAATTGTTTCTGCCTATTTACTTCCTTTTTGCAATTACTACGCAGGAATTGAGTTCCGAAACCAAACAAATCGCGGAGTAATTGCTCAAAGGAAGTAAATAGGCCGAAATAAGTATCCTATGCTTCAAGTCATTCAGCGGTGAAATATAGTAAGATTTTTTTTTCTGGTCAATAACATTAAAAAAGGTAGGTTTCTTCAAACAATTATCGATTTGAGTTCAGTATATACATTTGCACGGAATTAAGGATCTTTTGGAAAGATTTAACAGGGTAAAGGCCTTCGGGGGAACAAATCAAAAATTTACCGAATAAAAAGCCTTGTTGTGGTTAAGTTATTAAATCAGGACTAATCAAAAATTAAGAAACTTCAAAAGATTTTTTAAATAATTTTTAATAATTTGTTTTTTTGTGTGTGGGGGGGGGAAGGTTTTTTTTTTTTTAAGTATGGTACTTCTCCAGTTGTAATCCATTGCATTCAGTTACGCGCAAATACCATTGGGAAAGGTATTAATCCGTCTCTTCCTTCCAGTTATGGGTTAAATAGCAGGACAGATTGGGTTCTATAGCCATGGTCGGCAACCAGTCTACCGCAGAAAGCAATGGCAACCTACTGCGGGATAATCTTCTGCCCAGTCAGTCATGTCTCTTTCGAGACATGTTCGCCCAAGCGTGTATCACGTATGGCACTTAACTGACTGACTTCGTGTGTGACATTAAAAGGCCAAGTGTTTCACGGTTTCCTCCGATAACAGAAACAATCTGAACAATTCTGGTCAACTGTACTTTTTTTGTCTGTCACGATTACACCGACCAGTAAATTCACGTGTCAGAAAGATATGACCTACGGGATTAACTTAATACTTTTAAATGTCATACAACTAATGTTTCAAATAAATTTAAAAAAAATAACTTTAAATTTGCTAATTTTCCAAAAACAATGTGTCACAAATGTAGTTTGTAGATTTTATTTTTCCAAGATTTTTAAATCCTAGAATCAACTTTTGTTTACAAACCTCTAGGTACATCCACTCATTTTCGATACCTAAGTTTTAAAGTGAATTCTTAAAAAAAAAAAAAAATTCTTGAAACTTTCATCTCAGCTTTAATTTTAAAGCAAAATAATTATTTTACTCAGACTAACTCAGTACTGTTTCAAAATATTTTGGTGCATTTATTGATTGGAATCTAAGCTTTTTTGGAGTTTTCAAAAGTCAAAACTTATAATTTTTTCATCCATTTTCGAACACAGTAAATAAATTTTTCCCTTTAAGATTTTTTTAATCTCACAAAGAAAGTGTAGACACAATCAAATAAATCTTTAATTTATTTTTCGAATTTTTAAGCATGTCTTTTTTACTCTTTAAAGTCTTCTTGTTCTTGTTCAAGCAACAAGAAAATTAATTTCAAAATTGTACTAAAAATATCTTACAAGAATTTATTTTTAGATTAAATATTCAATGGAGAGCTGAACAAAAATGTACTTTAATGCAAAAATGCCAATTCTCAAAAATACAACAAAACAAGAACGAAAAAGGCGATCTTCGCGCCAAAATTAAAAGTACACAATATCAAAAATGGTGGAGTGAAACTGATTTCCCAAAAATATTTCCACAACTGTACATTTCATAAATTGGTGAATAAATACTGGAAATTTCGTATAAATCTGACAATTCCCTGAGTTTTGTTTGAAAAAAAAATTTTTTTTTTAAACCAGGGTAGCAATATTTGCTTTTTCGGTAACCCCCCCCACCAAAAAAAAAACCGTATTTTCATTATTTGTGTGTGTGTGTGTGTGTGTGTGTATAGAGGGGGGGGGAAGCGAGTAACTAAAATAAATTTAGTCTCTACTTAGTTGTCAGTTATAGCTACAAAGAAAAAAAAATCTAACGGACTTGAGAAAAATCTGGAAAATGAAAAATAAAACGTTTTCAAGGCTTGACCACAGAACTATTTACGTACGATAATTCTAAACATCTGCTACTATCAAACTCAACAGGTGGCTAAAAATAAAAATAAAAAAAGCACATTATTTTATTCATTCTTTATTGCTTTTAAGCAAAAGCTAAAAGAAAAAAAAAATCAAGTATCATTGTAAAGTACTTTTTCTAAATATTAAAAAAAAAAAAAATTAAATCAAATATTTTTTTATTAAAATAACTGCGTATTTATCGACCTAAATTTCGAATATCTTTAAAAATTTATGCTGAATTTTTTTTTTTTGGTTGTTAATTTTATTTTAGAATGAAGATGTAAAAAAGAAAAACCACAAGATTTCGGATAAAAATCAAGTCCCACAGAAACCATATCTTTCTGGCTCTGATTTTTTTTTTATCAAATATTATTTAAGATAAAATACTGTCTCTGGAGATTTTTTTTTTTTTTAATTAAAAAAAAAATATGGCACATATTGAAAAAGGATCTTTGTTATGAATGTTGTTTAAAATTGATGTATGTCTTGTGTAGGAAAAGAAAAAAAAATGACATTAATCTACGGATGGCAAGTAGAAACAAAATTACAGATTTATTTCAATGCAGACTTATGTTCAAATACATTATTTTCTTTAAGTAAATTCATTATATACTTTAGTTTTACGATTGAGTAAAAGATGTTAATTATTATCTACACTTTTTTTGAATCTAAGAAAGGCAAACGTATAATACATTCATAAAGTGAAAACAAAAACACTGCTTTTTATTTTTAGAAGTAGAACACTTCAACGAACGTATTATTGCCGCTTTTTAACACTTTGCAGCCTTCTTATTTGTAAATGTGGAATGATAAGATTTGAAAAAAAAAAATTCTTAAAGAGCAGCTATTTTTCTTTATAAAATAAAATAAAGCGATAGGTAAACTAACGTACCAATTTTTTTTTTATTTTTAAATCAGCTTTTTTATTTTTAAAATCCATTTATTTTTCTAAATGAAATCCACGTTCACCTGATTGAGACTAAGTGGAAAAAAATAGAGAAAGGAATGAAGTCTCGCTATTTTGAAAGTAAAACTATTTCGTCGGTGTAAAAAATAAATAAGTGAATTTAATTAAATGCATAAAAAATGATATGCAGTTTTTAAATAGTTTTAAAAATATTTATTGAAATGAGAAATGTAAACAGAAACGTCGAATTAATTTTAAAAAGGGTATTAAAAAGCGCTTTCCTCCCCATTAAAAAAGGGGTTTTAAACTCAAAAGATCTCGACTCTTTTCTTTAAGTGTTTTTATTTATTTTTTTTACGAATCGGATTTTAAAATTACTGAACTGAGGAAAAAAAAAAGAAAAAAACTCTTTTTTTTTTGCAATATGAACTTTAAAAAATGTTTTTCAGTTTAAAAAAAAAAAAAAAAAAAAAAAAACTCAATTTAAAATAATAATAAATAAATTTACCTTCGCCTTTTTTTTCTTTTCTTTTTCTTTTTGAAACGATGTAAAAACGGAATTGAAAACTTTTTAGTCGATGAAGAAACAATTGGTAAAATAATTTCATGTTCTTCACTACTACTACTTTCATCATCATCATCATCAATACTTATGGGGTTATGATTAACCCGTTCAGTTAGACCATTAATGTTTAAATCAGGAGTTATAGACGAACTACTACAGGTGACCGTTCTTTTCGACAAATTGCGCAAGGGTGTTAAAGGTTCCGAAGTATTTACGCAATTCACCTGATATTCTTCATCATTCGTTTTGGTTTTACTATCCATTGCTTCCGTTTCTGGTGTTTTGTTAACGTGTTAAATTAAAATTAATTCTTTCTAACGACAAAAACAGTTCTGTCCATCTCTCTTGTTCGTGCAGGTCTTGTGGTGATGTAGTCTTTTGTAAGCAATGAATATAATTGCGGCAATAAATTTTACAACACTGTCAATATTTAGTTCTGCTGGACGAGACTTCGTTGCAACTGCTGCTGATAAATGTGTAGAGAACCTTGAAAATAAGCACGTGGGTTGGATCCTGATCCACAGAGCTATCCGCGTTACTAGGTAATTGAACAGAACCGTGTATTGCAATTGACTCATTCGGCAACTATTATTATCTGTCAACATTAAATATCCGTGAGTGTCAAAAATTTTAATCGTTGTTGTCAGGCATTGTAAATATGGTTGGGGTAGGGAACGTGGATAAAAGGTTGCTTTTTTTTTGTGACACTTTACAGTCACACCAATCTTTGGACTCGAATATTGATTTCCAGCAGTCGAAGAAAAAAAAATGAGTTGAGTCGATTTACTAAGCGTCGCTTAGATGTGGCACAAGGCCGAAAGTATGGGGCACCCAGCGATGATCGAACTCACTACTCAGTTGTAATTAGGTTCAAGCGAGACAAGCTTGCTGACCATTGTACCACGCTGAGGTACCCAAAAATAAAATTGAGTTGAGTCGGCCAAGGAAAAAAGTCCAACTTAATACTGTGAATTTTTTATTTAGTCTTACTGTAAAAAATGAATTCATCACAAAATAAAATAATTTACACACCAAGCCAAATGTTCCCCTTTCATTGCACTCCTGCTGGGTTGACCTTTTGCGATTACCGCAGAAATGTTGGCAACTCGGGTACGCTATTTCTATGATCATGTTCATCCTGAAACAAGCTAAAAACAGATTTTTCCTTTATTTTTTTAAATTGTAAAAATTTTCTTGTAAATACCTCCAATTCCAATATCATCTACATTTATGTAAATAACTCCCTGATTTTTGGCAATTTTTCATTCTGAGGATTATAGTTGTTACTAAACAAATTAAACAAATTTTGATTTGAAATTTACAATTTCAAAAGAATGCCAAAACTTTAACACAAAAAAAAAAACAACCTTTGATTTAAAATTTATAATTGGAGTGAATTAATATTTGCAATAAGCAACTTTACATTCAGTCAGTTAAGTGCCATACATGATTTACACTTGTGCAATCATGTCTCAAAAGGGACATGACTGACTGGGCAGAAGATTATCTTGTATTAGGTTACCATTACTTTCTGTGGTAGACTGGTTACCTACCAAAGCAATCTGTCCTGTTATTTAACCCATAGCTGGAGAGAAGAGATTTGATTAATATCTTTCCTAAGGGTATTTGCACATAAACAATTTCAACAGGAATTTGAACTCGACTCTCCAATTTCTCATTCAGAGCCAATATCCACTGCACCATACCCACATGAAGGCTATAATTACTTGTACTAAAAATATATATGAACTTTGAAAGCACAGAAAGGTCAGGAATGGTTATATTTCATTCACACACACACACAGACAAAAAACATATATAATTTTAGAGTCAAAAATAAATAACAATATTGTTCATAAACCTACTGTTTTCAATCTTATTCATTACTAGCAGTATAGCCCAGCATTGCTTGGATGTAATGAAAGCTTTAAAACTAATCCAAGGTCCTGGAGCTCAGACTCTTTGGACGTTGGCACGAAAGACTAAAAAGCAATAGTTGTTTCCAGTTAAAGTGAAACCGTAGAGTGAAAGAAAAATGAATGGATGTAAGTCAAATTTTGATTTCGTGGTATCGATATCAAATAAGTTTTTTTCGTCGTAAACTGAATTTTGAAGGCTAAATAAGTCCTCTGAGTAAATGGTATCATGGCTGAGACTAAGAACTACTATTATACCTACTTAGAGCCAAAGCAAAAACTAAAATAAAAGGGCTGAAAAAAATACAGACATACAGGCAGATAAACAGACAAACACACAAACATCTTGCCTTTTTTATATATATATGTTATTGATTTTCTGCACTATTGTAAGAACTGCAACCTTGAAACTTCTGAATATCGTTTTTTATGTCTTTGTCTATGAGTGTATCAAATTTGATTAAAATCGGACCACTCCTATAAACCGATTTTTTCGATTATCGATTTTCGATATTTATCGGGGGTACCTAAACACATCCGAGCCAAGTTCGAATTCCAGCTGAATTCATTGTATTCACTTACGCGCAAATACCTTTGGGAAAGGTATTAATCCATCTATTCCTTCCAGTTATGGGTTAAATAACAGGACAAACTGGGTTCTATAGCCTTGGTCGGCAACCAGTCTACTGCAGAAAGCAATGGCAACCTACTGCGGGATAATCTTCTGCCTAGTCAGTCATGTCTCTTTCGAGACATGATCGCCCAAGCGTATATCACGTATGGCACTTAACTGACTGACCTAAACACAAAACCTAGCTAAGAACACTTGCAGATGCTTATAGTACAACTGTGTAAATTCTCAAGAAAATTGGTTCAGCCGTTTCGGAGTCTATAGGTAACAGACACAGACGCACACACACACACACACAAAGTTCCATTTATAAATAAGTTTAGATCTTATTTGATACATGTTACAAAGGCCTATGTACTACGATGCTCCATAAGAACCCCTTTCATGCCACAAGTTCATAGACGGACTATGATGGAATGATGCCAGAGCTGTGAAATATTGCTTGCATTAATTTGAATTCTTCTTTTTAATAACTACATTGTTCCTTTCTAGGTTGTAAAATAACCACATTGACGATGGTCGTAGTAAATCTGATTTAGAGAATTCATCAGGTTGTTGCTGCAGGACTCCAAAGCCTGTGGAAGTATCATACAGTTCTGGATGAAATATGGTTAATCTATTTTCCTTGTTGCTATCTTGAACCGACTATAAATCATTGTGGCATGAGTTTGAGGAACCTGCTGGGTAGAATGATGTTGGATATCAATAACTGGGTGGTTCTTACAGAGTAAGTGATGGTTGCATTGAGTTACTCAATTGCTTCCATCTACATGCACATGGTACTGCCAATTACCCAGTATCTTTGGGATTCTCCCTGACTGAACAGAATCACCACTTTGTGCTTCCCCCCTGTGAAACTCCCAAAATGATATACTTGCTTTCTTGATGGCTACAATCTCTAGGAATTTAAATGCAAAGTCAATTCCCATCTCTTATCCACTTAACTCCAGCCCTTTCTGCATCACCCTTTCTGTATCTTGTTCTTTTCCTTTCTCTCTACCTTCACAACTGTCTTCACTCCTGTGTTCACATCCTCTTGCTCTTTCTCTTTCACCTTCTGTAGTTGGTTCGTCTTTCTCTTCGCTCTCATTCTGCCTAAAACTTTAACTCTCTTATGTACCCCACTGCACATCAGTGCTTGGGGTGAAATGATTAAAAAAAAAAATTCCTAAAGCGAGCCATCACCTCAGCTTGTGAGAATGCATAAGATGCCTGATTTACCAGTCCAAACCAGGGCCTGACACCCATGATACTTGTAGGAAAGTGAATAGCCTCACCTATTAAGAATATGGCAAACTCTACCTCATTCTCTGCAATGCTGTCATTAGTCATGCCCTGAAAGAACTTTGTGCATAAAAGATGAATTTAGCTTTTCTCTTTGATTAAATTTGCAGAAAACTTTTTTATAGAAAGAAGTGTCAGTCCCATTCAGGGTTGGCTCAAGTTACAAGCAACTTAGGCAATCATCCATGATGACATCAAGGCTGAGGGGGCCATTATGCCACCAATTCATGTGCTTGGGATCTTCCAGAACTATAGCTTATAAAGATATACTTGAGGTCATCCATGACTCAAGTCATTAAATTCATTGGCTATTTTGCCAAGAGAAAATAATTTTGTAGAAAAAGATTTTCAGTTCTAAAGGCTAGAAAGAATTGTTTTAGGTAGAATGATGAATATTTTCTTTAGCTTGTATTAAGTCATATATTGTAATAAACTTGTTGGTTTACATTTTCCGTTTTTCTCATTCTGAAAATTAAAAAAATTATATTTGTCACGGCGCTGAAGTATAGCTTTCCCGGAGAGCCAGCAACTTGTTGGCATATACATACTTGCCCAAGAAAACCTCACAATCGAAACCCGGGTTGCTAGGTTGTTTGGTTGGCATTTTAGCCTTTTCTTAAATTTTTTTTTTTTAATCGTATCACCCTGAGCAAGGCGGTAATGCCACTGATGTGCAGGGGGGCTACATAATAGTGAAAAGATTGGAAAAGATAAAGCCGGAAACCACATCCTAAACAGGGAACAAGGGACCAGCCTCTTAACCTGTTCAATAGACGTGGGTGGAGTGTGAACCGAGCGATAGATCTATTTACTCCAATTGAAAAAAAAAAAAACAGTGAGAAGATTGGAAAAGAGAAAGGCGGAAACCATATCTTAAACAGGGAACAAGGGATGAGCCTCTTAACCTGTTCAATAGACGTGGGTGGAGTGTGAACCGGGCGATAGATCTATCTACTCCAATTGAAAAAAAAAAACAGTGAGAAGATTGGAAAAGAGAAAGCCGGAAACCATATCCTATCTTTGATTTACATATTCGATTTTTGAAATTTGAATTTTCTATTCGGCACTTTTTTGTTGTCTATACCTTTTAGGCTCGGCTATTTTCAGCAGCCATCCTTTTACATTTCTATCCATATATATATATATATATATATATAATTCCAGGTGAAGAGGACTCAAGGTTTTTTTTATTTTGAGTGCTCTGGCATTTATTTTATTATAAACAGTGCACAATATAATGAGTATTATAGAGCTTAATATAATATAATTATATAGTTATGTATCAATTGTACATTGCGACACGGAAATTTCTATGTTTCAAGATAGATTCTCATCATCAGGCAATGTTGATGTTTGTTGTGCAGATGATTTACATTTAAGGGTAGGATGAGGGGGGGAAAAAAGGAAAAAAAAAAAGAAAAAATGTTGGTTAGTATGTATTTTTTGGGGTCAAATCTCAAAATGAATCTCCATTCTGATTAGCCAAAAGAAACACCCACATACATACACAGCAAACCAAAGGTTTTTGTCATTTAAATATAAATCATTTGCACAACAAACATCAAACATTGCCTGATGATGAGAATCTATCTCGAAACATAGAAATTTCCGTATCGCAATGTACAATTGATACATAACTATATAATTATATATCTAAACTTATTTATAAATGAAACTTTGTCTGTGTCTGTGTGTGTGTCTGTGTGTGTGTGTATCCGTTACCTATAGACTCTGAAATGGCTGAACTGATTTTCTTGAAAATTTACACAGTTGTATTATAAGCGTCTGCAAGTGTTCTTAGCTATGTTTTGTGTCGAGGTATGGCCGATAAATATCGAAAATCGATAATCGAAAAAATCTGTTTAGAGAAGGAGTGGTCCGATTTTAATCAAATTAGATACACTCATAGACAATGACATAAGAAATGATATTTAGAAGTTTCAAGCTTGCAGTTCTTACAATAGTGCAGAAAATTTGATATCGATACCAGGAAATCAAAATTTGACTTACATCCATTCATTTTTCTTTCAGTCTACGGTTTCGCTTTAACTGGAAACACCTATTGCTTTTTAGTCTTTTGTGTCATCATCAAAAAGAGTCCGAGCTCCAGTACCATAGATTAGTTTTAAAGCTTTCATTACACCCGAGCAATGCCGGGCTATACTGCTAGTATATATATATGTGAGATGCTGCCATTCCAAAATTAAAAAAATTGTCTAGCGCAAAGCTGTTAGCTTATATTGTTTGACAAGGCTCTAATACTCTGACACAAACTTTGGTTTCTGCCAACATCAAATGTCTCTTTGAGTTAATTTTTTTATTTTGATTGCTAAAAATTAATTCTATTTTTGGCATTCCTTTCTTTTTCTTTTATATAGCGGAAATTATGCCTCTTATTTAGGTAGATTTATAGTCTTTTCTTCTTCCTTTTTTTATTTGAGTGTTGCATTTTGGTGCAGTGGATATCAGCTCGGAATGAGAAATCGGAGCGCTGATTTTGAATTTCAGTTGAATTACTTACATTCCCTTACACACAAATATCCTTGGGAAAGGTATTAATCCATCTGTTCTCTCTCCAGCTATGAGTTAAATAGCAGGATAGATTTGGTTCTACAAGCCTTGCTTGGCAACCAGACTACTGCAGAAATAATGATAACCTATTGTGAAAAAAATATTCTGCCTAGTTATGTCTCATAGAGACATGATCAACCAAGTATGTATCATGAGTGGCACTTAACTAACTGACTTCTCACTAGTTGAGGGAGAAATATAGAGAAATAGGGAGAAATATAGAGAAATAGAGAGAAATAGAGAGAAATAGAGAGAAATATAGAGAAATATAGAGAAATAGAGAGGATTTTAAAGAAAAGAAATGACCTTATTTTTTTTTTATATTTTATTCTATTTTATTTCTATCAGGAGGCACTACAACAGAGTCTCTCCAAAACTCAAACAAATTAAATGCTTTTTCTTTTTGTTCATCAATTCATGACAATTTCTCAACATACAAACAATGACCCAAAATCTGATATCAAATTGTGAAAATCAAATATACTTTTTTGGTTTCAAATATGGAACCTGAGCCTGGTGAACTTTAAACTCATTGAGAATTATTTAAATTGTTACTTGTATGCAATAGCTTTCTAAGATCAATGGGGAAAAAAGTTTTGACGAAATGAAGCCTGAGGGTCTTGACAAAAGTCATTCTTCTTTGAACATTGTGGTTTTGTGCGACAGATAAAATAAGAGAAACCACATCATTTGGAGACTTTCAATAGCAGCAACAACTAAAATGGATTCCTTATATAAAATAACTTTTCACTTGTAGGGAAACAAGCCTTTTCTGTATTCCCAAGTATTATTGTATGACATTACACATTTCAGAGATTTCACCATAAAAAAAAGTCATGTGGAGGGGTAATCAGATTTGAAGTGTGTATGTTGGTTTTTTAAGTTAAATATTTTTATTTAATTATTTCAACCCAAGCAAGGTGATAATGCCACTAAGACACAAAGAGTTACAAGGAATGAAAAGCAAATAAAAAAAACTTTAGTGAGGAGAGAGGACAATAAAAAGACAGATTTTTGGAAGGCAGAAGATGGCGATTAGTATTGCATTTAATTTTTTCAAAATGGAAGGGGACAGGGCAGCAAAAAGTTGGAAGAGAGTTCCACTGGAGAGAAACACAAGAAAAAAAACTATTAGAATAGAGTATACAGTTACATCTGGCTAAATCAACCATAAAGCAAGAAGATCTAGTTGCCAATCTAGGAGCACACATAAATTCATGCAGTTAAGGCAACAAGGGGGAAAGCTCATTAGAATGATTGCTATGAATATAATATGTAGAAAAGACAGAGGGAAGCCATGTAACATTAGTGAGAAAGTGAACGAAGTTGAGATGCTAAGTTAGGACCGATTACATTACAGACCTTTCTTTGAATTTTTTCAAGAATCTTGAAATATGCATTAGGAATCTTAGACTAGATAAGGCAGCAATATTCAATGAATGAACGAATGGTAGATTTATAAATGTGCAAGAGGTGTTCTGACTAGAAAAACTGTCTGGTCTGACACAGTGAACCAACCTTCTAAACAGTAGACATAGCAACTGGTTCATTGTAATCACTCCACGTCATGTCTGTAGAAAACGTGAGCCCAAGAAGGTGCCAAGTGTTGCTCTATTTTGAGAGCAGTTGCCAGTTTTAATTTGTTCAATATGCTGGACCTTCACCTAAGAGAGGAGTAAATAATGGTGTCATCTGCATAAATGATTAGTTGGGACGTTAAGTTACAAAGATTCCTGATCATCTCATCAAACATTTTTACATCTTTTATCTTATTGCCCTTTTTTAGTTTTGATTTTAAGTACATATTTTTTACTTATATTATAAACATTTTTAATACTGTGGTCCTTATCTTTGTTGCCATATTCAAAACATTCCAGCCATTGCATGCTCCACTCTTCTTCAGGTGATGAAAATTTCAAACTGAACCCTTTATTTCATTTACTAGGGGAGATTTTTCTATTTCCCCTGTCTCAGGATCTTATCTCACTTTGTGTCAGTTTTTGAAGATTTTGTACATCTTTGCTGTGGCCAGGTATTGAACTCACAACTCATTGGGCCAAGTCACTGGACTCAACCAATGCTTATATCCATTAGGCTATGTGTCCTTGAGGACATCAGTATATGAATTTTGGTGACTTATAAAACTAATGCCTAACTAACTATTTGTTAACAAATCTCATATTACAATTTTGTTGTTGTTTTTCTCTACCACTCCAGATTACTGGTTCCTATATTTTATTCATTTCTATACTTGGCCAACTTAGGAGATTTTCCTGGCCTACGATACGCACTTGTTTCTTAACTGCTTGTATTTTCTAGTGGTTTTCTCTGTCTGTTATTTTACTTCATCCCACATGGTGGTGGTGGGGGGGATCTCCCTTTTCTCTCCATATGTGGTCAGCTATGACTAATTTTTCTATCTCCCCTCATGTTATGGCTTTGTGATATTCTTGCAGGATGTGAATTGTGGTGCAGGATGTGAATTGTGCTGCAGGATGTGAATTGTGCTGCAGTGGATATTGACTTCGAACGACAAATCGGGGAGCTGAGTTCAAATTCCAGTTGAATTCCTTGCATTCACTTATGCACAAATACCCTTGGGAAAGGTATTAATCCATCTCTTCCCTCTATTTATGGGTTAAATAATAGGACAGATTGGGTTCTATAGACTTGGCTGGCAACCAGTCTATCACAGAAAGCAATGGCAACCTGCTGCTGAATAATCTTCTGCCCAGTCAGTCATGTCTCTGAAGAGACATGATTGCCCAAACCGTGTATCATGTATGGCACTTAACTGACTGACTGATACTCTTGCAGCCTTACCTTAAGAGGGCAGCCCATTTCTCCTTCATATTTCTTACCACAGCTGCACGAGATGTTGTACGCACAGTGCTTAATTATGTCGTTCCCTATGGAAAGTCTTACTTGGAAGAGGTGTCTGCAAATTGTTGAATCACTTTTGAAGGTCGTCCTGATGTTATATGAACCACAAATCTTTTGTATTTTTTCCAATAATCCCTTCACATAGGGTCGGCAAACTGAGGCAGTTTTCTGGGTATTGTTATCCTTTTGTACACTTCTATCCCAGTTTGTTGGAGCTGCTGTCATGTACCCAGGGTAGTTGTTATGTTGTAGGGTACTGCTTATACTGACCATTTCTTGTTCATATATCTCTGGGTCACCACTTATGACTTTTGCTTGATATTGTAAGCAGCAGATAACCCTTTTCTTTATACTTTATGGGTAGTGGGATTTGAAGTTGAGGTATTGTCTGGTAAATCGTGACTTGCAATATATGGACCCATATGGATCTTGAACCCGTATTCTCTTTGGGATATTAGTACATCAAGCAATGTTCATTTGTTGTTCTTTTGCTTTTCCATTGTTAACTATATTGATGATCTTATTAAGTTCACACGATCCACTAATAACACTAAATTTTATCTCTTCAAAGTATTTCATGTATAAGTAAGGCCATGCTGATGGTAATCGCAAGCCCATTGCTAAGCCTTCATCGTGCTAATATATGTTCAATCCCATTCTGATGTGTGTTGTTTGTGTACAGAAAGTTAGCATCTCCATCAGGTAATCTTTTGGAATATTTGTATGTTCTCCTAGGGGTGAGTCCGAGGCAGTCTGTCCCTCACTGCTGATAGCGTTCATTTTAAAATACCAATCACCTGAAGAAGGCCAGGGTGTACAATGGTCAAAATGTCAGGAATATGGCAACAAAAATCAGGACAACATTCTGTGCAATGTAAAATGTGTAAATAATTACAAGACTGCATCTCAGAAATATAGACAGATCCTGAAAAAGGTCAAAGTGTACAATGGTAGAAACATTGTGAATATAGCAGTAAAAATGAGGACAACATTCTGGACAATGTAAAATGTGTAAATAATTACAAGACGCATCTCAAAAATATAGACAAGCATTTTCTACCATCTATGTTTATTTGTACTTACCTTCTGGAATGGCAATATGGGAAGCCTTTTTCTGTATATAAGAATTAAATAAAGGTTTTGAAAGGTAATGTTCTGAAAAGGAAATATAAAAAAAATGATCTTGTCTTACAATTAAATTTGAAAATTAAGATACAAGGTCAACTCAATCACAATGACATAGATTGATGTAAAAAAGACAGTTATTTTATTTAGATTTTTTCTAGCTGACGAGGGGAGGAGGGCTGAAAAATCTTCCCAACCAACCCTATAGTGATTTTCTAAGCATAGCTTAGATGTAGCACAAGACTGAAAGTATGGGGCACCCAATGAGGAGTGAACTCACTAGCCATTCTTACAACACTATGACTACCTTTCAGGCTTGTCCAGTTGAATATACATACATATGAGGATTACTCCAAAAGTAATGCTTTCTATTTTACAATATTTACTCACCACCCCAGAGACATGTGTTCCTAGTATGGGAGTAGAGGTTGAACCTTCCTCTCATTAACTCATATTTATTTTTATCTTGCTAAATATATCTCAGTGTGAAATTTAGAGAGACTGGCTTCTAACTTATGAAGCAGAAATCTGTTATTGGATTCCTACATGAAGAAAAATGTACCCATTAAAATTCATTGTTACTTGCTGAATATATATGACTAGCAGTATAGCCAGGCATTGCTCGGGTGTCATGAAAGCTTTAAAACTAATCCAAGGTCCTGGAGCTCAGACTCGTTGGCACGAAAGACTAAAAAGCAATAGTTGTTTCCAGTTAAAGTGAAACCATAGATGGATAGAAAAATGAATGGATGTAAGTTAAATTTTGATTTCCTGGTATCGATATCAAATAACTTTTTTTTGTCGTAAACTGAATTTTGAAGGCTAAATAAGTCCTCTGAGTAAATGATATCATGGCTGAGACTAAGAACTACAATTATAACTACTTAGAGCCAAACCCGAAGCAAAAACTAAAATAAAAGGGCTGAAAAAAATACAGACATGCAGGCAGATAAACAGACAAACACACAAACATCTTGCCTTTTTTATATATGTATATATATTATCTATTTTCTGCACTATTCTAAGAACTGCAACCTTGAAACTTTTGAATATCGTTTCTTATGTCTTTGTCTATGAGTGTATCAAATTTGATTAAAATCTGACCACTCCTTCTATAACCACATTTTTTCGATTATCGATATTTATCGGGGGTACCTCAACACAAAACCTAGCTAAGAACACTCGCAGATGCTTATAGTACAACTGTGTAAATTTTCGAGAACATCGGTTGAGCCATTTCAGAGTCTATAGGTAATGGACACAGACACACACACAGACACACACACACAGACAAAGTTCCATTTATAAATAAGTTTAGATATGTCCTAGAAAGGGATATATATATATATATATATATATATATATATATATATATATATAATTCGAGGTAGTTAAGTGGTTTAGGTAAATATAACTGGGTAGAACAATTTAGTATGCAGACATAAGAGACAGTACTCGTCGTATGCAGTATCTTGAGACATAGGCATAGTCAATAGTTGTAGATCTCTAGTGGTTGACCAATAGACCTCTATGGAAGATCTTGGGATCTCTGGACCTCCTCACCTTAGTCTATATTTAGATATTGACACCAGCCAATCACATTCGAGTGAGAGGGAACCAAGGTGTATACATATTCATTACCTATTCATTACATCAATATATGGAAACTAAACAATTGATATGAGCACAGTTAGGTGGATTGTAATGCATTTCAACAGTGTTGGCACTGATGTGTGTGATAAACCAATTTCTTGGCCACTGTCAGCCTACAAAATGTTCATTTTTTTCAAATACTAGAGTTCATCCAATAAAAGATTCAAGAATCACTCAAGATTAAATGCAAGAGAAAGTGTAAGATGATCAGGATAAGAAGGCTTGATAATGACTGACCCTTTACTTGAAGAGCTTCGTGTTCAAGGATGCATTCATTTAGTCGTCTGTTCAACAATGGTGCAATTCTACCTCCTTATAAATGTAATGCATAGGAAATGTGGATGATTCAACTATATGTATATAGACTAAATTTGTTATGTTGGTGAGACTTCACATGCACACGAATGAGAAATGCTGGACATTTAATTTGTTTTTTTAATCTCGCTGGTGTGCACATGTGCAGTTGTCCCAACAAAAGAAATCTAATCTGATAAGGGCCGAAATATGTCACACAAAAACTTTTTACACTTTGTCAAACAACATTTTTACCTATACATGCACACACACACACATATATATAGTACTGTGCAAAGGTATTAGGACAAGAACTATTTTATCTTTTATAAGGCATATTGAATATTGACAGAAAATAAACAATTTAATTAAAGTAATTTTATATGATTTACTCAACAAATACTCTAACAAGAAAAAAATACTTGTTATAAAATAAATTTAATATTTAGTATAATAGCTTTTGCTTTGAAATAATAATTGCGACAATTTACCAATCGCACCTAGTATATATATATATATATATATATATATAGTACTGTGCAAAAGTATTAGGACAAAAACTATTTCATCTTTTATGAGGCATATTGACAGAAAATAAACAATTTAATTAAAGTAATTTTATTTGATTTACTCAACAAATGATTTAACAAGAAAAAAATACTTGTTATAAAATAAATTTAATATTTAGTATAATAGCTTTTGCTTTGAAATAATAATTGCGACAATTTACCAATCGCACCTAGTATATATATATATATATATATATATATAGTACTGTGCAAAAGTATTAGGACAAAAACTATTTCATCTTTTATGAGGTATATTGACAGAAAATAAACAATTTAATTAAAGTAATTTTATTTGATTTACTCAACAAATGCTATAACAATAAAAAATCACTTGTTGCAAAATAAATTTAATATTCAGTATAATAACCTTTTGCTTTGATCACAGCCTTCATTCTGTCAGGCATTGACATTACAAGCTTCTTCAATGTATCTAAGGGTATCTCCTGCCAAGCAGCTTGTATTTGTTCCCAAAGTGTGTCTTGTGAATTAACATTAGATTTATCAATTTTTTTATCCAAAATATTCCATAAATGATCAATAAGATTGAAATCAGGGCTTTGTGGGGGGGGGGGGGGGCAATTCAAATTCCGAATCCTTCCTTCCTCTTCCTTTTTAGTTAAATAATTCTTACTAAGGTTTGGCTTTTCATCCTGTATTTGAATTTCAATGAAGTTTTTAGGTAAACCACCTAAATAATAATAATAATTGTGCACACTACTGGTCGTGTGCAAAAGTGTTAAGACAGGGATGAGTTTAAGCTTTATTTTGGTGCCTCATAAAAGATAAAATAGTTCTTGTCCTAATACTTTTGCACAGTACTGTATACATACATACATACATATATATATATATATATATTGTTTTGAGTTGTGATCATGTTTAGCACCAAGAATGTTATTTTTTCAATAGTTTTACTGATAAAAGGTATTTTGGTAAGCAGGTTGTAGAATTCTCCATATAAGGTTAGAGATAAAGCATTGATAGAATTAACATTGAGAAGTTTGTCCATTAACTGAACAGGTTCATACCAACTTCATTGTTTTGTGAAGACACTATTATGATGTCCTGACATGTCAGGGCAAGGTTTCTTTCTGTTATGTTCTGTTCCTCAAAATATATATATATATATATATATATATATATATATATATATATATATATATATAATTTATAACATATTTATGTTATAAATTCTAAATGAATGTTTGTTCCCTCTACTTTGTATTGAGCACTTTTTTAAGAATAGTGTTTCTTTGGATAGAAAATTTTATTCCATCCATACCTAACTTATACTTATATATATATATATATATATATATATATATATATATATATATTGAGTTCTTTCGGTGACTGGCATGTGTATACACTTACACTGCTTATATACAACACATTAAAATTTCCCTTCTCTGATTCCATGCACCTATGGCCTAGGGGGTAGCAGCTCCAACTGACACCAAATCGGTTGAGTTTCAATCTCGGCCAGAAGCAAGTGGATGTATCTAGCCACACTGATGAGCTGTGATACACCGAAACAGGCTTGTATGTGAATGACTAATATATATATATATATATATATATATATATAAAACCAGAAAATGGTCACTCATCTCTCCTCTAATCCAGCACAGGTGGTGCAATAAGTGAAAGAGTGACCTATAAAATTCAATATGACAAAAAACAAATGTTCCACTATTACTGAACAGACTGTGAACTTTCACCCATCATGATGAATGTGGTCTCTTAAGGTGTCTCCTTACCTTGAAAGTCTATTGTGACTCAAGCACTTTCCAGGCCTTAAGTGAAACATATATACAGCCTATTGCTAAAGATATTGGAATGGTTGGTTCATTGTATCGCATTAGTAGGTATCTGATTCCCCCTGCCATACTCTATCTTTACAAAATCCAGTCCAGATCCCAAATGGTCAGTTCATTGTACCACTCCAGTAAGTATCTGACTTCCCCTGCTATATTCTATTATATGAGACAATTCAGATCAAAATGGTTGATCCTTGCTGCTATACTCTATCTTTACAAGATCCAATCCAGATCCCAAATGGTCTGTTCATTGTACCACTCTAGTAAGTATCTGACTTCCCTTGCTATACTCTATTACATAAGACAGACAGACAGACAGACAGACAGACAGAGTATTGCTGTCATGTTTGAACTGTAGCTGCCTGTATTAATAGAGTTCAAAAGCATCTATTTGGTCTTGTGGGTAAAAAATTATTTTCAACCCTATATTCTTTTTCCCCTCAGAAGAAACATTGTAAGACTCTTGCTGCTCTATTGCTATTTCGATAGCACATCTTCTGACAAGCTGCATTTGTTAGTCTCATCACCCCTGACCTTTACAACTGACACCCACTATGTCACATACACAAGAGTGAATCATCCTCATTTCTTTTACATTCCATTTGACAGCTTCTTCCCAAGAACTCCTGCTTTGTGGAAAGGAATCCTGGGAGGATGGTTTTCTAATCACTATCATCTTGACCTGTTCTAATCAAGTGTTATCTGTTACCTTTTCTTTTATAACCCTGTGTACTTCACCTTTTGCCCTTTCTTAACATCACACAGTAATCATCAACATTGAGTAACTCTTTTGTCTTGTACTGAATGAACATTAGTATAGAATATATATAATCAATTGTTGATACTTCTTGATAAGAGTACTGAATGAATATGAAAAAGATTTTTTAATGAAACTGTGAAACTGTAGGGATGAGAAATTAAGAACTAATAGCATTGTGGAAAAACCTAACTAAGAAAAATTCACAAGTCAGTGCAACAAGCAAATTCTGAATCCTGATTGGATTAAAAACAGCAAATTCATATATGACGTATTTTCACACCTAGATGTGATAAGCTTCGCTGGAGCCGGCATCATGAGAAATTTAACTATTTAAACCACGACTCTAACCTGTCAAAAGTCAGTCGACATAGGAGTGGTTAGCTGGGACCTCATGGCAATGTAACGAAAGAAAATTCAAGAAGCCCACCCGGACACAGAACACATCACAGTTTCATTCGACCTCTTCTTTCAATTCTCTTTTTTTCTATTTCACTCCAAGCCGAGAACAAATGGACACGTTAAGTACAACTTCTTTATTTGTTTTGCCCTCTCTCTCTCTCTTTCTCTCTCTCTTTCTCTCTCTCTCGCTCTCTTTCTCTCTCAACCTGTCATGACTTATCAAAAAGAGGAAGGAACAAAGACTTTACATTCTGCTACTACACAACCATGAACTCTAAAATTCTGCAGACATTTTAAATACCTTCTACATTTCTTGATACCCATAACTTTATCATTGAATACGAACTCTACCTTAACTTCTTAATGATGTTTCTAATTGAACATTAACTTCTACAACTTGTATTATTCTTTCCTTTTAATAAATTTCTGTTTTAACATGAAGAATATATATTTCGTTCTTACACTATTTCACACTATTCCACACATTTCATCCTGCCGACAACCAACCTTCTGATGATGATAATTCTGCATAAATCCTGTAAGCTGAAGGGAGTTTGGTTATGTCTGACACAAGGCCGAATCAAAGGAACAAAAAACATCTCCATACACTACAAAACTCTGACAAATATACAGGGTGATTGAAAAGCAACTCCCTCTTTTATATATAAGTGACCAGCGAGAAGTCCTGACTTAACGCCATGTGACTTTTTTCTTTGTGGTTCATTAAAAGAGTATGTCAAGATTTTGGATGAACTTGAAGTGCAAATACAAGAAGTTATGTCTTCCATACCACAAGAGTTCCCAGCGAAATCAGTTCATGTGTTAATAAGCTGATAGTGAAATATATATGTATATAAATACATATAGAGCAAATATAAGAAAAATTAAGGCAGACACATTATTTTGTGGTAAATCGGAAGTATAGGCCTATACTTCCAATTTAGTATGAAATAACGTATCTGCCTTAATTTTTTTCATATATATATATAAATTCCGAAATTTACATTTCGTTGAATAGCTATTTCTGCGAGAAAACTCTCGCTTCATCAGCAAACGATCCAAAATAAAAAATTATTAATTCAAATATGGCATAAAAATTCACATACCGGAAGGAGCCCTTCAAAAAAAATTAGTACAGAGGAATTGGAAAAGAAGTGAAAAGAAAATTACGAAAATAAAAAATTTATTTAAAAATTTGTCGTCAAGACATAAAAAAGAGGCAGATACAGGGATTTATGACACGATATTATATATATATATATATATATATATATATAATGTAAAATATATAATGTAAAATATATATAATAAAAACAACTTTGCCTTACACACAATAGAATACTAAAGAAAACAGAAAAATATTTTTTTACAGACTTTGTTTCAAAATCCAGCAATTTTTACGGACTCACAAAAATACACGAATCAAACACAATTAAAGCAGCTATTCAGGAACAAAAATGGGAATATATTCACACCCCAGCCCTAGTGATCTTAAATTCAGACCCTTTGTAGCAGGGCTAGCCTGCACAACAAGCAAACTGAGCAACCTAACAGAAAAATAATACGACCATAAACCACAAAAACAAAAAGCTACATCACAGACAGCATACATTTGCTAAGCTTCATACCACAAAAAGTAGACCCAGGTACACTCTTAGTAACATTTGATGTGAACTGCCTGTACAGCAATATACCCCATGAACTAGGTCAACAGGCCATTACACTTTGGATTGTAAAACATCCAGAAATACTTCCCACACGTTTCACAAAAGAATTTATTATACAAAGTATAGAACTAATTTTAGATTACAATTCATTCCAATTTAACAACTAAAATTATATTCAAACAACAGGTACTGCGATGGGGACAAAAATGGCAACGACATATGCAACACTCACACAAGCATATCTAGAAGAAAACCTATTCATCCAAACAGGACAAATATAGGGAAGTTCACTAAATCATGGAAGAGATATCTAGATGATTGTTTTATCTTTTGGAGATCAACATGGAGTGGGGACATAAATAAACTTCACAATATACTCCAAAACTTGCACCCCAAAATTAATTTCACACTGAAATATAGCTATACTGAATTGCCATTTCTAGATATACTCATAAAAAACAAAAACAATTACATCATCACATACATTTGCCATAAACCCCTAGGCACTCAACAAGACCTCTATTTCTAGAGTCCCTACCCTAAAAGTTGTCTAAACTCCATCCCCTACTCTCTAGCACGACGAATTTTCACAACAGTAGTTGACGAAACCCTTCGTAAAATATGCCTACAGGAACTACAAAAACACTACAAATAAGAGAATACTCCACTTCATTAATAAACAAGGGTTTCCACCTGGCAGAAGAAATACCATTAGAATCTCTCCAGAATAACCCCCCCCCCAAAAAAAAAACAAAAACAAAAAAACAAACTTAAAACAAATCATGAAAAAGAAGAAAACATTCTTGCACATGTCTCCATACACAACAAAATCAACCAAGAATTATTTACAAAGATCACAACACACATAGAATTACTCAACAAAAATGATAAAATAAAGGAAATCTTAAAGACAACTAAAATAGTTAAAAGCAAACGCCAACCCCTAAAATTTAAAAAAACATACTAACCTCATCAAAATTCAAATAACACACAACATGGAGAGACACAGAATGCAACAAAAAACATGTGGAGTATGCAACACAATTATAGAAGGAAAACACTTCAAGTTCGAAAACACATCTACATTCAAAATAAAAACTAATCTGAGGTGCAATTCTAAAAGCATAATTTATGCTCTAAAATGCGATGAATGTGCAAAAATATATGTGAAGGGAACACAAGGCCAGAATAAAAGAGTATCCTTGCACAAAAGTAACATTAAACTAGCCAATAACAGGCAATCGTACGTTTCCCAACATTTACACGAATGTAGTAGAGGTAAATTCAGAGTAATGCCTAACTACCAAAATGCAGAATATGACACGCTCATGATGCAGGGAGAAATATTTATAAAAAAAATACAAGCCTTCCCCTAATAAAGCAACATGAAAAACCTCAGACACACACACAGACACACTAAATTCAAACGTGCTAAAAAAAATTGCAAAAAATAGTATTCCAAAACCAACAAAAAGAACTAGATGACCCATAGAGTAGAATTGAATCAAAATTGCTGAAAACAAATTTGAAATATAAAGATGAAGTCAAATTTTGCAAGTCAGTAGCCAACAAAAGGTGACTGACTCCCAAAATGGAAGAGATTTAACATGCAAGTGTGAAAAAAATCCAACAAGCAAACAGGAACACATATGAACTTTCTGACCTGCTCACTACTTATCTATGATATTTCGGATCTCGATATGTAAAGTCACAAGTTTATTCATCTGAAGAGAGTCAGCTTTAGACTTGAAACATGTAGCAACACAAATACCATTACGGCGACCTTATAATATAATAAGTAATATTAATAACAATAACAACAATAAATCTACACTTTAAACAAAATGTTCACGGCTTCTCGCACATTTTTCTTCTATGCTTAGATTGATATATACCTGAGGTCTGGAAGGCACAACAGTTGAAATGTCGTGCTAAAGTGTTGATAACAGTTTGAATATAAATGTAAATAAACACTAAAATATTTACAATTTTTATCTTCTGAGGATGATGTAAATAAACACTGAAACATTAAAAATGTTTTTTTTCTGAGTATGATGAATTTAATATGGCATATACATTTACCAATTATTCACTTTCTAAAATGAAAATAAAGTTTCAGGTTTTGATTAATGAAGGTTTACCTGTTGATTGTTATATTTATTGACAATATCCTGCATATTTTTTACAATTCACAATGTCCACTTTTTGGTTTCGCCATAGCTCTTAATCTCTCCTCAACTGAAGTTCATGGCTTCACTCAAATTAGCCATAACGTTATAAGAGATTCTTTCAGGTCTGTCACGCTTAAATATGAGATATATGAAACATAGCTCTCCAATATGGAGACTTATTACAAAGTTCACAGCATTGATGTCAAAACCTGATGGAGACCAAATTGACTTGTTGTTATAGTGCAAGTTCATCTATAGAAATGAACTCTTCCGCCTTCAATTAATAGTAAGTGGCTTCCGGGGATGCAGTTGTGAGGCAGTTGAGAGGCAGTCAAGAGACAGCTGAGATGCAGCATAACTAGATAGTTCAAACCTACCCTTCTTTCGGGTCTAAACAGGCCACAACAAATTGACGATGAAGATTCGCCACAACACTTGTCAAGAAGTTCATGGAAATGTCTCTTGCACAAGTTCAGCATTGAATTGTCCATGTATGTTGGAGCTCCCTCTTGAGTGAAGACATAGCAACTTCCAAATCTAGTTAACAGGTGGGATGTTGTAAGCCTCTCACTGTTCTATTGCTACTTTTATGGAAAGTGCTCAAACTACACTCCATGGTCCAACCAATTCAAACCTTCACGGCAAGGACCCGCCATGTCACTTACAAAGTAGTAAACCACCCTCATTTCCCCCGTATTCTATTGATGAGAAGTAAGTTCCACTCTAACAGTTTCTGTGCACAAACCACTGCTCTGTGGAACCAACTCCCAAGAGGATATTTCTCAAATCACTTCAATCTTAAGTTGTTTAAGGCTAGGTTTAAGCTGTAGCGGAACTCTGGATCCTGATTGGTCATCAAATCGCAAAATTCAAAATATGTCAGAGAAACGGGTTTTCCACAGTTAAAGAAAAAATCATTCTGGAGCCACCCCACGTGACTGGATTCAATATCTAAGGATGGTCTCTAACCGGTCACGACGGCCAATCAGGGGAGATGGTTTGCTGACACACATCTAAAATGTAACCAACTTAAAATCTACCCAGAGAAAAGGTCAGATTGCACCTTGTTCTCTTTCTCTTTCTCCTTATCTACTCCAACAATTACTACTAGAACATTTTGTATGAACTCTTGATACCTTAACTTTCTCATTGAACATTTCTACAAATTCTTGTTGTTCCTTCTGATAATTTTTATTTTAGCATTCAAAGTGTATATTTTATTATTCCACTCTTCTGCACTAATTCTACATATTCCAACCTGCCGACAACCGACCTTCTGATGAAAACCTTCTGATGATAACTATTCTGCATGGAATCCTGTAAGCTGTAGAGAGTTCGGTTAAGTCTGACACAAAGCCGAACCAAGAAACCTTAAACAGCTCCCCTACACTTCAAAGCGTTATCTTCCATTCTTATCTGTACAGACTGCCTCTTAACATAACCCCCAGGCCTTGTAAAAAGTGAATCTTGAAAAAAAAATCAAAACATGCCAACATATATCTGTCCAACATTAATTGGTGAACCCTGGTATTTACTTTCTGTTGTGGCCTGTTAGGGCTAGGAAAAAAATCTCGGAAAACAACTTCCTCACGACTGCCTCCCCGGAAGTCACAAAGGTTAGTATTTATTGAAGGAGGAAGAGTCCATTTCTATGTAGATAGGGCACCATAACACTTTCCATCCTTCTTCAATGAACACCAAGGGTGTAGAATAACAACAGAATAAAAGCACTTACCGGCGTAAGGGTCCCAGATGGCAGACAACAATAAAGCAGTTTGTAACTCAATACAAACCCTGCTGTATTTACTAGCCTTCCCACGGAAGGCCGGATGTGACACATGGTCATTTTAATGTGGGTATTCCCGGCCATATAGCCGGGCCAAAAATATGTCTGTCTATTTTTACCGAGTCGTGGTTCTACCCTTCGGCGGAACCACGACTGGGTTTGTGCTCTCTGCTCGGAAGCAGAGAGCTGACAGTGTTATAGAGTTCTAGAGCAGTCATCCGAAGACGACTGCTTCAATGCAAACCCTGCTGTATTTACTAGGCTTCCCACGCAAGCCCGGATGTGACACATGGTCATTTTAATGTGGGAATTCCCGGCCATATAGCCGGGCCAAAAATATGTCTGTCTATTTTTACCGAGTCGTGGTTCTACCCTTCGGCGGAACCACGACTGGGTTTGTGCTCTCTGCTCGGAAGCAGAGAGCTGACAGTGTTATAGGGTTCTAGAGCAGTCATCCTAAGACGACTGCTTCAATGCAAACCCTGCTGTATTTACTAGGCTTCCCACGCAAGCCCGGATGTGACACATGGTCATTTTAATGTGGGTATTCCCAGCCATATAGCCGGGCCAAAAATATGTCTGTCTATTTTTACCGAGTCGTGGTTCTACCCTTCGGCGGAACCACGACTGGGTTTGTGCTCTCTGCTCGGAAGCAGAGAGCTGACAGTGTTATAGAGTTACAGAGCAGTCATCCTAAGACGACTGCTTCAATGCAAACCCTGCAAACTATGACCGAATCATGCTAGTATTTATACAGAACTGCTTCCACTCATTTACCAGTAGCCAATCACAGCCCAAGCAATGGACTATCCCACTAGAGCACACTGAGATGTTCCAGGACACCATAAATAGCTCTCTTCATCAAGGTGGATTATTCTTGTCTCGGATTGTTCAACAACTGAGTGCTTATCTTAACAACATAATTGCTCTACAAAGGGTCATTTTGAAACATCACAAGCAACAGCACCTCAAACCATGATACCAGTTGATTTCTGTTGCTTGGGATATACTCTGATACCTTGGGGATTATTTCCTGATAAAGTGGCATAAAAAACTCTATTGTTTTGATAGCTTTTCCACAGGGAGAAACTTTTCATCCAACCAAACAAAGACTTTGTCTGTGGCACAATACGTCTCCTCCAGCATTTTCTTCCCGCTAGAATCTATTTTTTTGCGTGTTTGTCGGAGAGTATTTATTTATTTCCTCTAATTCTAGTTTCTTGCAAGTATTTTAATTCTTCTCTATTTCAATAGATTATATTTTCTCTAATGGATATTTGACTATGTGTGTATTTAAATGTTGTTAGAAGTTTCTTGTTTCAAAGAACCTCTTTATTAAAAATGTTTGGCATGGCCATTTCAACCTTGTGTCTTGGAATGACTGTCTGCCAGACACCACCTCAACTCTTATTAATTTCATATATTAGGATATATGAATTTTATTCTTCATTCAGCTCAAATGTTTTGCTGGCTTGAATTGCCAAAAACAGATAAAGATTTTTGTAAAGATTCAAATTTATTTACTTTACTTGGTAGTAGTGATACTAATTTTGAGATTTTTTTTTTTACGTTCTTCTCAGCCAGTTTTAATCATTTGCTGAATCGGTAAAGGATTTGCTGACTTATACTAAGTCAAAACTTAGTAAATTTTATCTTTTTTAATTTTTTTTTATTTAGAGTAGATAGGCCCTCGTACTACCCGGTTCATACTCTTTCTCTTCTCTTGAACAGGAGTAGAGGCTCATCCCTTGTTTCCTGTTTGGGAAGAGCTTCCTGGTTCTTTTTCTCCCCTCAGGCTTTAATAGTAGTACTTTCACAAGTTATTTGCGGTGTGTGTGGATGGTGATAATGTCTCTTCATACTGAGGGTACTGGGTTGGCAGTTTTCTGGTTGCTGTTTCAGACTGGTAGTTAAGAGTTGTCTCTCTTGCATAGCAACTAGAGAGGATTCTCTGATCAACAGTTGCATAATATCAGGATTCTTGCAGTGCGTAT
Source organism: Ascarosepion bandense (assembly GCA_037127315.1). Classification (NCBI taxonomy): domain Eukaryota; kingdom Metazoa; phylum Mollusca; class Cephalopoda; order Sepiida; family Sepiidae; genus Ascarosepion; species Ascarosepion bandense. The sequence goes on from JBBBDQ010000973.1 coordinate 744,436, forward strand.
GGATGGGTGTCCCTGCAAGCACTTCTTGCGGGTAACCCTCAGGCCACATTCTGTGCTAGTTCCCTTCCCACCTATGTCATATATGATGAACAACTGCTACTGCTACACTAGGCCTCTTCTTACCAAAATTTACATCATGTCCATAAACAATTTAACAAATAAAACACACTAGCCAAACAAAAAACACAAAAACCCCTTAGCATTTATTTCTCTAATGCCCATCGTATTTGTACCAAATTTGTAGTGTGGAATCGTTCCTCTATGAAGGGCCCTAAGATACCTAACTCTCTGTGAAACTAACCATAAATCTACAATCTCCTCCTGTGATCTCTTGATTCCTTGTTACCTCCCTCTCTTTAGAAAGGACACTAATATCCAAATGCATGGCCTAGGAGCTTATGTCCCTCTGGCTAGAGAGATTTTCCTTGAATATCCAGCCCACTCTTACATGTATCTCCGTCTCTCTCTACTAAACTCAGTAAGCTATCTCTTCTTTCTCTACTGCTCCCTTTTCTCTCTTGACTGTTGTGTGATAGATAGTAGTTCAGACAATATAGACAATGCTTTTTCTCTGTCACCAATCTTGCTGGAGTCCGAATGGTGAACTTCTCAACCAACTATTTCCCCAGTAACCCTGGAGATCATGATTCTCTTCTAGATCTCTTCCTTACTTCTATCCCTGACTCCTGACATGTCATGCAGCTCTGCCCTTTTGGTAACCCTAATCATGCCCTGGTGTCTGTAAATATCTCTTTCTATTCCCTCTCTATGCAAGAACCTCTTTTTTTTAAATCTCACCCCAAGCAAGGCATTCTACTGTCATTGTTGCGCAGGGGATTACATAGGGGAAAGGGATGAGAAAGAGTGACAGGTTATAAGGGTGTCAGGAAGTGGGTAAGAGAAGGATGACTGTGGCCATAAAGTGAAGGATCAGTTTATATATTGATTGTAATGTAGAATTGATCCCCCACTTTATATCCACATTATAATAGTATAGAAAATATTTTTTAATCATCTCTTATAACTCACATTTCACGAACTGCTCTGACAAACATTGTGGTTTCTACTTCGTCAGGTTTATCGCTGAATATGTATACAAGGTTCTTAATAATAATGGCAAAGTTCGAGCTGTTGCTCTAGATATCTCAAGAGCACTTGTCAGGGTTTGGCTCACTGGCCTTTTGTGCAAGCTCCAAGACTATGGTAATTAGAACAATTGTTTTATTTTATTATTCCTATCAAATCGTGAAATGAAGGTAGTTTTAAACGACCAAGCTTCCAGATATTTTCATATGAACGCAGGCGTCTCTCAAGGTTCTGTCTGAGATTTTATGCTTTTTCTGATCTTCATCAATGATCTTCCTGATGTAATCAGCTCTCATTTAGGCATCTATGCAGATGACACCACCATTTACTCCCATCTCAATAACTGAGTCCCTCAAGGTACTATCCTAGGTCTTATATTGTTTCTGATCTTCATCAAAGGTCTTCCTAATGTAATCAGCTATCGTTTAGGCATCAATGAAGATGACACCACCATTTACTCCCGTCTCAATAACAAATCTGCCAAGGCTGACAAAGTAAACCTGGTTGTTGCTCTTCAAAAGAACCTCCAAACTACTCTCCTTTAAACACCATAGGGAAACCTTTCTATCAGCCATCAGAATGAATGATACTCGTCACCTGGAGAGCTACAAACTGCGCCCCCTTGTCTTCACACTCTCAGCTGACTTGAAGTGGAATGACTACATCAAATCTGTAGCTGCTAGGAAGGTTGGTTCGCTTTGCTGGAGTAGAAAGTTTTTCTTGTCAGAATCCATCTTGTGCATTTATAAATAAATACCATTAGTCCACTTATTGAATACTGTTGCCATATCTGGTTGAATGATTCTGCTATTGATCTCGATATTCTAGACAAAATCGAAAAGAGGACCTGTAGTGTAGTTGGTCCTGACTTGGCATCTTGTCTTCAGTCATCCTCTCACTGACATGATGTAGCTTCCCTCTGTCTTTTCTACAAATACTTTCATGGCAACTGGTCTGATGAGCGTTTTTCCCTGGTGCCCTCGTAACATAAATTTAAGCGTGCTACTAGATTGGCATCTAGGTCCCACTCTTTTACTGTTGAAACAGTAAAATATAACCTCCTCTTTTACTCTAACAGTTTCTTTTCTTGCCCTTCCTACTTGTGGAACTTCTTTCCATTTACTTGCTTCCCTGATATCTATAACCTCCAAAAGTTTAAATGAAATGTCATTTATCATCGGCTATCCCTTCTTGAATTTCATTTATCATTTATTCTTTCTTCAACACCCTTTTATACCCTGTCTCTTTTCTTCTTTCTTTCTTTTCAAAGTTCAAAAGTGTCTACGCGGCCTTGTGAGTGATGAATTATTTTCACCTTACAACCCCTTTCCAATTAATCAAAGATCGCTCGCCTCTCAATATTCTATCACATTTTTCACAGCAGATATTCAAATAAACTACAATTCCAGGTTCTATCAGTTCAGGCCTTCACAGCTAGGACCCGCGAAACCATGTAAACTGAGTTGACTCATCTGGGACCCGCACAGCCATGTAAACAGTTGACTCATCGTCATTCCTTTCATATTCCATTAGTAAAGAAGAAGTTTCACTCAAACAGCTTCTCCCCTATGTAAGAATCTTCTAGAACAACCAGCCAGTAATCAACTAGAATAGAAGTTGAATCTAACTGACAAAAAAACACCAGGGCAAATTGGTAGGTGGTTTAAATAATAACCTGGGAGATTCCATTCTGTTACAGACAAGTCTGTAAGCAGTGATTGGCTGATAATTTCAGTGTTTACATTGAGCTTCATAAATATTGAGCACAATATGCACCATTTGTCTTTGGGCCACATAGGGACATGTATTCAGTTACAACCCTGTTTATTTTTGTCTGCCAACTGGACGCTAGTTGGAAACATCAGGAAGGTGAGTCTCACACTCTTGAATGTTCACCTTCCTACAGGGAGACAAAGGAAGACCACCATGTTGAAAGGTAAGTTGATTCTACACCCTAGAACTGTTGCATTATTGGACAGACATCCGTAAGGTAGCTTCCCTGATCATTACAAATTTAACGTCTTGTTCCCTCGCTATATGCTCTTAAACCAATGTACCAATGATCACCAAAGTTAAGCAATATTGAGCCTGGTCAGTAACTTGATGGGTGACCACTTGGGAATACCAAGTACTATAATCTTGGATGTGCGGGTGTTGTAATAGATAACAGCTCAGAAATGGAAATCAAAGAGTTGAGTTTCAATTCTTGGTGGGTTCGTTATAGTCACACATGTGCAACGTATTCTTCCCCCAGCTATGGATTAATTAGTAGGACTTGTATCAATAAATCATTATTTTCAAAACATTTTACAATCTAAAAATATTAAACCAACAGAATTTAGTGTCCCACTACACCGACTGGCTCTTGGGCCTTGTCTTGGGTGAAAAATAGTAACAAAAATATCCTTGATCAAATAACAGTTTTAAACCAAATATGATGACATCAGAAAAAAACATAATTGTTCAAACCCATAATCCACATAAGACAATAGTTTCACTTTATAGGATAAGTACTCCCTGCTAAATCATGATTGACAACTTTATAATATAAGTACTCCGTTAATATAACTTTAATTTAATTTGTATTTAATTTAATTTATCAGCAAATATTTAATTTAATTGCTCATAGCCTTATAGGATAAGTACTCCCTGCCAAATCATGATTATAAGTTACTAGCAGTATAGCCCGGCGTTGCTCGGGTGTAATGAAAGCTTTAAAACTAATCCATGGTCCTGGAGCTCAGACTCTTTGGACGTTGGCACGAAAGACTAAAAAACAATAGTTGTTTCCAGTTAAAGCGAAACCGTAGACTGAAAGAAAAAAGAATGGATGTAAGTCAAATTTTAAAGTTTGGTGAGAATCAGATAAAAACTGTGGATTTGTATAAAGGACATACAGACAGATAAACAGACACACACACACAAACATCTTGCCTTTTATATATATATATATATTATCGATTTTCTGCACTATTGTAAGAACTGCAATCTGGAAAATTCTGAATATCGTTTCTTATGTCTGTCTATGAGTGTATTTGATTAAAATCAGACCACTTCTTCTGTAACCCAATTTTTTCGATTATCGATTTTCGATATTCATCGGGGTACCTCAACACAAAACCTAGCTAAGAACACTCGCAGACGCTAATAGTACAACTGTGTAAATTTTCCAAAAAATCGGTTCAGCCGTTTCGGAGTCTATAGGTAAGGGACACACACATACACACACACGCACACAGACAAAGTTCCATTTATGAATAAGTTTAGATTTAGATTTCCTGAAAACGGACAATAAGAACGAACTCATCAATTTGACCTTTGACCTGTGACTGAAATTTTCTCGCTAGCTTTCGTTGTTTAAAAGCTAACATTATTTAACATTTATAATTTAGATTATATTTAGGACCTTCCAATGTACCTAATTCTTTGCGTTTTGCAGACTATTATCTCTGAAGTGTGTTCAGTCGTCACTAAATGCGTCATTCTTGTGGCCTTGTGCCAAACTAAGCTATACTATAATCGCTACTCACCATGATGTAATTACTTGTAAGCTAGACTCACACACTATTGCTAATCACTCACCTAATTTTCCACTATTGCAGCCTTGTGCCAGATTAATCTAAACTATAATGACTAACTCATCATGAAATGCTCTACTTTTATGATCTTGTGCCAAACTAAGCTAAACTATAGCATGGTGTAATGGCTTGTAAGATAGTGTCATACACACTTACTAATCACTTACTGAATGCTCCACTTTTGTGACCTTGTACCACACTACGCTAAGCTTAGATGGACTACCAATTGTCGATGACCCAGTGGATAAAAGAGTTGGTTGGATCGAAGCAGAGGTGAAGAAAAAGAAACTTAAAGAGTTGAGTTAAAGGGAGATAACTGAGACATTTGGAAGCGGCATGACTAATGGAACGAGAACAATCTACCACAGTAAATGAAATAAAGAGTTCAATTCGAACTTCCGATAACCCGAAGAACAGGTGAAACATCCTTACATGGTAACAAAGATGGGATCAAGTGTCCAAAGAATGTAAATAATTACAATACCTTATCTCAGATATATCGTTTTCTATTTGTTCAAGAAATACAAAGGAACCGATTCATTTAATTTCACACTCACTGCTGCCTGTTTTGAAATCGAGGCTTATCTGTTTCGAAATCGAGGCCTGCCTGTTTCGAGGCCTGCCTGTTTCGAAATCGAGGCATGTCTGCGAAATTAATATGTTAAAACTCAAAACCTACTTCCTTCTTTTTATCAAAAATATACACTTGATTGACACTGATTTATTTTTGTTTTACACTCTTGTGCAAATTAATTGAAACAGTTGTTTCAGTTTCAGTTCTTTTGTGGTGATACCGAGCAAAAGCGATGGACCGGATGTTTGCGATTTCACGACCAAAAGGCAAATAACCAAAAGTCGTCGCTGCGCTGCCGGCTCCGCGCAGATGTTCCGGTTGAAAACTAAAAATTAATCAAATATTAAATTTCCAGTTCGCGAGCCTACGCGAATTTTATTTATCAGCCAGTGGGAAACCCAGAACCAAATACAAGTGTAAAATCCCAAATGAGCTGCTGAGATCCAAAAAGAAGATATAAAAAGCGGATAGGAAAGCACCCAGACAGGCAGACCGACTCGAGGAGAAGAGAGTAATTAATATCCCCTTGACCTAAGTCAAGCAACTTACTACACTCGCCTCCCTTACCTCTTTCCTTCTTCCCTGCCCCCAAAACTACTTACTGACCTAAGGAGCGAATACATCAAAGACATTCCTTACTTACACGCTCCCAAATTCCTAAGCATTAATTCTCTTTCAGCATTTTATTGCCATGAACATTTTAACCTCTGTTGGACCTATACTTCATTTATTACTTCAATTGTAAAAACATTAATTGATATGTGTTATATATAAAATGTTATCTTTCAACTCAATTTGCTTTTCTTGGTTTATAACCTTTCTTTATGACTTATAGTGGGCTATTTACAACGAGGCCAAATTCCGTTAACCAGCAACAGTATACAACTACGCTTCACTAGAACGGACTCTCTACTACTAACAGAAAAGAATAGATAAGCAACCCACTATACTTTCACCGTAAGGGTAGTTTTAGGCCCACTGGAGTTACAGGGTGCAATCGATTTCTGTTTTTTTCCGCATATTTAGGTCATTTTCAACGGTGGGCAGTGATATGAATCTATTTCTGGGTGTATGATAAAATTTGCTTGACATTGAAAAATATTGCGTCATCCGTGATGGCACCAGATTTTATCACGACCAAACATTATTATCTCGACTGTCGAGTAGTTGTTCTGCGGCCATTGTCTGCGATGGACGTAATTGTCTGTTTCTATCTATCTATCTATCTATCTATCTATCTATCTATCTATCTATCTCATTCTGTTCATCTATCTATCTATCTATCTATCTATCTATCTATCTATCTATCTATCTATCTATCTATCTCATTCTGTTCTATATCTATCTATCTATCTATCTATCTATCTATCTATCTATCTCATTCTGTTCTATCTATCTATCTATCTATCTATCTATCTATCTATCTATCTATCTACATCCTTGTTCAAATTAAATGAAAAACTGCTTTAGTTTTTGTTTAGTTTTAGTTTCTTTTCTTTCACCATTTTGTCTCGACTGTCGATTAGTTGTCCTACGGCCATTGTCCACGATGGACGTTACTCCAAGGAAGCGTACGAAAATTGTAACGCTGCACGAACACACTGGCAAGCCTTACAAAGGGATCGCGGATACTGTTGGTGTCAGCCTTTCAACTGTCAGTCGTGTCATCAAGGCGAAGAAACAAACGGCATCCTCAGTTCAAAACGTAAAAGAAAATCTAGTCGGAAGAGAAAGACACCAACAGACGACGGACACGTGATCAGGAAAAGTGTGAAAGATCCTAGGAACACATTATTCGTTTTGATTCAGTTAATTTGCACAGGGATGTATATCTTTGAAATTCTTTTTCTTCTTGTCTTCTATGTGCCATGTCTCTTCAGGACATAGGCGATCATGGCCTTCCACATCTCCCCATCCCTTGTAGCTCTTAACACATTTTCTATTGTTCTTCTTCTTCTGTGTGCCGTGTCTCTTCAGGACGTAAGCGATCATGGCCTTCCACATCTTCCTATCCCTAGCAGCTCTTAATATGTTACCCCTTCCCAAACCCTGCTCTGTCATCCATTTGCTCAAGCCCATAAATCTAGAATATGAATGTATAGAAACTAGCATGGCCATAAATTGAGGGATCAGTTTATATATTGATTATAATATAAAATTAATCCCCCATTTTAGAGCGGTTTCTTCTTCTGTGTGCCGTGTCTCTTCAGGACGTAAGTGATCATGGCCTTCCACATCTCCCTAGCCCTAGCAGCTTTTAACATGTTACCCCCTCCCAAACCCTGCTCCATCCATCCATTTGCTCAAGCTCAAAAATCTAGAATATAAATTGTTAGAAACTAGCATGGCCACAAAGTGAGGGATACGTTTATATATTTATTATAATATAGAATTGACCTCCAGTATATATTTTACTGGAACATTAGTAAATTCATTTTCTATATCTAGAGAGGCTTCTTCTTCTATGTGCTGTCTCTCTTCAGGACATAGGCGATCATGTCCTTCCACATTTCTCTATCCCTAGTAGCTCTAAAAAAGCTTTCTCTTGTTACCCTTCTCTGCCATCCGCTTTCTCAAGTCCATCAAGTATATTATGTGTTGCTTTCCCCTGTCTCTCTTTCATTCTATCTGACATGTGATTATCATATTCTTCAAGCCCTCCTTCCATATTACTTCCCAGGAACTTCAGCTATCTTTTCTAATGTCAAGTATTAGTTTTTTCATCGGATTTCATTATCGCACTTCTCTTTCTCTGTCAGAACACTTCTAAGGTATTTAAAATTCTGCATCTGTTTGATTTAAGTATCCTGAGCTGCATTTATCAATTTGGGGTCCTCTTTTTGCTGATAACTACGCATTCGGTTTTCTTGAAGTTTATGCTTAGCCCTTTGTATAATGTTCTATAATCATGGTATAGAACTTTAGGACAAGCTTTTAGGCACATCAATGTATAGGGGCTTCATGCTGCAAGGTTAATTTGGAATAATTTCTCTGTTGGATTTCACCTGGCACAAGGCCACTTCCAAAAGGAACTTCCTACCCAAATCCTTACAAATCACCATTATTTTTTATAAGCGTTGAAAATCAATCATTAAACAAGCAAAAAGAAAGTCAAATGAAGTTGACAAAACATTAATTTGGAACGATTCAGTGTTTTAACAAATATTTAACAAGAATATACAACATACAAAGGTGTTGAATAATATGTGAAATTTGGTTGTTTGAACTTGTCTCCCATACACTGTGTGAGAATTACTGTTAATGATTTTAACGTAAGTTTGAATGTTCATTGCTGTTAAAAGAATTGTTTAGATATGAATAATGTCCGTGGTGTTAGTTTGGTAAAAGATAGAATTTGAATATCAGAGTTGGACTTTTATTCTTCTTGAGTTTTGACATGATGTGTGCTTAGGAAATGTCAGTGCCAACTATAATATTTTGTACATGTAAGTTAAAGAAATAAAAGACATCTAATTGCGTTCTGCAATTAGTGCGGGTGTGTGAGAGAATTAAATGAGATTAAGGAACGCGACCCCGCGACAGCATGGCGCCATCGCGGGCAGCTGAAACTGTCAACTGCCTTGCTTGGTATTCGAACTGGAACTGCTGCTGCTATGCTGGGTGTAGCACGTGTGTCTCTGCTATTTATACATCCAGGGAAAACAAGATTATCACGTGATGATCGCGTGTGTGTATGTACAATGAGTGAGTGCAGCTGTGGATGAACTGTATGGAAATACAAGAGAGAGAGAGAGAGAGAGAGAGAGAGAGAGAGAGAGTAACCAACTACAGGTTATACCGCATTTCTGCTTTTGTTGAGTGCGGGAAAAGCTGTGCCTCAGACAATCTGTTTCTCAGGTCAATAGGACGGAATGGAAAACATTATTAAAGAATGAGAATAATAGAATAATATAATAGAATAATAGAATAATATAATAATAGAATAATAGAAGCACAAAAATGACAAAAGATAAAAAATTGACATTGCATTTAAATTTGGGAATATTTAAGTTGACTGAAAAAACAAAACAAGAAGCCAAAATAGAGTTCTACAAGCGAGACGTGCGATAGCAGAAACTGTTAACATAGAACGGTCACATCTCGTCATTTCATCTATAAAATAAGACCTTGCCACGAATCTAGTACTGCTCTTGAATTCATAAAATCTAGGGATCATAGAGAAAAGTTCTTCAGAACAATTACCGTGAAAATATTTATAGATGTTATGTGTTAAGTGTAACAAATACAAATAAAAAATGCTTGACCAAAACTCAAAGATAAAAATCACATACAAATATTTAATTTACAATAAACACAAATTGATATATATACAAAATTTACAATTTTTTGCATTCAAAATAGAAAACAAACTTTACTACTGGCAAAGTGACGGGTAAGTGTTACGAAGGGGAAGGAAGGTGTCAAATATCTTTACCCAGTTAAGATAGCAAAGTTTAAGTGCTATACTTTTAGGAAATCCTCAAATGTGTATATAAAGAATAATTATTAGTTTGGTCAATGAAAGAGTCAAAAATATCTATTTAACTTTTTAGTTCCGTGAGGTTCTTTTTCAGTTTTTAGTTGGTCGGCAACTTTTCTTAAAGATTCTTTCGGTTGGATGCACAAATGCACGAATCGGTCCGGAGTTGATAATGTCAGAAAACAATTAACTACTCTCTTCCCAAAACCTATTTTTATAGGGACTAACACCTAATTTACATATTCTAGAATCCTTTAGAATTCTCTCGAATTTACTCGAATTTTTTCGGACATTCTAGCATTTTCAAAACGTTCTATTTCTAATTTCCTTATTTTTACGACTGCTTCATGAATTAAAACTTTTTATAATAACAAGAAGGACTCAATAGAATCCCTTACTATAACGTGTTAGACAATATTAATATTATTTTATTATATATGCATCCTCGTAACAATAGAAAAAGCACTGGGGTGCTATGTTATGACTTCGGGAAAGAGACGTCAATAGTTGTAAGGAAATCGATAGTTGTACAATATGTTACAGAAATTGGCTTAATATTTTATCAATTTTTCATACAGTTTCAAAATGTCAGGTCAAAATCAATTCTTCAATTCTTCTTTGGATTTTATCATTATTCTTTATATGCATAGCACCACACTAAATGTGACAGCAATATTAAAAGTAAGGACGAATGGTAAACTTATAAATATTAAAGACTAGCAGTATAGCCCGGCGTTGCTCGGGTGTAATGAAAGCTTTAAACCTAATCCATGGTCCTGGAGCTCAGACTCTTTGGACGTTAGCACGAAAGACTAAAAAGCAATAGTTGTTTCCAGTTAAAGCGAAATCGTAGACTGAAAGAAAAATGAATGGATGTAAGTCAAATTTTGATTTCCTGGCATCGATATCAAATAAGTTTTTTTCGCTGTAAACTGAATTTTGAAGGCTAAATAAGTCCTCTGAGTAAATGGTATCATGGCTGAGAATAAGAACTACAATTATACCTACTTAGAGCCAAACCCGAAGCAAAAACTAAAATAAAAGGGCTGAAAAATACACACACACACACACACACACACACACACACACACACACACACACACACACACACACACACACACACACACACACACACATCTTGCCTTTTATTCATATATATTATCGATTTTCTGTACTATTGTAAGAACTGCAACCTTGAAACTTCTGAATATCGTTTCTTATGTCTTTGTCTATGAGTGTATCAAATTTGATTAAAATCGGACCACTCCTTCTATAATCCGATTTTTTCGATTATCGATTTTCCATATTTATCGGGGGTACCTCGATACAAAACCTAGCTAAGAACACTTGCAGACGCTTATAGTACAACTGTGTAAATTTTCAAGAAAATTTCGAAGTCTATAGGTAACACACACACACATACGCACACAGAGACAAAGTTCTATTTATAAATAATTTAGATAAAGTCATGACAGTGAATCAGCTTTCTTAGCAATGTATCCAATGTAATTTTTCAACTTCATGTTAGCGAAAATGTTTAGTCCGAGAAGGTACAACGATTCAGTACCTGGAGATTGGCATCAGCCATGCTGATGAAAGCTAAAACGGGCTCTCTCAGACAAAAGAGAGGACACACACACACACACACACACACACACACACACACACACACGTATATATATATATATATATATATATATATATATATATATATATATATATATACACACGAGTATCGAGCACTTTTCTTTCTTTGTGGTTTGTTCCGTTTGAGGGTTTTTTTTTCTTTGCTGTGAAGTGCTGTATGTTTTGTCAGTGCTCCGCAGTTTTCTTTTTTTCCCCTCGTTGTCCAAAGCTTTATAGCCGAGGGCGATAACGGAGTTAGATTCTGCCGGTTATTCGTGGTTCTTAAAAATTATATATATATATATATATATATATATATATATATATATATATATGTGTGTGTGTGGTTAAATAAAGAAGACGAGGAAAATTATAATTTTTTCGCCTACGCGTTTCAGCCAGTGATGGACTTTATCAGGCAAAAAAGACGAAATGAATTTTATTTTAGATAACGTATCTATGAAGAAAACATTGTTAGTAACTGGAAAATAAGTTCACAAATTATTCATAAGATTAACAGAAATTTTTAAAATTTCAAAAAAACCGTCATAGCTCATAATTGAAGAGAATTCTTTCATGTGCAGTGTAATGTAAATACGAATTTGCACGAGATACTAGATTAGCAACCCTTTTACAGCGAAACCGATAAAATGCAACCGTAACTTCTACTCCAACAGTTTCTTTCCTCGCACTTCCCGACTGTGGAATTCTCTTCCAAACGATTGCTTCCCTGACGGCTACAATCTCCAGGAGTTTAAATGTAAGGTCAATAGACACCTCCTAACACACTAACCTGCTCTCATTCTATCTAGCACTCTTCCCATCTGCCTAACCCTCATGCTCGCTATCCTTACTCATCTGTCACCTTCCTCCTGACATTCCCTATGTCTAACCAGTTCTTCTCTTTACCTTCCCCGATGTAGCCCCATGCGCAATAGTGGCAGTGGAATGCCTTGCTTGGGGTGAGATGATTAAAAAAAATGTCATGTTAGAAGATGTCAAAATGATGGAAATTAACCGTTTTCTTTGGATTTTTTATTGTGTATGTTGGTCTTATATACATATCTTTCATTAAATAAGGGCCAACGAGAAAAATGTTATTAATTTTTTATGAAGTTTTTCCCACCTCTTAACATTTTTCGTTTTGTCGTGTTTTTTATTTATTTTATTTTTTTTTACATTGTAACCGTTTCACTCCAAGCAAGGCGGTACCACCACTGGTGTGCAAGGGGCTACATAAGAGAAAAGTGAAAGTTTAAGGAGGAGAGCGAAAAGAAAGACGAACCGGTTACAGTGGGTGTCAGTGAAAGGGCAAGAGAAGGATGGGAATACCGGTGTAAAGACAGTTGCGAGGGTAGCGTGAGAAAGGAAACGAACAAGATTGACGGGGTGATGGTGAAAGGACGAGAGAAGGACTGGAGTCAAATGGACAAGTGATGGGAATTGACGTTGCATTTAAAAGTAAAGAAATATCAAAATTGACCATAATTTTTATTGTCCCAAGCGCTTTCTTTAACCATTTTCAAGACTATTTTTATCACTGATGTTGTTATTTTCCTAATGTTTTGACTGTTACATAGTAAAACCACTAAGTATGTAAATTTGAGGTTCGATATATCGTAACTGCCAAGACAGGAAGTCAATAGTTGTAAGGAAACCAACAGCTGTACATTTTGACACGCCTTTGCAAGCTAACACTAATATGTAACAGAAATTGGTTTAATATTCTGTCATTTTTTCAGACAGCTTATGAAACAATCATGGATTAAGTTGATGTGTTTAAATTTTATTTTTTAATCTAATATACACCTGTGGATCATTACGAAATTAGTCACTTTTTACAAGGTCGTGTCTGTGTGATATTCAATGAATAAGGAAGAGTATTCCAATACATTTACATTAAGAAAACAAGCAGATCCTATGTCACAGCTAATCACTGAACGTCGGGTATCAGTGACGGCCACAATAATATTGCTAACTATGAGTCAAATGACAGGACAGATTGGGCTCTATAATCTTGATCGGCAACCAGTCTACCGCAGAAAGTAATAGCAACCTACTGCGGGATAATCTTCTGCCCAGTCAGTCATGTCACTTTCGAGACATGATTGCCCGAAGCGTGCATCACGTATGACACTTAACTGACTGAATGAACATAATAGTTGGAAAAAATTAAAGATTCTACTGGGCATAAAGTGGGGGATCGGTTATCTATTGTTATGAAGTAATAAACTGATCCCCTACTAATTACTACTTAATCATATAATACATCTCTTCTGCCTCTAGCTATTAGTCAAATAATAGGACAGATTGGGTTCTATAGCCTTGGTCGGCAACCAGTCTACCGCAGAAAGTAATGGCAACCTACTGCGGGATAATCTTCTGGCCAGTCAGTCATGTCTCTTCCGAGACATGATCGCTCAAAGGGTATGGCACTTAATTGACTCAATATAATACCAAAACGTATGGCACTTAACTGACTAAATATAATAGTTGGAAACATGATTGTCTTTTACTGGGCATAAAGTGGGGGGTCGGTTTACTATTATTATGAAGTAATAAACTGATCCCCCATATACATATACATATATATATATATATATATATATATATATATATATATATATATATATTTATATATATATAATTTTTTTTTTTTATCCATTAACAGCTTGTTTCATACATAACGATTTTTACAAGTCGGTGCGTCTTCATTTTAGACGATCTCCAAAAATCGAATTTTGTTTCAGATTTTCTCGAGGGACACGGATAATCGATCTGCTGAATGAGTAAAATAAACATCCATCTGTCATGAAAAATCAAAATGCGTTAAACAAGCTGTTGTTAATGTACGATATGTAAATAAAAAATATGTGTATTAAAAATCTCTTAAGACTGAGAACTATGAATTACCTAAACTAGCGGTGACTAGTGTATGAATTTAAATGCCACGAATATGACTGCGTTTCTTTCTTCTCATACTTCATTTTTACGTATATTCGACACACTACCACCTCTTATTTTTAAAATAAAATTTCAGTCGCGCGAGGTAGGTGAGAGCTTGGAATAAACGCTCCTTTTTCAATAACAACACGAAAATAAATTATTACGTATGAGTAAAAAATAAACTGAAGGAAATAAAACACCAGACATAGAAAAAAAATTATATTCCTTAACTTCAACAAAACGGAAACATATTAGGATGCTTTTAAAACCTAATAAAAAAATTAATTAAATACACATTAATTATATATGCATTAATTATATATATATATATATATATATATATATATATATATATATATATATATATATATATATATATGGTTAAATAAAATAAAGACAAGAGGAAAACTGTATTTTAAATCGCTTACGCGTTTCGTCCTGTGATGGACTTTATCAAGGCAAAAAGACGAAATGAGCTTTCTTCTTCTTCTTCTTCTTCTTCTTCTTCTTCTTCTTCTTCTTCTTCTTCTTCTCTGTGCCCTCAGGACATAGGCGATCATGGTTTTCCACGTCTCCCTATCTCTTGTGGCTCCTAGTATGTTTGCTTCCGTTACTCCTGTCAACCCCTGTTCCGTCAACCACCTGATCAGGCCCTGCAAATATGTTATCCGCTGCCTTCCTCTGTCTCTCTATTCTAAATTACCTATTTACCAAATTAGTCCTACTTTAGATATATAGACGACTCCCTTCTAATCTATCCAGAAACTACTAACATAGCAGGCTTCGTCAACAAACTCAATAACATTGAACCAAATATATATATATATATATATATATATATATATATATATATATATAATTTAGAAAATTTTTAGTGAATATTCAGTATTTTGGAATATTAACTGTTAGTGTTGTATCATTTGGGTTCGACGAGCAGCAGGTTTGTTGCGAAATACGTATTACTTATGAAATTGGAGAATATCTAAAATGTTTTCTAAATTATATTACTGTTAAATAAATAAATTTAACATTGAGTTCTTTTGAGCTCGTCTCTATCGGAATTTACCTGACTTATATACCAAGTATTCTAAGTTTTATATATATATATATATATATATATATATATATATATATATATATATATAATGTAGTACACTTGGTATGTGATCCGGGTAAATTCCAAAGGAGACGAACTCAAGAGAACTCAATCTTAAATTCATTTATTTAACAGAGTAATATTTTACATAACGGATTTTTAATTATTAGTTTGGATTCTGCACATTTCGCCTCTCTTGTGTTCTTGGCGCGGCTCTTCAGATCCAAATGAATTTTCGGTTCTTTAATTGGTGGGGGTGATATCTCGATTACCCATTGTTGGACCATTTGGATCTGAAAAGCCACGCCAAGAACACAAGAGCGGCGAAATGTGCATAATCTAAACTAATAATTAAAAATCCGATATATATATATATATATATATATATAGAATGATCAGATACTCAGAGAAACCCAAACGTAAAACCACGAATTTGTTCGTCTGAAGAGAGTCAATGTTAGACTCGAAACACGTGTAGCGCAAATCATGACCAATTAATACTCCATAACTTATATAAATACCAAAACAATAAACATATTTTAAAGAAAACGTTCACGGCTTCTCCCACTTTTTATTATATATATATATATATATATATATATATATATATATATATAGTGTTGTCCGGAAAGTTCATTACTGTTTTTAGTTGTTTATGTTCCAACACGTTAAACATCAAATCTATCATCAGATAGATTACATTTCCAATTAGAGGACATTTTAAAAGCTCTCTTCAGAAATAAAGTTTAAAATTAAAAATTTGTATCAACGTAGCATCCCTATTAAAAAGGAAGATTATAAGGTACATTTTAGACACTTGATGCTTTTTTCTTAAAGGCCAAAATGCCTTGAAAGCCACAAAAAAAGACGTTGTAGCGCAGTGGATATCAGCTCGGAACGAGAAATCGGGGAACCGAGTTCGAATTCCAGTTGAATTCCTTGCATTCACTTACGCGCAAATACCCTTGGGAAAGGTATTAATCCGTCTCTTCCCTCCAGTTATGGGTTAAATAATAGAACATATTGGGTTCTGTAGCCTTGGTCGGCAACCATTGCTTTCTGCGGTAGACTGGTTTCATTCTTTCATTGATGAAACTGCAATATAGGTAATTATTAAATATTTATAAATTCATTTGATGCAAATGTTATTGTGCAGTATTAACAAATGAACCATTCTGTTTTTTATTTACAATTATTCACTTGGCAATAAATAGTAAAAAATAGTATGAAATACATACTTGTTTTTAAACACTGGGATGGCCTAATAATTATGGCCGGTGATGTATATATGATAAAAATAGTTTTAAGGTCTGCTATATTTATGGGTTAAAGTGCTCAATATCAGGGGTAGAGCGTGTGTAAATATAAAAAGTCTGTTTCACGCTAAACGCAATCGACAGTCTGCTTCAGTTTTTACGACTGCGTTTCAGCAGGCTGTCGCCGCTGGATGTCGATCCTAGTAACCACATACACTACTGTGCAAAAGTATTAGGACAAGAACTATTTTATCTTTTATGAGGCATCAAAATAATGGCAACAATTTACCAATCGCACCCAGTATATATACAGTACTGTGCAAAAGTATTAGGTCAAGAACTATTTTATCTTTTATGAGGCATCAAAATAATTGCGACAATTTACCAATCGCACCCAGTATATATACAGTACCGTGCAAAAGTATTAGGACAAGAACTATTTTATCTTTTATGAGGCATCAAAATAAAGTTTAAAATCACCCCTGTCCTAACACATTTGCACACGACCGGTAGTGTGCAAAAGTATTAGGACAGGGGTGATTTTCCTAAAAACCTCACTGAAATTCAAATACAGGGTGAAAATCCAAGTAAATTGCTAATAAATATTGATTATTTAAAACTAGGCATAAAAGATATGTATTAAAAAGAAGTCATATTTAATTTTTCTTATTTTCTATTAAACAAGTTATTTTGAAACTACTCATTATTCTATTATCCTTGGATATGACTGACTTTTTTCTTATTCCCCCCTCTCGAATTGATAAATTTAATGTTACTTCGCAAGACACACTTTGGGAACAAATACAAGCTGCTTGGCAGGAGATACCATCAGATACATTGAAGAAGCTTGTGATGTCAATGCCTGACAGAATGAAGTCTGTGATCAAAGCAAAAGGCTATTATACTAAATATTAAATTCATTTTGTAACAAGTATTTTTCTCGTTAAAACATTTGTTGAGTAAATCAAATAAAATTACTTTAATTAAATTGTTTATTTTATGTCAATATGCCTCATAAAAGATAAAATAGTTCTTGTCCTAATACTTTTGCACAGTACTGTATATCTATCTATCTATCTATCTATCTATCTATCTATCTATGTCCATATCTATCTATCTATCTATCTATCTATCTATCTATCTATCTATCTATCTATCTATCTATATGGATATGTCTGTGTGTGTGCGTTTGCGTGTCTCCATTCTAACGCACCCCACTCCTCCAAAACCCTTGGTTCGATTTCAACCACAATTGGGTCACTTGTTTATCATGACATGAACTTTTGATGTATGCAAAAACTTTTCGAATCTATTTACACGGTACAGCAGAAATCACCGAAACGCTTAGAATTTACGAACTCTTCTCCTCCGAGACGCCTTTTCAAATTCAACCAAAATCGGGTAACTTGTAGATCAAGATCCGAACCTTTGATGTACACAAAAAATTCACGAATCAATTTACAGGATTCGTCAAAAGTCAACGACAACCATAATTTCGGGTGGTCTTTTGCGCACTTTTATGCATTTTTCCAAGACGCTTCATTCGAACTCAACCAAAATCAAGTCACCGTCAGATCAAGATCTGATGCCTTGATATGCGTACAAGAATTTCAATTGACACACAGGGTGCAGAAAAAATTAATGGAAAAATGTTTTCTTTTGCGTTCGTTTATTTTTCCAAATCGGGATTTTTTTTGTAACTTTTATCTTATCATATACCATAACAATTTTACGGTATCTACAAGATGCCAACCCCTCCGACGTTGAAGGGACAATGCGTCCACGTCATCGGCGTCACAACGTCATCGCATCACATTACATGTTGCCATAACCCCTGTCCCCGTTCTTTCAATTGTACATACATCATTCCAGTTTATTGGCAAAACTGACCAATCATGAATACCATTTTACAAATAGAACAAAGAACAATCTCTTATTTCGCATTTATTTAAATTATGCGTCACGGCAACTTCATGTTGGAGCTTTTTGAATAAACAAACATAACCAAAACACCACCGAGCAACGCCGGTCCTACTCTAACCCTGCAACAACTTACTTGGTTATTTCAGAAATGACGTTTCTGCATTATCCATAATAAGTATTGGATTGCTCCGTGATGTTTGTTCTTTAATATGGCAATCTCCTCAAAGATGAAACAAAAATCAGGTCTTTTTTGTAACTTCTACCTCATCATATACCATAACATTTTCATGTTTTCTAAAAGGTGTCAACCCCTCTGATATTGCAGTGATAATGCGTCCGCTTCTTTTGCGTCACAATTTCATCGTATCACATTACAGATTTCCGTAATGCCCGCCCTCGTACATACATAATTCCCTTTTATTGGCAAAATTGACCAATCATGAATCCCGTTTTACAAATACAACAAAAACCAATAAGCACTTGACCTTACCATGTCAACATAACCACTAAAAACGTGTTTCTTCCTCATTATCTATTGGAGAGTCACCCCTTTTCACACACTCTATGGACTCTTCCATGGTATACAAATAATCTTTCCTACACAGAACGGGTTGTTGTTGTTGTTGTTGTTAATGTTGGTGTTTGTCAGAGCAGTTGAGCCGCCGCTCGTTGGTCAGCAAGAATATAGATTATTACCCGGAGAATTCTTGTTAGTAGGAGTCAAATATATACAAGAAGTAACTCCGGGTAATAATCTATCAACAATATCAATCATAATCTTCCGTCTAATTCTCATTAATAATGATTTGTCTCATATTTTTTCACACTCAGTAAACCCTTGTGACTTTATTGCCTTGCCTGGATGAAATAATTTAAAAACTGTTTGAATTTGGATTTAATTCCATAATAAAATTTTAACAAGCTTAAGATTGAGAAAAGTGTCAGTTGAACTGAACAAGATCGGACTACTAGGAAGAATACTTACCAAAATTCAGTTGGATTTGAAAATGTTCTTAATACTTCTCCACAATTCTGATTTGATTATCTATTAGGCAAAAAAATAAATTAATAAAACCGGTTTATGACTGGAGAATGAAGTCACGAAATAATGAGCATGAATATTGACTTGTAACCTGACACCTGAAAGAAACAAATTCCAATAAATTTAGGGACTCATCGCGGTCTCACAAAGACAGCCAGAGGTGGTCGGAGAGTCGTGAAGGGACAGAGAGTCAAGATATCGTAGCCAAAGAAATCCAGAGAGTCGAGATATAACAAAGCGGTAAGAACCTGAGTAGTTGACGTCACCACACCCTATTGCTATCTACACTACCACACCTTGCAAGACATTGCCCCCAAAGTAACGATCGACCAAATAAATCTTCTCTAGCTTAAGGAGTTTTCATTTTGTTTCGAGACTAGGTTTTAAAGACCAAATTTGTATGCTTGCCGGATACCAAAGTTCTGAAGCGTAGGGGAGCTGGTTAAGGTTTCTTTGATTCGGCCTTGTGTCAGTCTTAACCGAAATCCCTACAGCTTACTAGTTTATGCAGAGTCATAATCATCAGAATTATCAGAAGGTTTTTCATCATCAGACGCTTGGTTGTCAGTTGGAATGTGTAGATTAGTGTAGAAGAGTGGAATAATAAAATATACATTTTTCATGTTAAAATAGAAATTTATTAATAGGAAAGAATAACACGAGTTGTAGGAGTTAATGTTCAATTAGAAACATTAATAAGAAGTTAAGTGTAGAGTTCGTACAAAATGTTTGTAGTAGTAATTGTTGAAATAGATAAGGAGAAAGTGAAAGAGGACAATGTCCGAATTGACCTGAAGCTTCTCTCGATACATTTTAGCGGTGTCTCTCGCTGCTCCCATCTCTGACTGCTTGACTGACACCGAGGATATTTATATAGTCCTTTTGAATTTCACACTGGATCGCCAAGTCCTTCCAAGTCTCATTGGTCAAAAATCATTTTAACACCTACTTGCGAAATCTGGTTTGGACTTTTTTGCTAAGCACATGGTCAATCAATCCTTTTTCTATTTGTAAAAAAGTGGATTTCACACGTCATTGTGGATTTTTGTAAAAGTGAAGAAGAGAGTTGATTTAATTATTTTCTTATCCGCTACAATTTTCTGATTGAATTGTTGAGCAAACTACGAATCACCAGTCCGAGGTTTGTAACTGTTTTTGTGATACGTCGTGAATAAAGCTGACACCTCCGAACTCATAAAAATGGCGGATTTAAGTAGACCATAAAACCGCAAAAAAGAGAAAGGTTAAACTGATAAATGTCAGTCATGACAAATAAATTACGTTATTGTTTCTAAAAAAAAAACATAATAGGTTATCGTGTTTATCTTTCTTGAACCATTTCGTTTCCGAGGACGTTTCAACTAGCATCACTACAGATTTCCTCAGAACAAAAACTTAAACACAAAGGAGACAGAAAATGATATCAAGACATGGAATTGAGTACAGGGAACTACTCAAGGAAATAAGGAGAAAATGCAGACAGGCTAAAGAGGAATGGCTCAATGACAAATGTGTAGAAGTAGAGAGATTGATCAGGTTATTCCTGATCTACATGCATGTCTGTCTAAAGCAGACATGCATAAAGAAATAAAAGAACTGACAGGACAAAAACCTGCTCTTCAACAGGATCTATAAAATCCAAGGATGGAACAATCATATTAGAGAAAGAGGAAATACTCCAACGATGGGAAGAATATATAAAAGATCTTTTCCACGACAAGAGAGAGCAACCGATAATACACAAAGATGAGGACGGACTAGAAATATTTGAAGTGGACTCTGCAATAGCCAAACTGAATAGAAACAAAGCAGCTGGACCAGACAGCATAGTCACAGAGCTGCTGATAGCCCTGGAAGAATTTGGCATAAAGAAAATTACAGAAATAATAAATGAAATTTATAATAGTGGTGTAATATCAGATGACCTCAGCAAGTGGATCTTCATAGTACTTCCTAAGAAGCCAGGAGCAAACGAGTGCGAACACCACAGAACCATCAGTTTAATAACAATATCAGTTGCCATATAACAAGACTTATCGTCCGAACCCTGATGAATAGAGTGAGAAGCACAATCAGGCCAGAGATAGGACAAGAACAGTCTGGTTTCTTCAAACACATTGGAACAAGGGACGCCATATTTATGATTAGGATGCTTTCTGGAAGGGAATACAAATGAAGAAGGACTTATACCTGTGTTTTATTGATTATGCGAAGGCGGGGATGTGCGTTGTGGTACAGTGGATATCGGCTCGGAACGAGAAGCCGGGGAGCCGAGTTCGAATTCCAGTTGAATCCATTGTATTCACTTACGCGCAAATACTCTTGGGAAAGGTATTAATCCGTCTCTTCCTTCCAGTTATGGGTTAAATAGCAGGATAGATTGGGTTCTATAGCCAGTCTACCGCAGAAAGCAATGGCAACCTACTGCGGGATAATCTTCTGCCCAGTCAGTCATGTCTCTTTCGAGATATGATCGCCCAAGCGTGTATCACGTATGGCACTTAACTGACTGACTGAAGGCGTTTGACAAAATACGACACAAAAATTGGAGATGCTCGGCAGCCTTGACATCTTTGGGAAAGACTTAAGAGTAATCAAGAATCTTTACTGGCAACAAACCGCTTGTATACGGATATGTAACGAATTCAGCAGATATACAAAGATAGAAAGGGGCGTAATGTGTCTTTTCACCGGATCTATTCAACTTGTACAGCGAGAATATTTTGAGGACCCTAGATGCTTTGACAGGATTCGTCATTGGAGGCCACAATTTAAATAATCTAAGGTACGCAGATGATACAGTGTTAATATCAAACACAGAAAGGAAACTACAAGACCTCCTACAGAAGGTAGCTGAAGGGAGTAACAAAAAAGGACTACAAATAAACTGAAAGAAAACCGAATGCATGTTCATCAGTAAAAAGGGCAGCCCAATATGCCAAATACAACTCGGTGATACTAAAATCAAGCAGGTAGAAAAATTTAAACACCTGGTAAGTGTTATAACAGAAGACAGAAAGTGTGACACAGAGATCCGAAAGCGAATTGGCATGGCGAAGGAAGCATTCCAGAAGTTAAGTAAAGTATTAAGAAACAGGACAATTTCGCTAGAAACAAAGAAGAGAGTACTGGATTGCTATTGTTGTCGGTTTTTCAATATGGCAGTGAATGCTGGATAATATCATCAAAAATGAAGGAAAAATTTGAAGTAACTGAAATGTGGTTCTACAGAAGGATGCTGCGAATATCATTGATCGAGCTTGTGAGCAATGATGAGGTTTTGAATATGATGGAAACGAAAAGGAAATTAATACTGAGCATCAGGAAGAGACAGCTGAAGTTCCTGGGACATGGAATGAGGAAAGAGGGTTTGGAGAACCTGATACTAACAAGCCAGATAGAGGGAAAAAGAGACAGGGGAAAGCAGCGGATAACATATTTGAAGGACCTAATCAGGTGGATGACGGAACGAGGGTTGCATGGTGTTACAGGAGAAGGCGTGTTAAGAGCCACTAGGGATAAGGAGACGTGGAAAGTAATGATCGCCTACGTCCTGAAGGTACAGGGCACATAGAAGAAGAAGGGTAGGAAAGATCGTATGCCTGGGTGAGACGTCCAACAGCAAAAGTACAAAACATTTATTTTGACTAGTTTTTGATTATCATCTTCCTTCCCTTATTTTTTTTTTTTTTTTAATCATCTCACCCCAAGCAAGGCATTCCACTGCCACTATTGCGCATGGGGCTACATAGGGGAAGGTAAAGAGAAGGAGTGGATAGACATAGGGAATGTCAGGAGAAAGGTGACAGATGAGTAAGGATAGCGAGGATGAGGGTCGGGCAGATGGGAAGAGTGCTTGATAGAATGGGAGCAGGTTAGTGTGTTAGGAGGTGTGTATTGACCTTACATTTAAACTCCTGGAGATTGTAGCCGTCGGGGAAGCAATCGTTTGGAAGAGAATTCCACAGTCGGGAAGTGCGAGGAAAGAAACTGTTGGAGTAGAAGTTACGGCTGCATTTTATCGGTTTCACTGTAAAAGGGTGGGATCTAGTTGCTAATCTAGTATCTCGTGCAAATTCGTATTTAGGGGGCACCAGTGATCTAAGTTCATCGGAGCAGAAGCCGTGAAAGTATTTATAGAAGAGACACAAGGAAGCCACGTCTCGCCGGTGGGAGAGAGACTGCAGGCGGTCTGCCAAGTCGGTATCTATCACATTATAGACCCTCCTCTGAACCTTATCGAGAAGCCCGAGGAGAACAGCAGGGGCACTCGACCAGATATGGCAGCAGTATTCAATGCACGGGCGGATGGTAGATTTGTAAATGTGCAGGATAGATTTAGACGGAAAAAACTTCCGGGCCCTACACAGAGAACCGACTTTCATAGCAGCGGATTTAGCAATGGATTCGATATAGTCATTCCATTTGAGGTCCGCTGAAAGTGTGAGACCAAGGAGGCGTAGTGTTTTACTCTCTGGGAGACAAGCCTGGTCCATGCTAATGGGAGGTAGGTGAGATTGTCGATGATGGTTAATTGACAGTAGCTTCGTTTTAGAAGCATTAAAATTTACTAGCCATTTCTTACCCCAGTCCAATATGGATTGGAGGTCTTTTTCAATCTCGGCTGCGAGTTTAGCTTTGACACCTACACCAGCTTTGGGTTATCAGCGAATTAAAAGTTAGTTTATATCAACTGACCGAATTTTTGCAGCAAGCAGCTACTCTTATGTTCAAGAGTTGTAAAAAATTTTATCCTAAGTGGTTGTCCGTTTTCGAAATAAATCTTTTTTATTTTCCTTGATGAAGTTTATATTATCAATGGACGGTAAAGAAAAGATTTTCTTTTGTGTTCATTCATATTGTCTTTTTACAGATTTTTATATATGTGCGTCGTGTTGTTGGTTGGTTGGTTGTTTTGTTTTTATGGCATATCAACCCCTCGGCGGATCATTTATTGCCAACTAAATTTTTATTTATTTATTGCTGGTAATACCTTTTTCTTTCAACAATTTATGATGTTTTTTTATATAAGTTTTGTGTCTATTAATAATTTTTCTTTTCGAGTATAAAGATTTATTAGGATTTGTTTTTAGGGGCAGGGTCCCCAAGTCTTACCCTGTTATTTAACCCATAACTGGATGGAAGGGACGGATTAATACCTTTCCCAATGGTACCAGTGCTTAAGTGAATGCAGGGTATTCAACTGGGAATCGATCTCGGCTCACCGATTTCTCTTTCCGAGCCGATATCCACCGCACCACAACGCACATCCATCACTAAACACTTACAGCACCTGGTATTCCCAAGCGGTCACCCATCTAAGTACTGACCAGGCTCATCGTTGCTTAACTTCGGTGATCGAGCGAGAACCGGTATATTTAACGTGATATGGCCATAAGCCTGCGTCGTGTTGTAATGGTGCTTGGAATGTGAAACTAAAGAACCGAGTTCGAATTCTAGTTGAATTCGTTGTATTCCCTTACGCGCAAATGATATGGATTCCTCTCTTCTCCCTCTCGCTATGGGTTGGACACCAGAACTGATTGGGTTGGTAACCAGTTAGCGCAAAAGAAATGGTAACCTACTGCGGGAAAATCTTCTGTCTAGTTAGTCATGGATCGAAAGAGACATGATCGTCCAAATGAGTATCATTTATGGCATTTAACTGACTAACTGAAGGTAGCGAATGCTTTGATTCTTCTTATGTGCTGTGTTTCTTCATGGCCCTCCACATTCCCCATCTTTTGTAGCTCTTAAAACCCTTTCTTTCGTTACCCATCCACACCATGTTCTGACATCCATTTGCTCAATCCCATCAGGTATGTCATGCGTTGCTTTCCCCTGTCACTCTTTCCCTCTATCTGTCCTGTGAGTATCAGATTCTTCAAGCCTTTTTTCCTCATTACATATCTCTGAAACTGATGTCAAGTATAAGTTTCCTTTTCGTTTCCATTCTCTCCAAAACATTGTCGTGACTCACATGTTCAGTCCATGGTCTCCTCAGCATCTTTCTGTAGAACTACATTTCGGTTACTTCAAATCTTTTCATCATCTTGATGAGATTGTCCAACGTTCGCTGCAAAATTGAAGGACAGACATCACAAAACAATCTAATACTCTCTTTTTTGTTTCCAACGTAATTTTCTTGTTTCTCAATACACAACTCAGCTTTAAGAACGCATCTTTGGCGCTCCCAATAGGCCTTTTACACCTATTAGAAAACAACCAAATATATACTGATAAATTATTCCATTTCTTGTTACATTCTATTACGGCCGATCAGACCCCGAACTACCACCCGTCATGATGAAAGGATATCTGACCCGTGCCTTGAGAGGATATTCAGCCTCAGACTCGCACTCGACCTCAAGTGGAATTCCTATATACGATCCATTGCTAAAGGTGCAGGTAAAATGACTGACTCCCAGTAAGTACCTGACATGCTATTTTCTATCTTTATAAGAGTCAGATCAGGCCGAAAAAGGGTGTACTGTTGCCATATTTGGGCAGGATCAGCCCAGACTCTACTTTTCAGTCTTCAACAGTGTCTACGAGTCCTTGTTAAAGAAGAATTATTTTCTACATCCCAACCTCTCTGTCACAGTCGGAGTGTGGCGAATTTCTCACTGCTCCATCGCTACTACTATGGAGAGTGCTCGGACGAACTGCATTTCCTGGTTTCACCAGATCTGACCTTCACCGCTGACCCGCCATGTCACTTACATAGTAGCGAACCACCCACACTCACTTCATATTCCATCGGCGAGAAATGAAGTCCAATCAAACAGCTTCTCCCCACAAGCCACAGCTGTATAGAACAAACTCCCAAGATGATGTTTTCCTGATCACTACAATATTGATCTGTTCTAGTTTAGAGTCAACCTTTATGTTTGTCTTCTATCCATATAAACCAACTTTAACGTAACCTTCTACCTCGAGTGCCACCCGGGCCTAGTACGAAATAAAGAAAGTTTTAAAAAAATAAAAAATAAAGCCTTATAATCGACAACTAAAACTCTATTCTGATAAATGTATATCCATATAAACGAAATGGATATCTACATAAAGAGGTGGGATGTTGTTATATCACATCGTCTCATTTCCTCTATGCGTATGAATACACAATGCTTGTAAAACAGTCCCTGGTATATCTGCTCACAAAATAAAGCCGCCATTCAAGTCACCGTGTCTTCAGGCTATATTACTTACTGACACATAACACTTCAATTTATACTATTTATTTACTAAATTGTTTATTGGAATGGTTAACAAAACATCGTTTAATTGCCAATCGATTCGAACTTTTCATTATAGCTGGTTCGTATATTTTCATAATTTAGGAAATGTTTATAAATTTATGAATAAAAAATTGTTTTCGTATTTATTACTTTACAAACTGGCAAATGATAAATATTGCATTGGATTAAATTTAATAAAATTTTATTAGATTTTAGAATGTTGTAAATATAAAATTACTAGCACCCGTTGCTCGGGTGTAATGAAAGCTTTAAAAATAATCCATGATCCTGGAGCTCAAACTCTTTGGACGTTGGCACGAAAGACTAAAAAGCAATAGTTGTTTCCAGTTAAAGCGAAACCGTACACTGAAAGAAAAATGAATGGATGTAAGTCAAATTTTGATTTCCTGGTATCGATATCAAATAAGTTTTTCCGTCGTAAACTGAATTTTGAAGGTTAAATAAGTCCTCTGAGTAAATGGTATCATGGCTGAGACTAAGAACTACTATTATACCTACTTAGAGCCAAACCAGAAGCAGAAACTAAAATAAAAGGGCTGAAAAAAATACAGACATACAGGCATATAAACAGACACACATACACACAAACATCTTGCCTTTTATATATATATATATTATCGATTTTCTGCCCTATTGTAAGAACTGCAGCCTTGAAACTTCTGAATATCGTTTCTTATGTCTTTGTCTGTGAATGTATGAAATTTGATTAAAATCGGACCACTTCTTCTATAACCCAATTTTTTCGATTATCGATTTTCGATATTTATAGGGGGTACCTCGACACAAAACCTAGCTAAGAACACTCGCAGACGCTTATAGTACAACTGTGTGAATTTTCAAGAAAATCAGTTCAGCCGTTTCGGAGTCTATAGGTAACGGACGGACACACACACACACACACACACACACACACACACATACACACACACACACACACACACAGGCACACAGACAAAGTTCCATTGATAAATAATTCTAGATTCGTGTAAATAAACAATCTAATAATAAATAATGTTTAATATTTTTGTTGTAAATTCACATGAAGTGAAAATTAATGAATTTACTTTTATTATACGTTTACATTTTATTACAATGATAATTATCACTTTTTAAAACAATAAACGTTGCCGATGAGTGAAGGTAGTTAAAATGATAGCGGTGTCAAGGGAAAATCGTCCTTTTGACATACTGTTTTTTTTTTACATTGTATTGTGGGAACCTACCTACAAATGGAGTAAGTGACAAAAAATACTCGAACCACGAATGTGAACCTCTACCTTAAAAAATCAACAAAAAGGTTACGCCATAACACTGGTGACGTAGAATATTCGAACCACAAAGAGAAATCTCAAATTTTGACGAAAAGAAAAAGTTACACCTACAACAGTTGTACGTTAAACATAACTGATAACTAAAAATAAAGAAAAAAAATAACGTAAAAACAAATTTGGACGTCGGATATATTAGAACGAAGGAAAAAGCATAAAAAATAATTAAAGAATAATAAAGCCATTTTTTGTGTGAATCCAACAACTCGAAAATACTTACTAGTGAAAATTGTAAGTAAGATTTTTTCTTCTTTCCCCTCGTTGCTATAATCAAAAACATTTCATTGTTCTTCGCTTCTCTCGACCACACAGGAAAAAAGGAAGAAAAATATATTTTCTGTTTTGCAGCGTAGTTGTTTCTGCAATATTTTTCGCTTTCTTAAAGGAAAAAAAAGGCAACAGACTGTATTAGTAAAAAAGGGAAACAGACTGTATTAGTAAAAAAAAGTAAACAGACTGTATTAGTAAAAAAAAAAGGAAACAGACTGTATTAGTAAAAAAAGGAAACAGACTGTATTAGTAAAAAAAAAAGGAAGCAGGCTGTATTAGTAAAAAAAAGGAAACAGATTGTATTAGTAAAAAAAGGAAACAGACTGTATTAGTAAAAAAAAAAGGAAACAGACTGTATTAGTAAAAAAAAAAGGGAAACAGACTGTATTAGTAAAAAAAAAAAAAGATATTTTTTTTTACAGTTATCACCAGCCAGAGCTGAGAAATATTAAGGAAAAAAATTACTTTTCATTTTCTTCCCCACATTTAAAGAAGAAAAATTGTCTAAATTCCCCTTTTTTTTTCTCTAAAAACACGTATTTGAAGACATTATGGAGGACTTTAAAGCAAGCATTGTTCAGATGATGATAGCACAACTTGATCACCAACAGAAGACTGAGGAACGTATACTACAGCAGCAACAAATGTAGGAAGAAAAATTGCTCCTCCAGCAAAAAGAACAACAACAGCAGAGAGAGCAACAACAGCTTTTCCTTGAATTCCAAAAACAAGAAAAATTACTTCTAAAAACATTAAGTAAAAAGGAATTTAGTGAAAACAATAATGCATTTTCGCACAACACAATTTGGAATTCTACTGAGACATTCAATTATCTTCCTGGCGAAGATAAAACATTTGAAGCTTTCTATAGACGATGTGAAGATCTTTTTACGGTAGAGTGTCAAGATTGGTCCAACGCTAAAAAAGTTCGCCCTCTTTTGATAAAGTTGGGAATAGCGGAACATAGTAAGTTTGTCGATTACATTCTTCCGAAAAAAACAAAACAAAAAACAAACAAAACAAGTGAATTAGGGCTCGATGAATCAATAAAACTTTTGTTTGAGTTATTTAGCCCTAATACAACACTATTCCACAAAAGATGGAAGTGTTTCAACTTGTCAAAACGGGATGACGATGATTATCTTACATTTGCGTCCATTGTAAATAAGCACTGCGAAGATTTTCGATTGGCAGAATTGTCAACCGACGATTTCAAATGCTTAATATTTGCCCAAGGTTTAGTCTCCACAAAAAACTCAGAGATAAGACGGAGAGTTCTATCAAAACTAGAAAGCGAACCAGGTCTCACACTGCAAAAACTGGCTGAAGATTGTCAGCGAATAATCAGTGTTTAAAAGCGATTCTAAAAAAATCGAGGAATCAGGCAGATTGTATGATAAGAGAATTAAGTACAAGCCAAAAAATTACTCCCCTGGAAAAGGTAGTGAAGCAAAGAGTATGCCCAGTCACAAACTAAAAGTAGACGACCCTTTCAGAAACAAAAATTACCCACAGCCCATGCGGGCGTTATGGTTGATAACAGTGGGCGGCAGACTGCTTCTACCGAAACAAGACATGTAATAATTGTGGCAAAATTGGCCACAAAGGGGCGCACTGTAGAAGCAAAAGGAACAACAGAAACAGAGTCAGACAAACCAGATCAAATGAAAAGGTAGACAAGAATCTACAAAAGTATGTCGTAATCAACATGCAAAACAAAACAGTTAAGCTAGATTCTGGCTCGGATCTCTCAATTATTAATCTTCACACTTGGAGGAAATTAAAAAAAACAACGATGAAAAAGGCAAACAAAACGGCTCGTGCAGTAACATGAGACAAAATCATATTTGAAGGTGAGCTAACGCTACCTGTAACACTAAATGTCATCACAAAGAAATTAAAAGTTTTCGTCCATGAAAACGCTGAGAATTTATTTGAAACTCATTGGATGGAACAGTTTAAGTTGTGGGACCAACCAATCAACTATTTTTGCTAAAAGGTGGGAAAATAAGATGCCCAAGACCTGAAAGACGAATTAAAAGAAACATTTCCCGAAGTTTTCTCGGCGGGGCTTAGAAAATGTACAAAAGCCAGAAAGAAAACGTTCAACCCGAGAAAAAGAAATATCCCATTTGCGTCAGTAGAAAAAGTAAACAAAGAATTAGACCGACTATAAAATGCCGGTATACTGTCTAAAGTAAGTTTTAGCGAATGGACTGCCCCCGCTATAAATGTAAGAAAAATTTCAAACAAATTCGCGTCTGTGCGGATTTCTCAACGCGGCTCTAAAAGATTACTATTACCTCCTTCCTACACCGGAGAAGGTATTTAATAAAGTGAATGGTAGGGAAATATTCTCCAAATTTGACTTGAGCTATGTATACTTGCAAATTCCTGTTGAGGAGGAGTGCGCAAAACTTCTATGTATAAACACCCACAGAGGTTTATACAAGTTTGATAGATTGGTATTTGGGGTCAAGGTTGCACCTGCAATATTCTAGCAGGTCATGAATACCATGATGGGCGGTCTTGACTTCGCGTGTGCCTATCTGGATAACATTGTAATAGCAAGCAAATCTACCGAGGAACATCGCAAACAGATCCACAAGGATTTTGAGAGAATTCAGGAAGATAATAAATCCTTTTACAGAGTAAAAGGCTTGGGAGGGGTATTGTCGAGACCTACCTACAAATGGAATCTTCCACATCTTTATAATATGGCTACCAACAGTGAATGAGGAGTCTCTGAGTAGTAGCTACAGAGTGATTGAATGAGTGAGTCAGGACGCTGCGAGAGAAAGTACTCTTTAGTCCACGTTTACCTTGTACTACGTTTTCCGAGAATCTACTATTCAACCTTATATCCGAGTCCATGTTATCTTTCTATGGCCCTTTGGTCATAACACATTATTAAAACGTCAGGTGATGGTACCCACCATTTAAGGTTTAAGGAATGCGGTTTTGAAAAAAAATTAAGGCAAAAAAAAAAAAAAAAAAAATGAAAAGTGAACAAATTTCGAAATTCTCTATAATAAATTTGCGTCTAAGATCATACAGCATATTTCTTTTCCCCACAAAATTACTGCTGACACAATATGGGAAAACTGAAACCAATAACATTAAAAAAATAGAATTAAAGATACTTTAAAGCCTAATGAGATTAAGCAAACATTTGGTGCGTGGTTGCTGAGTGTTTATGTGGGTGCCCGCTGCGGCTTTAGCCGCATTCTTACATAGGCCGAAGGTAGGTCATAAAACGGAAGCAAAAACTTAATATTTTGGTCGTGTAGAATAGGGAGGGTCATATCCTGTGCTAACTGTTACGGCCGCGTGGTGGTAGTAACAAATCTGTTTCTACTTATTTTAGATGGGATGAAACTAAGAATTTGAAAATTTATTTTTATGTAATTATTTATTTTTGTGTATTTTTGAAATCCCAACGCTTTACTCTATTTCTCTCTCTCTCTCTCTCTCTCTCTCTCTCTATATATATATATATATATATATAATTATAATTAATATTATTCTATTCCCTAACCGAGTGATCACATGGCTTCTTGTAAAAGTTTCTTATGCGTTAAACATCTGGTAACCTTTCAACTCAATGACGTACGAAACTTTTGGTCGTGGCCGTTGAAGACGATGTTATTAAAAACAACGAAGAAAATATAAAGTTAGGAGTAACAGAAGGACCTGGAAGCAAAGAAACTACACACACAAAGCATCCTTTTCAAACAGAAAATACGTGAACACACAAGGATTTCTAAACTGTTATAGTGACTTAACCATATATTACATGAACTCTCCCAAACTATATGTAAGCAGTAGTTCTGCTTAACAGAGAGTGAGAGCGGAATTTATTCCAGCAGATAACTCTGACAGCCGGACTAACAGTCACGCTAATAAACTCTCATTGGCATATGTTTGTATTACTGTCTTAAATATAATACTGTTTGTATTACTGTTTGATATATCACGGGAGGGAATTTTCAGAGAAAAGAATAGTGCAAGAATAATACTTAACACTGAAGATAGATTATAAGAGATTTATTATACAACAGTACAACAAACCAATTGACAGACAAGAACAACCAACGAACAGTAAAGGTATAACGATCAAGTAGACAATGTCTCTGCTTAGGACGTATGCGTCCGTCTAGTGAAGAATGCTTCCGTCTAGTGACGTATGCTTCCGTCTAGTGACTTATGCTCCCGTCTAATGACGTATACTATCAGTTCGCTCTAGTTCCAGTCTTTAATAGACCGGACCATATCCATTCCGGGGTAGGATAGGATATTCCTCTACAATACTGTGAAATAGATTTACTTAACTCTATTCCTTTTTTGTGTCTTTATTTCTGGCCCCCAACAGAACCAAAACAACTTGGCAACTAGAACTCTTAAGGACCCTTGAGGACCCAAAAGGACTGCGTGGAAATTGTCAATATTAGTTCAACATTGTACACACGGAATTCTATTTTTCGTTACACTTTGTTCTACTCAACAAGACTGGGTAATCCAGAAAAGGAGACTGAACGAAAAAAAAGTGTAACTAACTTGCACTGAACTTGAACGCAAGCCGCTAAACTACGAGAATCCATGTTTCTCGAGAGAAAAAAGGCAATCGTGATTCTCTGAGTGAGTAAGAAATTAAAATTATTCACTTTCAATTAATTGTTATTTCGTTATTGAGTGACTAAGAAACTAAGGTTTTGTTTTATATTCAAAGAAAAAAAAAGTTTTTATTTAAATATTAATTTGTATTCGGATAATTAATAATAAAAAAAAAGACACGGATAAACATGGACGAATTTAAATCTACCATGCTCGAATTTCTTAAGTTCCAACTTGAACAGCAAAACCAACGGGAGACTTAAATGGCAAGAGAAGCAACTAGAGCAGCAAAAAAGAATAGAGCAACTTCATCTGGATATACAAAAAAATGAATGGAAATTCAATAGAAAACTGAGAAAGAACGACTTGAAATGCAAGCTGGAAAAGAACGGCTTAAATTTCAAAAACACACCGAAGTTTAACATCAGAAACTCGACGAAATTCTACTTCAAAGTCAACTAGCGCAAAGAAACTTGCTTAAACTAGCAAAGTGGGGACAAATTAGTGAAAATGAAAATGCGTTCTCACAAAACACGATTTGGGGCGCAATAGGCACTTTTACATATTAGCCTACTATTTTTAAAGATTCGAGAATTTGTACGCCACAAATTGCATAAATTGGTCGAACTCTAAGAAAGTTCGCCTTCTTCAAAAACTAGGCACCACAAAGCGCACCAAATTTGCGAATTATATATTTACACCGTAAAGCAGGCGAATTGACATTCATTGAAGCGGTTAAACTTCTTACAGAATTTTTTAGTTTTAAAACCTCACTCATTCATAAGAGATGGAAGTGCATGAATTTAAATAAAATAAGATAGTGGAGATTTCACTATGTCGGTCGGTCGTGAATAAGAATTGCGACGATTTCAAACTGTCAGAATTGAGTGCAAATAATTTCAAATGTCTGAGATTTGTCAGGGACTCGTTCTAGCTAAAGAAGCTAGAATTAGACGTAGATTTCTAAATAAATGAGAAAATGAACCAAACTTTACTCTCAAACAAATAGCGGAAGACTGTCTGAGATTCGTAAGCGTACGCCAAGATTCGAAAATATCGAGGAATCTGGCATAGCTCACATAAGAAAAATACGCAAAAAGAAAAGAAAAAAGACAATTTATTTCTCCCTCTAAATCAAACCAATAAAAAAAAACAAAAAAAAAAACAACAAAAAAAAAACAAAAAAACAAAAAACAAGTCAACTTGCTTCCTAACCCGTGTTTCGGTTGTGGATTATTACATTGGTATAATAACTGACCCTTACCGGAATAAAAAATATCTAAATCGTAGCCGTATCGGCTAGAATTGACGAGCGAGAAAAAAGATTAATAGCTACGTAACAAACACAAAACCAGCTAAACAAGACGGGTTAGGAAGTACGTGCAAGTACAAATCCTAAATAAAATTATTAAACTGCAGTTGGATTCTGGTTCAGATTTAACAATCATAAATCTACACGCTTGGAAAAAGTTGGGAAAACCAACCTTGCTAAAAACTAGTAAAATAGCCAGGTCCGTGACTGGGGAGGAAATCAAGTTTACGGAAGAACTTATCATGCATGTAGCATTTCAAGGAGGAACTAAATAGGTTTGTATTAAAAAATACAGAAAAGTCATTTGACACCGATTGAATAGAAAAATGTAAGTTTTGAGACATGCCAATTAATTTATTTTGCCAAAAACTCGAAAACCTGACCACCGAGTTAAATAATCTAACAAAGGACTTAAAAAAATTTTCCGGGAGTTTTTTCTGGGAGTCTTGGTCGGTGTAATAAGATGACGGCAAAATTCGATTTAAAAGATGACATCCAGCCAGTGTTTAAGAAAAATGTGCCTTCTGCTTTTTTACCAGAAATAAATGAAGAACTCGACAGACTAGAAAGAACTGGTGTCTTGTCGAAAATTGTGTACAAACAATGGGCTTCACCGACCGTCCACGTTAAGAAGACGTCAAACGAGACCCGGGTCTGCGCCGACTTTTGGGCAGGGCTTAATGCGGCATTCAAAGACCATCATTGTTCTTTACCTTCGCCGTTTCAGGAAAATGACGAACTTTATCCTCGTAAACACAAAAAGAAAAATATTAAGACTCCTGTTAAATTAATACTTAGGAAGGGGGTGTTATAATCATTTACCAATATGGCACATGAACGCTCTCAAACTATATATAAGCAGCAGTTTTGCTTAGCAGAGAGTGAAAGCGGAATCTATTTCAGTAGACAGCCAGACTAACAGTCACACTAATAATCTTTCATTGTTATATGTTTGTATTACCGTCTTTGTTAATTATATTTGTTTAACTCTATTTCTTCTTTGTGTCTTTATTTCTGGCCTCAACAAATCTACAACATAAACATATTTGGGAGATTAAAACCAAAAACCAATCACACCAAATATATCGTCGAAAATCAGGAAAATAAACACCAGCCTACAACAATCAATCCAAAAACTGTAAACTCTTCCTGAAGGAAAAATAGCTATAACTGCATTCCCAGACCAAAACAAACTACTAAATAAACGGCCAGAATTCATTTCAAAATGCAGACAAGAAAACAATTTTTTACTGGTTTACTTAAAATTCGAAAACAGAAAATGAACAATAATAAACGAAAATAAATAAATCTAAACTTATTTATAAATGGAACTTTGTGTGTGTGTGTCTGTGTGTGTGTCCGTTACCTATAGACTCCGAAACGGCTGAACCGATTTCCTTGAAAATTTACATAGTTGTACTATAAGCGTCTGTGAGTGTTCTTAGCTAGGTTTTGTGTCAAGGTACCCCCTATAAATATCGAAAATCGATAATCGAAAAAATCGGGTTATAGAAGGAGTGGTCCGATTTTAATCAAATTTGATACACACATAGACAAAGACATAAGAAACGATATTCAGAAGTTTCAAGGTAGCAGTTCTATTCTTGGATGACTGATTTGACTCCGATATTTGGAAATCGATACCGCGATATCCTACCGGGTCTGATCAAAATCAGTTTTTCAGCCCTTTTGTTTTAGTTTTTGCTTCGGGTTTGGCTCTAGGTAGGTATAATTGTAGTTCTTAGTCTCAGCCATGATACCATTTACTCAGAGGACTTATTTAGTCTTCAAAATTCAGCTTACGACGAAAAAAACTTATTTGATATCGATATCATGAAATGAAAATTTGACTTACATCCATTCATTTTTCTTTCAGTCTACAGTTTCGCTTTAACTGGAAACAATTATTGCTTTTTTGTCTTTCGTGCCAACGTCCAAAGAGTCTGAGCTCCAGGATCATGGATTAGTTTTAAAGCTTTCATTACACTCGAGCAACGCCGGGCTATACTGCTAGTACAATAAAGTAAAGAAACAAAATCAAGTAAAGTCAATTAATCCATACAAATCAATAAGTAAATAAAGTAAGTAAATAATAAATTAAGTAACCACATACGTATAAACACAAGAAAACGCAGTAATAACAACTAACAATAAAATAAACAATAATAAACAAAAAAGTTAACTCACAACAATAAAGCAAAAACAAAACTGCATTCGTATCCAATATTTTCTTCCATACAATAGACACCCAGAATAATTCGAAACTCTTAGAGGCCACTAAATATCTGTTAGAATAATACAATAAACTACCCACAATGCATCACTGACCTGCATATATAAATCAGTCTGTCACTTAGATACCATACGTGATAGAGAAAGAGATATGACTAACTAGGCAGAATATTTTCTCGCGGTAGGTTTCTATTACATTCTGTGGTAGACTGGATGCCAACCAAGGTTACCTAACCTAGTCTGTCCTGGTATTTTTCTCATAGCAGAAGGGAGAAGAGATGGATTTATACTTTACCCAAAAGTATTTGCGCATGAGTGAATACAACGAATTCGACTGAAATTCAGACTCGGCTCACGGATTTCTTGCTCCCAGCCGATATCCAATGTTCCACAACTCACATCCGCATTTAACATATAAATAATCGGGCAAAAAACAAAGCGCATATGCTCTGAAGATTGCGTATAACATAAAACAGACTATCACCTCTGGGTGTTGACTTCAATGTTCACTTATATATATATATATATATATATATATATATATATATATATATATATTACGCTCTCACACTCTGATTGAGCACTCTGGAAGAATGGTAGACTTTGAAAGACAGTAGCTACTCTGGCATCTACGCATCGTTCATTCAGCAATGAATTAGAACACTCTCAGCTATTAAACGTGCATAATGATAATATATACGCTAAAAAGTCTGCCTCCTTCTACCGAGCGCCCGTTGCTCAGAGGTAGAATCGCCGAGTGACGCCAATTTGGTCGGGTTTTTTTATCCTGGGTAAATAGAAATCGGCTATCTAACCGTACTGATGAGCTGTGATACAGCGAAACAGATCTGTCTGCGGATGACTATATATATATATATACTCATCCGCAGACAGATCTGTTTCGCTGTATCACAGCTCATCAATACGGTTAGACAGCAGATTGCTTTTTACCCAGGATTGAAACGGACCAAATTGGCGTCAGTCAGCGATTCTACCTCTGAACTATATATATACATGAGAGCTTTCTACCACGTTAAAAACGAGGTGAAAATGCCATATCCTACTACAGCGCATACTTATATAAACCATAAACACACACACACACACACACACACACACACACACATATTGAACTAACCCATTTACAGGTACACACACACATACCTACTACAATTAATGACAGGTCATAAAACGGCGCTTACCACCATTCTGAAGGAGATGCGAAAATGCCAAACCCTGCGCACATGTTAAACCATAAATTAAAGCAGACAGATATATCATCAAATCATAAAACGGCATCACTGCTATCACTTTTAAAAAGAGGCGAAAAAGCCATACCCTACTACCGCGCACACTTATATAAGCCATAAACACACACACACATACATGAACTAACCCATTTACAGGTACACATACACACATAGTCACTACAATTAATGACAGTAGTAACAGCGAAAGAGGACCATTCGTTTAAAGGCACGGTCCAGCAGCTTGAAATCAAGCTCTACTATCATTCTGAAAGTGAGATTCTGATCTGGAAATATTAATGAATAATAAGTAGGTAATACCCAACACCTTCTTTACCTTCCTTTATTATACTAAACGCATTGTAATAGCCTTTAAATATCTACCCCTACATCATATACATATATTAGTCATATATTATTATTATTAGTAGTAGTAAGCACTAATGGAATAACACTCCACAGTTCGTAGCATTTACTTTTCAATAGTGTTCGATACGTCGTGTTGGCTGGGATACGATTAAGCAATATTTGTCATTAATCTTGGTCGTAGATAAGTAGGCTTTTGTCACAATTACTACTTACCATTTGAGTGGATTACTTATACACAAAAAATGGACTATTACAGTCTGAATAACAGGTAAGTAAAGGTAAGACTAATTTGCATAATAATACGAGATTTCCTCGTCCAAAAAATTTCTTACTACGTTACAACGCATAATTTTTTAAACGAGCGTGAATTTTCTTTTCGCGTTTTGATATTCGAGGTTCAGTTTCTCAGATTTGTTAGGAAGGGCTGGTAGTTCCATTATCTCCGAATGGTTTGAAAGGGCTAGCACAAACTTGTGATGATTTTGGTATATTACTTGGATTCATTTTATTATCAGCTTCAATGTCTTCAGCCTGTTCACCTACATAAAGTGTAGAAGTTTCCTCGATTAGAGTTTCAAAAGGTGCAACTCCTCGCAAATTCACGTTGGTTTCCACCCTACTGGGCAGTTTTCTGTGAGCGTACTGAGGGTTTTCATGTAGAAAAGTAGCTAGATATACTGGGGCGTCATACTTGCTTTTGCGAGCATGATTGTTAACATAAACTGAACCCGGGACCAACCATGAAGGTGTAGATTTTTCCCGAGATTACTTTTATACTAAAATTGAATTGACTCTCATGTAGTATAGTTTTGGTAGCAATACAAAGTAATGACCTAATCGAGTGCAAGGCATCCAGTAAAACCAACTCCCATTCCGACTACTTTATTTTTCTTGAGTGCAAAGTCACTTCAGTGACCTTTCGTAGAGTCCCGTTCAACTGCTCCACTTGTCCACTACATCGTGGGTTATATCGACTTCTATTTGAAGTAGCCGCTCCTTTACTCTGAAAGTACTCTTTCATGAGTGAAGATATAAAATCATTAGCTCTATCGGCATGCATCATATCCGGCACGTCAAACATAGAGAACAGGTTGTTGTAACACTGTTTTACTGTCTTTGTAGTGATATCTTAGCAAACAAAGACAAAGGGGAATGGTGTATACTCATCTATTATGGTCAACATGCATCCGTTGCTGTTTGCAGATATTAGAAATGGGCACTTAATATCATAACTGAGTCTTTGAAAAGGCAAAATTGCTTGTATAAGTTTTCCCTGCTCTCCTTTTTTTAAATTTTGATTTGAGTTATTGAAAGAAACCTCATGAATAAGTGACAACTTTTACTTGTTCATGGGTGAAAGGTAAGTTCCGAGTTCTGATAATATGAGGTAGACGTGTCATTCCTGGATGGCATAGATTCTCATGCAATTCTCTGATGAGAATGATTTACTGCAATTATCCTTGAAAATATATCAGCCGTCGAATTTCCTTCTCATGTCAGTATTTTATATCGTATTTGAATTGCGATATATATATATATATATATATATATATATATATATATACGCTCTCACATCCTGATTGAGCACTCTGGAAGAATGGTAGACTTTGAAAAAACAGTAGCTACTCTGGCATGCACGCATCGCTCATTCACTAATGAATTAGATCACTCTGGCTATTGGGCGGGTATAATAACTATATACACGCTAAAAGTCTGCCTTCTTTTACCGAACGCCCATAGCCCAGAGGTAGAATCACCCACTGACGCCAATTCGGTCGCGTTTCAATCCTGGGTTGAAAGCAATCGGAGTCTAACCGTACTGATGATCTGTGATACAGCGAAACAGATCTGTCTGCAGATGACTATATATATATAATCTAGATTTATCATTAATTAGATTAATTTAATTATATCAGCTTTTTCCCCTAAATATATTTTTTGTAAAAATCTTTTTTCTAATACCCATTTATATACGCTAGTTTGTTTGTCACTTATCAAGCGTGTCTAAAATATGGAAATTTTTCTTTCTTCTTCTTCTTCTTCTTCTTCTTCTTCTTCTTCTTCTTCTTCTTCTGTTTTGTTTAACCCAATTCTC
This sequence comes from Ascarosepion bandense, assembly GCA_037127315.1. NCBI lineage: Eukaryota > Metazoa > Mollusca > Cephalopoda > Sepiida > Sepiidae > Ascarosepion > Ascarosepion bandense. The sequence continues at coordinate 784,769 of JBBBDQ010000973.1, forward strand.
AATCAAACACCACTTCCTATTCCATCCGTTAAACCCTTTCTCCTTGTAAAACTAGACAAAGCCAAATTTTCAATTTTTTCACTTACAACTCAATCTAAAAGTAAAATTTTCCAAAATCTAAAAATAGACATTGATTGTTAACCGATTGTTTTTTTTTACGTAAATTTTTTACTTACGCCGGTGGATTCTTAACCGTCAAATTTTTTTATTTCTTTTTTATTTCATTTTGAAATTGATATTATATGTCTCCCAACATTTACACGAATGCAGTGGAAATAAATTCAGAGTAATGCCCATCTACTAAAATGCAGATTATGACACACTCATGATACAGGAAAAAATATTTATGAAAACATACAAGCCTTCCCTTAACAAAGCAGCATGAAAACCTAAAATACACACACAGACACACGAAATTCAAACGCAACACACACACACACACACACACACACACACACACACACACACACACACACACACACACAATTCAAATAGTATCCCGAAAACAAAAAACAAACAAAAAAAAAAACTAGATAAAACGTAGTGTAGAATTAAATCAAAATCGCTGAATACAATTTTGAAGTATAAAGACAAAATCAAATTTCGCAAATAGTGAAAAATTTTTTTAGAGTCAACGAAGGTGACATGAGAAACTTAACGTGCGAGTGTGAAAAAAAAAAAAATAAAACGCACGCATATGAATCTCTGACCTGCCCACCAATTGACTTACCTATTTATACACGATACCTTGGCCATCAGGAAAGAAAGGGATCTCGATATGTGAAGTCACAATTTTATTCGCGTGAAGAGAGTCAACTTCAGATTCGAAACACGTGTAGCGACACAGCTACCATTATGGACACTTAATTTTTTTTTTAACCATATCACCCCGAGCAAGGCGGTAACGCCACTGATATGCAGGGGGCTACATAAGAGTGAAGTGATTGGAAAAGAGAAAACCGGAAACCGCATCCTAAACAGGAAACAAGGGATGAGCCTCTTCACCTGTTCAATAGATGTGGGTGGAGTGTGAACCGGGCGATAGTTTAGTCTATCTACTCCAATTCAATCATACAAAAAGCAAGTATTATTAATAATAATAGCAACAATAAATTACACTTTAAACAAAACGTTCATAGCTTCAAGCAGTTATATATATATATATATATATATATATATATATATATATTCTAGTAATATATACATACATACATATATATATATATATATATATATATATATATATATATATATATATCGTCTGTCGAGGTGCCAGAAATACCACCGAAACACGACAGCTCTTTTGTAGCGAAAAGGTTTTTATTATAAAATCCAATAAAAATACCCGATATATCGCTCATTCAGTAATGAATTAGAGCCCTCTAACTACTGGCGTATGATACAACAGACGCTAAAAGTCTGCCTTCTTCTACCGGTTGCAGTTCTTACAATCGTGCAGAAAATCGATAATATATATATATATATATGTACATATATAAATCGATACCAGGAAATCAAAATTTGACTTACATCCATTCATTTTTCTTTCAATCTATGGTTCTGCTTTAACTGGAAACAACTATTGCTTTTCAGTCTTTCGTGCCAACGTCCAAAGAGTTTGAGCTCCAGGACCATGGATTAGTTTTAAAGCTTTCATTACACCGGAACAACGCCGGGCTATACTGCTAGTATATATATATATATATATATATATATATATATATATATATATATTATGTGCGATTGGTAAATTGTCGTAGTTATTTTATTATTTCAAATATTCTTTAGGCTGAGTCTGAGCTCCAGGACCATGGATTAGTTTTAAAGCTTTCATTACAACCGAGCAGCGCCGGGCTATACTGCTAGTAATAATTCAAACTCAGAAAAATTATTAAAATTTAGAAAAAATAAAGAAATATAACCTTAATATACATGACAAACATCGAAAAAATAACTATATATAATAATTTTTTTACTATGGCTTTATGCAAATAAAAATATTTAAAAAAAAAAACTAAATAAATAATTGAAAAGGTAAGGTGGGTGCGAATAAAAATAAAAGTAGATGGTAGTAGTCGTATAATAAAAAAGTTGAAATAGCGCAAAACTTCATACCCTTTTAGCACGGACACGTTAAGAATAAATATATGACCCTGTAATTTCAGAGCCTAAACAGAAATTATTTTTACCTTGTAATTAAAAAGAAAACTCACTTTTAGAAGAAAAAAAAAATCCGTTTGTCACCCCAAAAATGATCGCTTGAAGATAGAGTCATAGTCAAAATATTGGAAATTCTGTTTCGCTAAAATGTTAAATTATATATATATATAGTCACCCGCAGACAGATCTGTTTCGCTGTATCACAGCTCATCAGTACGGTTAGACAGCCGATTGCCTTTTTACCCAGGATTGAAACCCGACCGAATTGGCGTCAGTCGGCGATTCTACCTCTGGGCTGTGGGCGCTCGGTAGAAGAAGGCAGACTTTTTAGCGTGTATATTGTCATTATACCAGCCCAATAGCCAGAGTGCTCTAATCCATTACTGAATGAGCGATGCGTTACTTAGCAAATAAGCAGTCGCATTGATATACTCGGATTTCTGCCATGAGGTATCATCAGGCAGAAAGTGAAAAAGCCAAGGCACCACCCCAAATATACACGTACACCGGAAGTAGAAAGGTAAGAGTTGGAGCATAGTAAGTGGCGGGAGCGTAACTCGATTCCAACTCCAGAAAAAATATTAGCGTTCATCCAGGTTTGTAAATACTCACGAGATCTTTCTTTAAATGCTTACATTTAGTCATAACCCTCGTCCTTCTGTTCTAATATGTCACAATAGCATGGCTTACAACAGTTACCGTGATTCCCGCTTGCTCTAACTCCCCTGAATATGCTCCACCTCACACTAAGGCTCTCTTTGAATCTTCATATGCAATCTGCAAGCTTGGTATGACTCCTGTTTTTCTCTAATCTGAAGGACGAAGTGTGGTGGTAAAACCGTTTCTTGAATATTTTTTCAGGTCTACCAATGTAAACTCTCTTGAAATTTCTACTTTCATTACCGATTTCCGTAGTATAGACAATGCTCTCCGGACAACATTCATCATCCAAAAGACAATTGCTCTTGTTCCTGCAGTTAAATTTTTTTCTTATCGCCTCTTTCAACTCCTATCATTGCTAAGATTTTAGCATTAAGGGACTTAAGAATTTTTTCCAAATAGCTGATGTAGCTACAACACAATTTCACAGTGTTTCTACTGAACACCTTTGCTAATTCGGAATTTACAGGAAACTGTTTTTCTAAGATCTTAAACATTTTTCCAATCTTGGTTTTCAACTGCAGGTTGAATGGGGAGTTGAACCAGATCATGCTTCTGCTCCTGAGGCTACACTTAGGCCGATCACGAGGTGTGAAAATCAAGCTTCTGTCGTGCCCTTCCAATTTCTTATTGTATCATACCTTTTTTTAAAAATCTATCTATCTATCTATCTATCTATCTATCTATCTATCTATCTATCTATCTATCTATCTATCTATCTCATTAGGTTCATTATTATCTATCTATCTATCTATCTATCTATCTATCTATCTATCTATCTATCTATCTCATTAGATTCATTATCTATCTATCTATCTATCTATCTATCTATCTATCTATCTATCTATCTATCTCATTAGATTCTATCTATCTATCTATCTATCTATCTATCTATCTATCTATCTATCTATCTCATTGGATTCTATATCTATCTATCTATCTATCTATCTATCTATCTATCTATCTATCTATGTGCCTGTCTGTCTGTAAAGATGACAAGTTGTTAAACGGAGAGGATAACCAAAAAAGATATATTTAATATAAAATATTAAGCGATAGATCTGTATAGAGGGTTGAATAGATATTATCCAGAACAATATGATATACATAAAGAAAAATTCAGTACATCAACTAAAGCGGTTATAAACGTTTATAACCGATTTAGGTAATGTGTCAATGTGCCAAGTTTTCTTATATATATTGTTGTGGAGTAGTTTTCGCACTGAAAATTATAATCGTGCTATGTCGGTTGCTAACCGTAAATGTTAGGAACTTGGTAATCTCCCTCTGTAAGCTGACTTCTTAGTATTCGGCTAACTGCCGACTAATATCAACTGCCTTAGTCCAACGATATCTAAACTGGAACTAACTAATAGTTCGACTGAACTGCAATAGAACTCTAAAGAACTCTCTAAAACTTCTAAGAACTCCTCAGAACTTCCCAAGAACTTCTCGAGTTAACTTCCTGTTAACTTTTATTAATATAGGAGAAAGAGTCTATTATCTGAGGAATAGCTGTATTTCACCATAACACACACACACACACACACACACACACACACACACACACACACACACACACATATATATATATATATATATGCAGGGCCGTAGCTGATGCTCAAAAAACACCAGAAACTATGATTTTTGCTGATTCTTTCGGCTATTCCAATGGAAATAAGGTACAGAACGTGAACGAAAGCAGGAAATCGGGTTCGGACTTTCTGAGTATAACCAGTCTTTTCTCCCAAAATTAATAAATAAACAAACATATTCTTACTGCGTTCATTCGGATGTTTTCTTCGTTTTTCTTTCTTTCTTTCTTTCTTTCTTCGTGAATTGTTTAGTTTGATTTCTGACGAAGACATTTTTCCTTGTCCGGATTTTCACTATGATTGCACGGATCGGCCCGGACACGTGCCCGGTGTGCCCGGTAGTTAGATACGGCCATGTATATATGCAGGTTTCATTAAAAATGATAGACAAGGCGCTTCGGTTAAGTATTTTACATATTTTTTGTGATCGTATAATTTTTTTTCTTTTCAGCACATAAATTATATAAAAATTATCTAAATGGTTTATATATCAAAGCGTTTCGGTTATATTTTTAGGCATTGTCAAGGATGTATTTTATTTTTATTTTTAACTGAGTATAAAGGTTGTTTCATGTACGTGCTTAGATGCACACATAAAACAATATATCTACTAGCTTCCTTATGTCCTTAGTTTCTTATGTTCACTGTGCAATAAAGATATTCTTTCCTAGTTGAGAGCATACGTCGAACAAGCTAGATTGTGTGACCTAACACTGTCAGGTGTGGGTTAAGACGAAACTGAACTTGTTGACTATGAAGGTATGATGTAAATATTTGTATTAATGAAAACCATGAATTTGAAGTTTTAAGCCTAAGCTGCACCTTAGTTTCTTGCTTCAACTCGTCCTCTCGTATTAATTGTGCAATAAAGTTATTCTTTCCATGTTGAGAGCTTCTCTGGAACAATCTATATTTTGTGATCTAGCACTGTTGAGTGTGGGGAGAGACGAAACTAAATTTTGAAGTCATTATGGACTAATTTATTTTAGTGACAGTCAGTAGATTTGTCTTGGGGTTTGTCATGGGGGCCTTACCAGGATTTGTCCACTATAACAGATGTATGAATGAGTAAAATACAACACAATAAATTATATCTTAAAAACAATCAAGCCTGGATTATAACAATAATAATTTAAATACACATTATTACAGTTTCATATTGTACGAAAATAATAATAATGTTCAGAGATGGTACAAGGTTGGTATGTAAGTACAAGAGTTTGTAAAAGTTCTGAAGTGTGTTTGGGAGATGTTAGTTTCACTTTTGGGTAATAAGTTCAGTGAATAAGAAAAGGAAGTTTGAACGTATGTCAGTCAGTTAAGTGCCATACGTGATACACGCTTTGGGCGATCATGTCTTGAAAGAGACATTACTGACAAGGCAGTAGTTACCATTGCTTTCTGCAGTAGACTGGTTGCCAGCCAAGACTATAGAAACCGATCTGTTCTATTATTTAACCCATAAATGGAGGGAAAAGACGGATTAATACCTTTTCCAAGGGTATTTGTGCGTAAGTGAATGTAAGGAATTCAACTGGAATTCGAACTCGGCACCACAATGCAATGGGAAAGCAATGGGAACGTACTGCGGGATAATCTTCTACCCAGTCAGTCATGTCTCTTTCGAGACATGATCGTCCAAGCGTGTATCACGCATGGCACTTAACTGACTGACTGATTATAATAGTTGGAATCATGATTAAGGCTTCTACTGGTCATAAAGTGGGGGATCTGTTTTCTATTGTTATGAAGTAATAAACTGATCCCTCACTTATTACTACTTAATAATATAATGCATTTCTTCGCCCTCTAGTTATGAGTCAAATAACAGGACAGATTGGGTTCTGTAGCCTTGGTAGGCAACCAGTCTACCGCAGAAAGCAATGGGAACGTACTGCGGGATAAGCTTCTGCCCAGTCAGGCATGGCCCTTTCGAGATATGATCGCCCAAGCGTGTATCACGTATGGCACTTAACTGACTACCTTGAGTCTGGCGCTTTGACTGCTCTGTCATGGAAAGATAAAAAAAAAAGGCGAAAATGGCGAGAAAAAGTGTGTGGATTGGTAGCGGTTGTTGAAGCCGAGATGCCTTTAATATGTCCGCTCACAGTTGTACGTGTTCGTTTCTCTAGTTCAGCCGTCGGTAACCTCCGGCCTGCGCGCCAAATCTGGTCCCCGAGTGAATCTTGTCCGGGCACCTACATTACTCTGGACACGATATAAATATAGGTAAACCAAACCAAAGTGACAGTTGATAATCTGAATATATTGCGTCGAAATAAAAAAAAAATATTTCTTCTTACCTGGAGAATGTGTTTTACTTTTATTTTTTATTTGTAGGGATCGCCAAAATTAGCGTACGGCCTCACTTTCACTTTTTCTGTGAAATTGCTTTTGTGAGCGGGCACTTTTAAATGAATACTAGCAGTATAGCCCGGAGTTGCTCGGGTGTAATGAAATCTTTAAAACTAATCCATGGTTCTGGAGCTCAGACTCTTTGGACGTTGGCACGAAAGACTAAAAAGCAATAGTTGTTTCCAGTTAAAGCGAAACCGTAGACTGAAAGAAAAAATGAATGGATGTAAGTCAAACTTTGATTTCCTGGTATCAATATCAAATGAGTCTTTTTCGTCGTAAACTGAATTTTGAAGGCTAAATAAGTCCTCCGAGTAAATGGTATTATGGCTGAGACTAAGAACTACAATTATACCTACTTAGAGCCAAACCCGAAGCAAAAACTAAAATAAAAGGGCTGAAAAAAAAATACAGACATACAGGCAGATAAAGAGACACACACACAAACATCTTGCCTTTTATATATATATATTATCGATTTTCTGCACTATTGTAAGAACTGCAACCTTGAAACTTCTGAATATCGTTTCTTATGCCTTTGTCTATGAGTGTATCAAATTTGATTAAAATCGGACCACTCCTTCTATAACCCGATTTTTTCGATTATCGATTTTCGATATTTATTAGGGATAACTTGACACAAAATCTAGCTAAGAACACTCGCAGATGCTTATAGTGCGACTGTGTACATTTTCAAGAAAATCGGTTCAGCCGTTTCGGCGTCTGTAAGTAACGGACACACAGACACACACACACACACACACACACACACACACACACAAAGTTCCATTTATAAATAAGTTTAGATAGATAAAATAGTGTTTTCAACCGATTTTAATGGAATTTTTTTTTCGGTACTGATATATGAAACAGTTATTTTTAAGATGTGACATTTTAACAAAATTCCCGTCAGATATTAAATTATATTGAATCCGTGCTTTCTTCAAACAGAAAATTTATTCACATATTTAATAATATGGTTCTTCTCCATGACACTGGAGCCATAGCTGTTTGGCTCTCCTCCATGACTCTACATTGCTTTTTGGTTCTCACTGTCCAAAAGGTTGCCGATCCCTGCTCTATATCTTCTCTATGTGACTCGTCTAAGATATTTCCTCTTTTTCTTTTAGACAGGGGTCTATTTATACTGTTATCTAAATTGAAAGAGGCTCCAATAAAGTTGTTGATTATTTCAGGCGCGCTCACTTCTGATTGGTCAACATCTTCTATAAATATTTTCACGGCTTCTGCCCCGATGAACTTAGATCACTGGTGGCCCCTAGGTATGAATTTACACGAGCTACTATATTAGCAACTAGGTCCCAGTGAAACCGATAAAATGTAACCGCAATTTCTACTCTAACAGCTTCTTTTCTCGCACTTCCCGCCTGTGGAATTCCCTTCCATGTACTTGCTTCCCCGACAGCTACAATCTCCAGGAATTTAAATGTAAGGTCAATAGATATCTCCTATCACACTAACTCGCATCCATTCTCACAAGCTCTTTTTCCATATACTCCACCCACATCCTCGGTATACTCATCCGCCTATTACCCTCCTCCTGACATTTCCTATAACCTGTCACTCTTTCTCATCACTTTCCCCTATGTAATCCCTTGCGCAATAGTGGCAGTAGAATGTCTTGCTTGGGGTGAAATGACTAATATATATATATATATATATATATATATATATATATAATCATCCGCAGACAGATCTGTTTCGCTGTATCCCAGCTCACCAGTACGGTTAGACATCCGATTGATATATATATATATATATATATATATATATATCCTTAGGATTGTATTTAATTAAGTTCAACCGGAAGTTATGCGCAGAGCTCAAACTTAATAAAGTACTCGATATCAAAATGAGCATAGAGCGTTAATCGAATTTAATGTGAAGAAGCTTGTTACTTCGTTGAATATTGTTATTTGTAGTCCTGCCGACGTCAAAGTTTTGTGAGGGCTTTGTTTTCACTTTTTGGCAATGACCCCGAAGAAAGAGAGAAGACATTAATGCCTCACAAAACTTCGAAATCGGGATAACTGAAATAATACTGTTCAGTTAAGGGACAAGATTCTGCACATTAATTCTCTCTCTCTCTCTCTATATATATATATATATATTGTTGTGATGTCCTCCCTCTAAAATCCACTGCTAGAAAGGTCGGATCACTGTGTCCTGCCAGTATGTTTTTTCCGCCTGAATCCATCTTGCACATATAAAATTCAGCCATCCGTCCATGCATGGAATACTGCTGTCATATATGTCAGGCGCCACCGCTGTCCATCTCAGTGTTCTTGACAGGCTCCAAAGGAGAATCAGTAATGTGATAGGTACCAACTTGGCGGCTCGACTCCAGCCACTTTCCCACCGACGGGATGTGGCCTCCCTATGTCTGTTCTATAAATATTTTCATGGTTTCTGCTCCGAAGAACTTAAGTCACTAGTCCCCCTGCCACATGAGTTTACACGTGCAACCAGACTGGCAACTGGGTCTCACCTATTCACAGTTAGATCAACCAAATGCAGCCAACTATTCTACTCCAACAGCTTCTTTTCTCGCACTTCCCGCCTGTGGCCCTCTCTTGCTTTTCTGACGGATACAAATTCCAGGAATTTAAATGCAATGTCAATATCCATCACTTAACCACTTGAATCCGGTACATCTTTTTATTTCTCTCTTCCTTTGCAACTGTCATCACACCTGTATTCCCATCCTTCACTTGCTCCTTTCTCTGACACCTCCTGTAACTGGTTCGTCTTTCACTTTACTCTCCTCCTATCTAATCTTTTTCTCTTATGCAGCCCCCTGCGCATCAGTGGCGTTACTGCCTTGCTTGGGGTGAAACGATTAGAAAAAAGAAGTCTATGTTGGACTCTTCCGCCTACTATGAGATTAGTAGGAGAAGAGGCCTTGGGGAAGCAGTCGAATTGATTTCAGTTGCGTGTCTGTCCTTTCTTAAACCATTCACTTAGTTACAACACTAATCTAAACTTATTTATAAATGGAACTTTGTCTGTGTGTGTGTGTGTGTGTGTGTGTGTGTATCCGTTACCTATAGACTCCGAAACGGCTGAACCGATTTTCTTGAAAATTTACACAGTTGTACTATAAGCGTCTGCGAGTGTTCTTAGCTAGGCTTTGTGTCGAGGTACCCCCGATAAATATCGAAAATCGATAATCAAAAAACAAAAAAGACTCTATACGGAGTCATGCTCAAAAGGGGTGTGTGTTGTGGTGTTTTCACTCTATGTTGAACTCTTCCGCCTACTATAAGATTAGTAGGAGAGGAGACCTTGGGGGAGCAGTCGAATTGATTTCAGTTGCGTCTCTGTCCTTGGGCAGAGTGCGGTTTGGTTGTATGTATGCCCGAGGACAGGCATACGGCTGAAGGAAATTGAACTGAAGAGTGCCAAGCCCCAGGCAGGCCATTCCCCCAGGCTTACCTTTTCTTCGAGATGGGGCTGAGTTTATTGCCCGGCACCTTAGGCGTCCCCAAAAGGAGAAGCGCCGAAGGGTTTGGGGAATTTTTCTACGGTGCTGTCGATAAACCCACCTAAATACTGACCTTGTGTCGCATCTTTTGTATGGTGGGTGCAAAAATAAATAGCAACAGTCGAATTGATTAAACGCGGACAACCGTCACACGCCACTCTTCAGTTGTATTTACTGTTAAATATACAATATTTCTATAACACACGTTTTGTTATTTCTTAAACCATTCACTTAGTTACAATATATATATATATATGGTGGGGGACAAAATAATTAATTGTATCGATAAATAACAACCATAGAAAATATAATGAAAGCAACTGCGGTCCTGGTAATGACAGTAAACTGCATCCGGCAGCAACGCCTCTGATTGGGAGGTTGTGAGGAGCATGGAACCACCTCTTAATTGTTATTGTTCCCAGGTCCACCTTGACCCGGAGTGGTAGCACCCGTTAGGGTCCCAACTATGGGCAAATAGTTAACCCCCAAACTGGGTGAAAACACTATGAAAGTATAAAAATACACTTTTATAGAAACATATACATAAAAATAGAGTTTTATAGAAAAGTATACATCTTTTTGATGAAAAAATTATTATCATAACACATGTTTGAAGGAAAAAAATATTCTCAGCAAAATATTTTTGAATACAAAACTACAAAACATTTTCAGCTTTCTAAAATAAAAAGAATAAAAAGAAAAATTTTTCATTAATATCTGACTAAATCATTCTTCTCACTATAACTGAACATTAAAAAAAACCTTAAAACCTTACCTTTTAAATTAAATAACCCACAAAAGTGTTGATATGCCGTTAAACAAAACTCAAACTCAAAGAAAGAAACTGCCAAATTTAAATAATTTTTAATACTCTGTAGAACGCGAAATATGTGAAAAGCGGTAACTGGTTGCCAGCCAAGGCTATAGAACCCAATCTGTCCTATTATTTCACCTATAACTGGAGGGAAGAGACGGATTAATACCTTTCCCAAGGGTATTTGTGCGTAAGTGAATGCAAGGAATTCAACTGGAATTCGAACTCGGCAACTTGATCTGTCGTTCCGAGTTCCGATATCCACTGCACCACAAAGCACATATGAGATGTTATCAGGAATGGGAATCGAACCCATGCACACATTCGTGTAGCCGAAAATTATATGTGCTTTTAAGCAACAACAACAAAAAAACAACAACAGAATAATAATTGGGTTTTAATACAATTCTGGGTCTTATTCAATGAGTGCAAAATTCTTCATAGAAGTTTCCTTTACAAAATTCAAAGTAAAAAATGAACAAGGGCCTGGTACGCAACCCTTATCACAAATGAACAAATCGTGATGTTTAACCAACAATTGCTGAAAAAAGACTGAAGACCTGTAAAACATTGAAATGTTTATAAATCACTTCATTCACAAATATTTAACATAGCTTACGGCCATATCATGTTAAAACATTTGTTCCATTACGATCACCTAAGTTAAGCAACGTTGAACCAGATCAGTATTTAGATTGGTGACTGTTTGAGAATACCAATTGCTGTAAGCCTTGGATGTGTGGGTGATGTAATGAATGTTGGCGAAGAATTTTTAATCTAAAATCCATGTTCCAATTTCAGTTGATTTTTTTTAATATATTCACTTATACACAAATACCATTTGGAGAGATATGGATCCACCTCTTTTCTCCCCAGGTATGGGTTAATTAGTAAGACGTTCATATATGTATTATCACTTTAGGATACTGCTGTCATATATGGTCAGGCACCCCTGCTGTTTATCTTAGTGTTCTCGACAGGCTCCAAAAAAGAATCTGTAACGTGATAGGTGCCGACCTAGCAGCTCGACTCTAGCCACTTTATCACCTGCGGGATGTGGCTTCCTTCTGTCTCTTCTACGAATATTTTAATGGCTTCTGCTCCGACAAGCTTATCTCACTGATGCCCCACTCCACAAGAATTTACTCGTGCAACCAGACTGGCAACAAGGTCCCACCCAATTACAGTGAAATCAACCAAATGCAGCCGACAATTCTACTTATCAGTTTCTTTTCTTCCCAACTGTGGAACTCTCTTCCATATTCTTGCTTTCCTAACGGCTACAACCTCCAGCAATTTCAATGCAATGTCAATTGCCATCTCCCATCTACTTGACTCCATTTCTTTCTACATCACCCTGTATATCATTTCCTTTCTCTCTACTTTTGCACCTGTCTTCACACCTGTGCTCCCATCCTTCTGTTACCCTTTCTCTGAAACCCCCTGTAACTAGTCCGTCTTTCTCTTCACTCTTCTCCTGTCTAAACATTTACTCTTATGTAGCCCCCTGCGCATCAGTGACAATACCGCCTTGCTTGGGGGTGAAACGATTTATAAAAAAAAAGTCATTATCAACGACTCTCAACCAAAAAATTAAAATTAAAATCTAAATGTATTTTCTGATTTTAAATAACCTGCAAAGGGTTGATAAGCTGTAAAAAAAAAAATCACCATAGAGCAGCAAATTCGCATTTTTTTTTTTTAGAGATTGTTGGAATATTCTTTTTAAATATTTTTTTATCATGATTGATTGAATCCATGGATGTCAAATCTGTAGATACAAAGGACCGACTGTTTTGAGCATTTTCATAGGTGCGCTTCGTGGCTTATATAGTTGTATATTGCTCAATAGTGTCAGCGACTTGTGTCAAAGCCCAGGTAAAAGCCTAGGAGTGTTGACTTTTAAGGCAAGAAGACAATCGTTTTACCCAGTTCTATTTGACCTTGTGCCAGACTATATCTTACTGAACATCTTTATGCTATACTTGTTGACAGATATTCCAGCAAAATCTCTTGAAACTAAAAAACTTATGTTACATGAGGCTGTAACAGAAAATCAATTATATATTTTAGTAATCTAGAAAAAAAATGTTCGTATGGCATCTGCCGAATTGGAGCCATATTGCTTATCTCTTTACATGTATTGTGATATCTTCAAAATTCTGACCGAATACAAGGTTAGATTCTTATGGGTGAATGATACCACGGTCACCTGACACTAGGGAGAGATAAAATTATTTTACACACAGTGACCCCATTATATTCACCATCAGTATATGTGTAATATGTCCCTTTGAAATCAGTAGAAAGAAATACATTAAAAAAAAAATAACAACCCCTATTGATAAAAAGCTTTATTTATACTCGACATATCAGTAGAACTTTGTGAATAACATAACGGGTTTTTGGCATAGAAAATGGTATCCTATTTCAAAGTTTTTTTTTCATTCCTTTTCGTAATTATACCCTTCAAAGATATTTACTTCAGTTAACTTCCATACATGAAACACACTTGGGCGATCATGTCTCGAAAGAGACATGACTGACTGGGCAGAAGATTATCCCGCAGTAGGTTGCCATTACTTTCTGCGGTAGACTGGTTGCCGACCAAGATTATAGAGCCCAATCTGTCCTGTCATTTGACTCATAGCTAGATAGGGAAGAGATGTATTATATTATTAAGTAATAATAAGTGGGGGATCAGTTTATTACTTCATAACAATAGAAAACCGATCACCCACTTTATGACCAGTAGCAGCCTTAATCATGATTCCAACTATTATAATCAGTCAGTCAGTTAAGTGCCATACGTGAAATACACGCTTTGGGCGATCATGTCTCTTTCAAAGCATGACTGACTGGGCAGAAGATTATCCCACAGTAGGTTGCTATTACTTTCTGCGGTAGACTGGTTGCCATCTTAATCTATATAACCCAATCTGTCCTGTCATTTGACTCATAGCTAGAGAGGGGAGAGTTGCATTATATTATTAAGTAGTAATTAGTGGGGATCAGTTTATTACTTCATAACAATAGAAAACTAAACCCCCATTTTATGCCTATTAGAAACCTTAATTATGTTTACAACTATTATATTCAGTCAGTTAAGTGCTATACGTGATACACACTTTAGGCGATCATGTCTCGAAATAGACATGACTGACTGGGCAGATGATTATCCCACAGTAGGTTTGCCATTGCTTTCTGCGGTAGACTGGTTGCCAGCCAAGGCAACCAGTCTTATTATTTAAACCATAACTGGAGGGAAGAGACGGATTAATACCTTTCCCAAGGAATATTTGTGTGTAAGTGAATACAAGGAATTCAGCTGGAGTTCGAACTCGGCTCCCCAATTTTTCGTTCCGAGTCGATATCCACTGCACTACAACGCACATCCCGATATTTACTTAAAATATTCATTTACAGTTACGACTTAAAGACGTGCACCAGAAGTATTTTGAAACCTTGTAGGTGTCATCTTTTCAGAAAGAAAGGACATTTTATGGCATATATTTTTTTATTGTGAGGTTACACAGACATCGTAAAAGAGCGTGGAATAAACCGAAAGGCTCGCGAGAACTGGAATTTCTTTATTAACGTTACAGCAAAAACTATATAAACAGCCTAGGAATATTTAATATTAAGCATAAAAACAGACATTTCAAAAGGAATCCAGCATAAATGTCACTATAATTTTCTAATAATTTTATGCTGTGCCTTATGAGTTGAGTTTTAGTTTGACGGTATATCAACCACTGTGGTTTATTTAATGTCAAAAAGGTGAGGTCCTTGAGGCATTTTTTTAATGTTTGGTTATAGTGAGAAGATTGATTTAGTCAAATTTTAATGAAAATGTTTTGTTTTTATTCTTTTTTTATTTTAGGAAACTGAAAATGTCTTTTAGTTTTGTATTCAAAAATGTTTTGCTGCGAATATTTTTTTCCTTTAAAAATGTGTGATGGTAATAATTTTTCCTTAAAAAATGTACATTTTTCTATAAAAGTCTTTTTTATGTATACATTTCTATAAAAGTCTATTTTTATATTTTCATAGTGTTTTGACCCAAGTTTGGGGGGTTAACTATTTGCCCATAGCTGGGACCCTAACAGTTTCTACCACTCCGGGTCAAGGTGGACCTGAGAACAACAACAATTAAGAGGTGGTTCCATGCTCCTCACAACCTCCCAGAGGCGTTGCTGCCGGATGCAGTTTACCGTCATGCCCTGGACCTATGGCTTATGAGATATACCACTTGAATTTTGTAAAAAATTATCGATAGGAGATGCTTCCTGAAGTCTATAAATAGGCAACGATATTCTCACTCATCCTCATTCTTCTCTAACAACTCTGTCTATAAGGTGTAGTGGTACGCGGGAAAAACTGTCTTACTTTTCTCTCGTGATTTTTGTACTCTTTCACACTCGTGTCGTTCACGTAGGCCTACACAAACTTAACACAAACGCTGATTTAAACGCTTTGGGCACCTCAACATAGTGTAATCGTTAGCAAGCTTGTCTCGCTAGAACCTGTTATAACTGAATAGTGAATTCGATCCTCACTGGGTGTCCCATACTTTTGGCCTTGTGTCACGTCTAAGCGGCGCTTACAAAATCAACTCTTATTTAAACGCTTTATGAAACTGGCCTTGAAATCTTTTCTTGTATTTATTTTGTTAATACATTATCGCTTGTTTTATATAATTTAAATACATGTGTACAAGATTCCAGGTTTATTACAATAATTATATTTAGGATTCGACACGACGTACAACAGATCAGATACATAACACAGGATATAAGAAACTACGAAGACGCCAAGGTAAACAGAATAAACATGTATTAACAAAGCTACAAAATATTTGTAGAGAAAGCATGCAAAGAAGGAGAAGGATTTTCTTCATTTAACTGTTAAGAAGAGTAAAATGTTCATTGGAAGAAAGTCAATGAAAGAGTGATTGGAATACAATTCTGAAAAGAATAAAATGCCTACAGTTCTTCAGTTCCCATTGGAGTTTGTATTAGAAAATGTGTGCACACATGCATGCGTATGTAAAAAATAACATCGCACCACTAATTGCTATCTGCAATTAGTGCGGGTGTGTAAGAACGAAAATTATACAGATGTTCCTCTGCCACCTTGATAGCAAGGGTCTCGCTCAAGTTAGGTAACACATGTCCCCACGATCACTGGCCGAGATCGTGGGCCTAACTGGCGTGTAACACGTGTGTGCCTCCTTAAATGGACACGCAGATTGCGCGAAAAATAGGTTTTAACACGTGAACACAGGATGACCAGTCAAGATTAACCAATCACTGCCTGCTAACATAGCGAGTCTCACAAATGAAAACACACTTGTTGTTTTAATGCGTAGGAGTAAAAGTGTGAATGCAATAATATTTTACAAGTATGTGTTGAAATATGGATATGTGTGTGGATGTGAATGTATGAACACTATACAGGCATTGTCGTTATTTTTATGTTACTGATTTATTACTTAGACTCATAACTGAGTGTTCAAATATTTGTTACAGGTAAAATAACACCAGGAGACACGTGTTTTCTGCATAAATATAACAAATATCAATGTGCAAATTTCTAAGAGAGATATTATTGTTTTCGCATAAGATGTCTTCGAACATTAGGTAATGTATTGATGCTATCAGTCAGTCAGTTAAGTGCCATACGTGATACACGCTTTGGGCGATCATGTCTCTTTCAAAGCATGACTGACTGGGCAGAAGATTATCCCGCAGTAGGTTGCCATTACTTTCTGTGGTAGACTTCTTACCAGCTAAGGCTATAGAACCCAATCTGTCCTGTTATTTGACTCATAGCTAGAGGGAGAAGAGATCTACTATATTAATAAGTAGTAATTAGTGGGGGATCAATTTATTACTTCATAACAATAAAAAACCGATCACCCACTTTATGACATATAGAAGCCTTAATCATGATTCCAACTATTATATTCGGTCAGTCAGTTAAGTGCCATACGGGATACACGCTTTGGGTGATCATGTCTCTTGCAAGACATGACTGACTGGGAAGAAGATTATCCCGCAGTAGGCTACCATTACTTTCTGTGGTAGACTGGTTGCCAGCCAAGGCTACAGAATTCAATCTGTCCTGTTATTTAACCCATAACTGGAAGGAAGAGAAGGATTAATACCTTTCCTAAGGGTATTTGCGCGTAAGTGAATGCAAGGAATTCAACTAGGAATTCGAACTCGGCTCCCCGACTTGTCGTTCCGAGCTGATATTCACTGCACCAAAACGCACATAGGGAATGGTATTAATACTATATGGGAAACGGGACACGATATGTCTTTACTCTATCCCATGATTCAAGAGTGAAAGACGAGAGAAGTTTTGAAGTATGAAAGGATAATGACGAGGAAACACACGTTATTTTTAACAAAAGAATATAAGGAATTTATTTACAAATTTACACATTTCAATTTTCTGTAGCTTTTTTCAGGACATTAAAGGTTCGTAGTTTCAATGAATTTTCAAGAAGAGAAAATGTTCATATTAAATCATCGGACACGAATTAATATTCCAAACTTCTTAAAACAAACTGAGAGTTCGTTTTTAACATAAAAGTTATGCAAATGTATTCAACATAAATAAAAAGATCTTAGCTTATCAGTTGAACAGAGTTCTTTGAAGTTTCCCAGTTCTCATTAGAGGCTGATATTGTATCAACGTATAATTTGACACTGGCGTTATTCAGACGGGTAGGATTTTGCCTTTTTTTTTATCTTTCTCTCTCTCTCTCTCTCTCTTTTCTCTTCTCACTGTTTTAATTCAAATTTCTCTGGATATTTACATAAGAAAATGAATTTGACATCAGCTCGTCACTTTTTCTTAGTTTGTAAGCGGCTCCTTCTTTCTGTTAGTCAAAATAAATTTTCGCATAGGCTCGCTAATTTGAAAACAGAAGAAAAGGAAGTTATTTTTTTAAATTCGTATTCACCACATTTTTGTCCTCTTTTGTTTTATACAATTTTATAAAACGTCGCCTACTGGGAGCTAAGAGAAGTCTCCTGGTAAAAAAGCTGGGGCTTATACCACAGTTATATTCTAAATAATTCCCCAAACAGTAAAAGCACTTTTTGATTTTTGCATTAAATCCATACGCGGATTTCTAACAACGTTAAGTTATTGAAAAGAAGGACACTTACACGGAGACAGAAAGGGACAGTTGAAATTTCTAGAGCACATAATGAGGAAAAGAGGCTTGAAAAATCTGATACTCCCAGTACATATTCAAAGCAAGAAGAACAGAGGAAATCAACGCACAACCTACCTAACGAGCTTGTATCATTGGTTGATAGAAGAAGGATTAATAAAGATAAAAAAAACAAAAAGACAACATTTACCAAGGGCAACAAGGATGTGATGTTGTGGAGATCCACTACCGTACTCGTTATGAAGAGACGCAGCACATAGAAGAAAAAGAAGTTATCAATTCGGTATTTGTGTATGACATCAAATTAGCGTCTTTCTGCGGTGAAAAATATTGATTTGGAAATGCTTGCAAAAATCAAATAATTGTCAGATTTTAATGAAACTTTCAGGCCTTATTCACAACTGAATGGAATTATTTTAGAAATCCTTTTTCTTTTTTTAGAAAATCTTGGTAAGTACCTATTAATTCTGTAAAAATTTTAAAAAAATTAATTCCCTTTTAACTGCTTAAATTGTATTTTAGTTATAATAACCTATTAGAAAATTTAAATAATTTTTTTTGTAAATTCAGATCAAATTTTCCGGTAAGTTATCGAAAATTTACTCTGAAATTAAGAATTAAAATTGAAAATTGAAAAAACAATGCAATAAAACTTATATTAAGTGTATAGTAGCAGACAAAGAAGAAACGACGAAGATTTAGGAAATAAGTAATTGTATTAACGAAAAAATACAACAAATGGTAAATCGGTGTAAATGTCTCTCGTTGAAAGAAAGTCATAAAAGTCATCCGCGGAGGCGTACGGTACGAGAGGAAGGGTGAGTTGTGACTTACTGTGGCGACGGTCTTTGGCTGGGGATGGGAGGTCGCATCCCAACGAGTGTTGTGAATTGTGGCTGTTGTGCATTCCGGAGAAGTCCCTTTGATGGGTTTTTACATCCTTTTCTTAGGCTCAAAGCAGCTTCACTTTTTATTTTGTTTTTAAGCGGGAGCGGGTGGTATTGGTGAAAATTCTGGATTGTGTTATTCTTTGAGTGTGTAAGTGAAACGGAAGCTATGTGCGGAGTCTATGCGCAGTTGACAAAGTTTTTAGTTCAGTCTTGGGTTTCGGATTGTTCACATCCGGCCAGTGGTGGAAATTTGTGTAACATGAATAATAAAAAGATCTGGTTTTAGGAAGATTATAACAAAACTAAGATATTATTAATTAGAAATTTTTTTTAATTGTTTTAAAAAATAAGTTATATTATGGACACTGTTGTCTTAAGAAAAAATCAGTGAATAATGAATTTTTATAAGAATCATTTTTGCTCTTTTCATTTAAATTAGAATATTTTATGTAATTTTGAAGTTGAAATCTTTTAAATTTTTGTATTAGTTTGTACCGGTTAGGTGATATTGCTATTAGCGAACGTCTTAGGCACTCGCCTGACGACGCTATGACACTGTCAGCTCTCTGCCTTCGGGTAGAGGGCGCTCTCTGCTTCCGAGCAGAGAGCAAAAACCCAGTCGTGGTTCCGCCGAAGAACCACGGCTCGGTAAAAATAGACAGACATTTTTTTGGCCCGGCTATATGGCCGGGAATACCCACTATAAAATGATCATGTGTCACATCCGGCCTTGCGTGGGAAGGCTAGTAAATACAGTGATATTGCTATTAAATAAAAACTATATTTACTACTCAGAAAAGAAAAAAATATACGACGATTCATTGACCCTACTATTTGAAAAAAAAAATTTAATTTTATTTTTGTGTGTGTGTGTGTGTGTGTGTGTGTGTGTGTGTGTGTGTGTGTGAATATGTAGTGGATAAAAAATTAATTAAAATCAACTCTCTTCTTCACTTTAAAAAAAATCACAATGACGTGTAAAATCCTGGTTTTTCCTAAATAGAAAAAGGATTGACCATCTGCTTAAAGAAAAAGTCGAAATCAGATTTCGTAAATAGGTGCTAAAATGATTTTTGATGAATGGGAGCGACTTGCAAGACCAAAAGGACTTCATCTGTAAGTGCGGAAAAATCTAGATTACAATAAAAGGACTTCATCAACGCCAATCAGCCAGTGAGTCATTTGAAGCCGAGAGACACACATCTGAAATGTAACTTCAAACTTCAAGCGACCCTGACATTGTCCTTTTTCTCTTTCTCCTTATCTCTACAATTACTACTACGAACATTTTGTACGAAACCTTGATACTCTTAACATTCTCATTGAACATTAATTTTTACGAATTCTTGTTATTCATCCTTTTAATAAATTTCTATTTTAACATTCAAAATATATATTTCATTATTCCACTCTTCTACATTAGTCCACACACTACAACTGACAACTAACCTTCTGATGATAATTCCGCATAAAACTTGTAAGCTTTAAGGAGTTCGATTAAGTATAACACAAGGCCGAATCAAAGAAACATTAACCAGCTCCCTACGCTACACTGGTGAGTCCCGATGTTCAAGGAAGACGCACCCCCACGCTTCAATTAAACGTTCCGATGTTTGTAAGTACGGTCGTCCATACACGACATTAGTAATAAGAGCAATAACTGTAGTAAATTTAAAGTCAAAGTACCTAAATTTGAATAAAACATTAGATTACGGCGAATATTTTCCTAATTTTTTAGATTACTGGGTAGTTAAAAAATTCTATAAAAACAGTGCTTACGTTATATTCCTCAAGTAATTTATACAGATATGTCCACACTAGAAAAATTAGTTAAACTCCCATCTGTCGGTCTAGATGCCAAACTGTCAACAATCAAAATAATCACATTATCGCCGTGTTAAGAATGACTTTCCGAGATAAGAGAAAAGTAATTTTCTTTCAAATGAGATTCAGTCAGTCAGTTAAGTGATACACGCTTGGGCGATCATGTCTCGAAACAGACATGACTGACTGGGCAGAAGATTATCCCGCAGTAGGTTGCCATTGCTTTCTGCGGTAGACTGGTTGCCGACCAAGGCTATAGAACCCAATCTGTCCTGTTATTTAACCCATAACTAGAAGGAAGAGACGGATTAATACCTTTCCCAAGGGTATTTGCGCGTAAGTGAATGCAATGAATTCGGCTGGAATTCGATCTCGGCTCCCCGATTTCTCGTTCCGAGCCGATATCCATTGCACCACAACTAGTTAAACCTTATCTCAGTTAATATTCCCACGAATAAAGTTTCAGAAAGTACATTTTATTTTTTAAATATTTTTGATAAATAGAATTACATTTTGTTGACAGATGGCTAAAATGGCGAGAAAATCAACGGATTTTAGTGATTTCAAAGAACAAAAAACTCCATCTAATCCATTAAAAGTAATGTTGAAATGCAGAAAAATGTATTTTGTTTATTGAAAATATTAAATTAAATCTATTCTCTTGAAATTAAAACTAAAATAAATGTCCCCATAAAAGTTTTCATTTTTAAAAAGTAATTTGAAAACCTTAGGTTTTGCGTTACTGTTTGTCTTTAGGGAAGACATTTTTATTTTTACAATTTCTAAAAATGGGCTAAGATTTCAGGAACTTCTGGCTTTTGATGATTTGATTGTCCAAACAACGTTATAAAGGAACCATAGAAGCTGTAGCGGATGAGAAATTAATTAAAACCAACTCACATCACTTTTACAAAAATTCACAACGATGTGTGAAATCCTGGTTTAGGAAAAGGATTGACCATCTGCTTCACAAAAAACGTCGAAACCAGATTTCGCAAGTAGGTGTTAAAATGATTTTTGACCAATGGGAGCGACTTGTAAGACTTGGAAGGACTTGTCGATCCAGTGTGAAATTCAAAAGGACTATATAAACGACCTCGGCGTCAGTATATATATGGTCATCAGCAAAATGGACAGCCCAAAATGCCAATTACAGGCGAGAGACTCTAAAATCAAGCAGGCACAGAAATTTAAATACCAAGGAAGTATTCTAACAGAAGACGGAAAGTGCGACACTGAGATCCGAAGGCGAATTGGCATGGCGAAAGAAGCATTCTAGAAGTTGAGTAAAGTATTAAGAAACAGGACAATTTCACTAGAAACAAAGAGAAGAGTGCTATGTGATGTTGGTTCTTCAATATGGTAGTGAATGTTGGACAATATCTTCGAAGATGAAGGAAAAACTTGAAACAGCAGAAACGTTGTTTTACAGAATGATGTGGAAAGCCATGATCGTCTACGTCCTGAAAGGACATGGCACATAAAAGAAGAAGTCATCATAGAAAACCATCATTGCATGGCTGATGCTAACCTCCAGGGGAATAAAACCCATTTTACCTTTTTGATCTTGCATTTTCTACTGACATGAAGTCGAGTGATCAATCTCTAGGTCTGCTACTAAAAAGGTTGGTTCATTGATTCGTGCTAGACAATGTCTTTAGTCAGAACTCGTCTTGCACATTTATAAATCCACCATTGGATATGGTAGCCATAGGTGGCCTGGCCCTCCGTCTATATATTTCGAGATTCTCGACAAAATCCAAAGAATCTGCAATATTATCGTCCTGACCTGGACACCAGTCACTCTCTCATCACCGTGACGTGGATTCCCTCTGCCTTTTCTATAAATGTTTTCATGTAAATTGTTCTAATAAGCTTCCTCCATAGTATCTGAACCGTATGAATTTCAGCGTACGACTGGATTGGCAATTAAGTCTCATTATTTTACTTTTGAAATACCTAAGTGTAACCATAACTTTTATTCTAATAGTTTTTTTTCGCACTTCTGTTCCGATTTTTTCCTTCGCTGTCGCATACAATCTTAAAAAAATGAATGCAATATCAATCGTCATCTTCTGTCTTCCACAATTCTGTACTTTTATTGTCATTTCTTCTCACAAAAGTCTTCTCGTTCTCTTCCACTTCCAGTAACTTTCTTGCGTCTTACTGGCATTATCACCTAGCTTGGGGTGAAATGATTCACAGAACACAGACACATTGACACACAAGCACGTATATTTTCACAAACATCCAAATAGAATAACTTCAACTATTACAAAATTTCAACTACATTTTATTTTCGTAAACAATGAGATCGGGTACCACACGTCGGCGTGAGCAGACGCAAAGCTGACGGCTCCGTGGCAAGTTTCGAAAAATATATCGGTGACCACCGGCCGGCGTGATCGGAGGCGTGTCGGACGGTAGCTGTGGCCAGTCAGTCGGCTGTGCTTGGTTTTCAGAACTTTTGTAAAAATTCGAAAAAAAATAAAATTCGGAAATGGAAAAGTTTTTTATTCTTATTTTCTCAACGTTACCAATATTTAAAACCGTTTTGGTTTGGTTTAGTACGAATTTATGAAAAAAAACAGCAAAAGTTGTTACACGAATAAGGCTCTTGGACAGTTACGGTAGGAATGTCTGTATGTGTCGGTTGGCGTCTCGAGGACAGGAAGTTGACGCGAAACGGTGGTACGCTTTATACTTTTACTACTGTGCGCATATTTTCTTTCTTTCTTTCTTTCTTTCTTTTTTTTTTTTTCTTCGTTTACCTGACCTCGCAGTTGCTGTTAACTTTCACTGACCGTTCGTCATTCGTCTCGTTCCTACTGTCAACGCCTCAGCGCACTGTCGTCTTTGCCGTTCTCGTCGCCGTCGCCGTCGCCGCTGGCTTCGTCGTCCGTCATGTTTTGTGCGCGCAAACAAGGTGTCGTTGCCCTTGTCTGTTCCACTCTGCTCGTCGATGCCGTTGCCGTCGTGGTCGTGGTCGTGGTCGTGGTCGTGGTCGTCGTCGCTTTTTTATCCATAAAACATTTTAAAGTATTATTTATGTGGCCCTGTCTACACCACCACTGTTGTTACCACAGTAAAATTTATTTTGGAACCGAGCAAAAATCCCTGACTAGAAATAAGATTTTAACCTCACAAAACTTTCTTGTCCTTCTTCGGCATCGCCTCATGCTAGTATTCTGGAGAGCAACACACTGCGTCTCCTTGGCCTCACTCTCTCAATTGACCTATAATGGAACTACTACATCGAATCTATAGTTGCGTCTACTGTCGGGCCAGAAAGTCTTTATCGTCAGAATCCATATTGCAGATTTATAAATCTACCATTCGTCCGTGCATCGAATACTGTGTCCATATCTGGTCGGGTGCTCTTGCTATTTACAAAATACTGCTCGACAAAACCCAAAGGAAGATCTGCAAAGTAATCGATCCTCTCGATTTCAGAGACTTTCTCGTTGACGTGACGTGGTTTTCCTTTTGTCTTTTGTACAAATATTTCCATGGCAACTGCACTGATGAGCCTTTTTTTCCTGGTGCTCCGATCACATGAACTTAGGCGTGGGATAAGAAATTAAGAATTAAAATAAACCTTCTTCTTCACTGTGAAATCCTGTTTTTTCCCAAATAGAAAAAGGATTGACCATGTGCTTAAAGAAAAAGTCGATTTCGCTAGTAGGTGTTAAATTGAATTTTTGACCAATGGAATCGACTTGCAAGACTTGAGAACTTCGCGAGTCAGTGTGAAAAATCTAATGAAAATAAAAGGGCCCCGATCAGCGTCAGTCGGTCAGTCAGTCAGTCAGTCAGTCAGTCAGGGATGGAAGCAGCAAAGACGACAAGCTAAAATGTAACGAGAGAAACTTCAATCTGACCCGAATATTCGTCTTCTTTCTCTTTCCTTCTCGTGTGCCTTTACTTCTTCTTCTCCACCCAAAGACGTTCCTACCAAACAAACACATACATACGTACGTACACATATACTCTTTCAACAATTACTACTACGAACATTTTCTACAAATCTTGATACCCATAACTTTATCATTTAACACAAATTCTACCCTTAATTTCTTAATAATGTTTCTAATTGCACATTAACTTCTACAACTTGTGTTATTCTTTCCTTTTAATAAATTTTTATTTTAAAATGCAAAATGTATGTTTTTATTATTACACTATTCCACACATTCCAACCTGCCGACAAACAAGCTTCTGGTGATAACGAAAATAAACTTCTGATAAGAGACGGATTAATACATTTCCCAAGGGTATTTGTGTGTAAGTGAATGCCATGAATTTAACTGGAATTCGAACTCGGCTCCCCGATTTGTCGTTCCGAGTCGATATCCACAACGCACATCCGTAATTTCGTTGTTTTCGACTCTGCTTCGAGGTGGCGGCGGCGGCGGCGGCGTCGTCGTAGCCGCAAGTTGTTGTCATCTCAGCGGCGGTCGCGGCGGCGGTCGCAGCGGCAGCAGCTACGGCAATGGCAATGGCAACGACCAACAGGGGACGACGTGCAGCAGCAGTAAACCATGGAATCCGGGTACGGTGCGCCAGGGCTAGATGGACGAGATCTAACGCACACGACAGACTGCTAGTCTAGTATTACGCTTAAATTCACGTGAACGGGGCACCATGAAAATATTTGTAGAAAAGACAGAGAGAAGCTACGTTACATCGGTGAGAAAGGAACTGAAGTAGAGATGCCAAATCAGGACCAATTACATTGCAGATCTTTTGATGTTTTTTTTTCGAGAAGCTTGAGGTAATTGGCACTCGATCAGATATAGCAACAATATTCAATGCACAGACGAATTGTAGATTTATAAATGGGCAAAATCGATTCTGACGAGAAAAAACTTTCTGGTCCATTTGTGGCTATGTAAGTTTTTTTTTTTTTTTTAATCATTTCACCCCAAGCAAGGCATTCCACTGCCACTACTGCGCTTGGGGCTACATAGGGGGAGGTAAATAGGAAGAGTGGTTAGATATAGGAAATGTCAGAAGGAGGGTGATAGTTGGGTGGGTGGGAAGAGTGTTTGAAAGAATGGAAGTTAGTTTGTTAGGAGGTGTCTATTGACCTTACATTTAAACTCCTGGAGATTGTAGCCGTCGGGTAAGCAGTCATGTGGAAGAGAATTCCACAGTCGGGAAGTGCGAGAAAAGAAACTGTTGGAGTAGAAGTTACGGTTGCATTTTATCGGTTTCACTGTAAAAGGGTGGGATCTAGTTGCTAATCTAGTATCTCGTGCAAATTCGAACCTAGTGGGATCTAAGTTCATCGGAGCAGAAGCCGTGAAAGTATTTATAGAAGAGACACAGGGAAGCCACGTCGCGCCGGTGAGAGAGAGACTGCAGGCGGTCTGCTAAGTCGGTATCGATCACATTACAGACCCTCCGCTGTACCTTGTCCAGAAGCCCAGGGAGAATAGCAGGGGCACCCGACCAGATATGGCAACAGTATTCAATGCACGGTGTGTGGGAAATAAGTTTTATTTCCTATAATACGTCGGATTTTAAAACTCTGATTGCTCAGAAAATCCAACTTTTTTGCATACACCTACAACCATTAAAACATTTTCTTATATATTTTAATTTAACCAATAAGAAAGTATTTTTAACAAACATTATGCTAACCTTAATGCGGACGTCTTAGAAAGCCAGAAGTATACAACGTTCAATTTTTGAACCAATCAAAAGACAAGAAATCAACAGGAGTTTTGAGTTTTTTCTGATCCAATGCTTGGATATAAATATGAATTAATTTCAATTTTTTGAAGATATAAGGAAGAAGAGAGGAAGAAGAGAGGAGACAAGAATTCGACTCTGGGCGCCTCGTTCTTTCTTACTTATGATCTTCATCGCTTTCTCCGCTACTTAATATTTGTCTTTGATCATTTCCCGCACCGTCGAGCAGACATGATAAATGGACATCAACAGTCAGCAGCACACTGAAACTTTGAAAGTCAGTCACTTTTTTCTATCATTATCTTCTTCCGTTTCACTTTGCCTTTGTTCTGGGTATGACGGTAAACAGCACCCGGCAACAAGGCCTCTGACTGGGAGGTTGCTGTTGTTCTTAGGTCCACTCTGACCCGGAGTGGTAGCACCCGATAGGGTCCTTTGGCTTTAATTTCAGGTGAAAATAAAGACAAATATTCTCCAACATTTAGATAATTTTTTATTAAGTTGGTTCTCTGAAGATGGCTTATGTGAGCCGAAAGCTTAGAACCAACTTAATAAAAATTATCCAAATGTTGGAGAATATTTGTCTTTATTTTCACCTGAAATTAAACCCAAAATACGATGTTTAGAACGGCTCATGATTAAACATAATTTATATTTAACAGTATATGTTTATAAAATTATCTGCTGCCTCGATACACTATATACCTTCCTACTCTGCCACTTCGGATTAAAGAAAAACAATATATATATATATATATATATATATATATATATATATATATATACTTAAGCATGTCAGATTAAATAAATTGCAAACACTATGTTTACTTATTTTTTTATAAAATCCGTTCATACTCACGGATAATCTTTCGCGTATTACAATTAAAAGAGATCAGAAATGAGCTGTCACGTTGTCAGATGTTATATAAGAAATGAATGCGAATAATATCTGTCAACGTTACAGCTAATTTCTGACCTCTTTTTCCTGCAAGATAATAACAAAAAAGAAAGATGATGGCTATTGAAGACAATTTATGCGTGCCTATCTCGTCCAAAAACGAGACGATATTTGCAGACATGCAAATTCTGGTCGTCTTGGAATGGCATAAAAAGCGGGTGCCAGTGCTGCAGTCGGAGCGGATTTTTTCGGTGGATTGTGTGTGTCGAAGTTGCAGATTGACAGTCAGACTGCCAAAGAGGAAGGAGAAGCGGCTTAGTTGGTGTCTGTTTCACAACTGCCCTATGTAACAGGCTGAGAAAGGGAAACCTGAAATCCATTTCCCTGAGGGGACCAAAGAAAGAAAGAAAGAAAGAAAAACAACTGGCCTGCCGGCGATCGAGCGTCGCACTGCACCTTTTGCACCCCCCTCATCATCATTCATATTTTTTTTATACTACAGGCAAAACCATCGATACTTTTTAAAAAGAATAAAAATGATAAAACAAAATTAAAAAAACAAAAACACCCCCAAATAAAAAAACAAAACAAATGAAGATTGAACTGAAAAGATCTTTCTTACAAATATTAATTATCCATCAAGTCGGTTTTCTTTAATATTGGGTAGTATCAAATTTCTCCTTGTCATAAAGTGAGAGTGTTCACGGAATTACTGCCCTATGTAACAGGCTGACGAAGCCGAAATGAGGTAACTCACAAGCGCTTCTAAGCTCGAATAAAAATGTAACTCCTGCCTTTTGTACTGCTTAGGTCAATTTGTGTGTGGCAATGCTGTGAGTGTTGTACCCTTTTAAAAATCGCCACCTATAAAAATTGATTGAATAGACGCGTTTTTTTATTTTCTTTTAACTTTAATTGACGAATAAATAATTTATTTATTTTTATTAACGTTGACCTGAATTTGAATATCGTGTCGAACTACAAATGATTTCTTTGTCGAGTTTTTTCATTTTTATTAATTTCCACTGTAATTAAATAAAATAAAAAAAAACTGGCTCCGTTAGTATTTTTTAAACCCCCAAGAGACGAAGCAGAGAAACACAGCAAGTAAGTAAACAAATACTTAACGAGTTTAAGTGAACGGGCAAAACAGTGACAATGAGGAATAATAATGGGTCAGGAGTAGTAAGTAGCAGAAGACAAGAAACTGTGGAGAGCCTTGACTTTCCATGTTTTTTTTTTAAAGGACATGGTACAGAAAAAAATTCTATGTGAATTTGGTTGGCTGAGTGTTAAGCAATAATCCGTTAGAATTATCTGCCCTTGGGAAAGCAATTGACATCATCAGATTTCAAAACTTATGTCAGCATGACTACATCAGAAAAATTCATCGTTCGACCTGGTCGCGTTGAAGATTGCGATGAGGTGCATAGATTAATCAAGGTAAATATAGTTTATTTATAAATTTTGTTTTAATAATCGATGTGTCGGTACACAGAGCATTTTTTGGATACAGTGGAATCATTTCGTATCAGCTGACAAACAGTACAAACAAAAAGCGAGTCGTCAAACGAAAACAGTATTTCTATTTATTTATTGATGCCAAAATAAGAGACTTATCTTTTTTAGATTATTTCTTTTAATAAAACGGGTTTATTAAGCCATCGATAGTTTGAATATTGGTGACAATTATTGCATTTTAGAGATAAGCAAGCAAGAAAATATAAAAACAATTGTGTGGTTGCTTTAATTTTTGTTTTAATTTCTTCTCGTTTTGCATTGTGAATGTTATTATTTTTTAATTAAAAATAAGAATAATAATAAAAATTGTTTTAACTTTCGATTCCATCGCAAATAAATAATAATTAGACAGCTTTGAATAACTACAAAAATTATCATTTCTCTAAAAATAGAGGAAAAACACTTAAAAAAAAAACAAAACTTTACCCTCTATGATTTTTTAAAATACAATTTTTTTAAATTCCTAACTTTACTCACGCGAAAATATATAACCTACTTTTTTTTTTTTAATGGTACTGACCTCGGTATTTCGGTTTCTAAGTGAATGATTTTATTAAATGTGTTATTTTAATAATTTAAAAACCTAAAAAGATAAGAAAATAAAACGTGTTTCAGCTAAAAAAGCGAGTATTTTCTTTAAAAATATTACCGAGCCTTTTCTTTTTCTTTTACTCATGTACAGCTTGAGACCATTTTTATTCATCTGGCACTTAATATTATTAACAAAACTTCTGAAAATACAAAAACAAAAGGACTAGCAACGTAATCCTCCTCAAAATCTCAGATAAACCGCCACTTCTGCCTTATGACTTATGAATGTATTGAGAAAATTCCACACTGACAAACACAGGCCATTGATTTTTTTGCTTTATAGAGAAAAAATACGCTACTCTTTAAAAATATATCAAGCAAAAATAATTTCATAATTTTTTCTTGGGGAAATATTTTTTGATAATCAACGTCTTCCTGTTATCAGTTTTATTTTTTTTTATTATAATCGTTTCACCCCGAGCAAGGCATTTCACTGCCACTATTGCGCAGGGGGTTACATAGAGTGGTAAGGAAGGATGGTTAGATATAGGAAAAGTCAGAAGGAGGGTGATAGACGGGTAAGGATACCGAGAATGAGGGTTGGGTAGATGGTGAGAGTGTTGGGAAAACAGATGTAAGTTAGTGTGATAGGAGGTGTCTATTGACCTTACATTTAAACTCCTGGAGATTGTAGCTGTCGGGAAAGCAGACATGTGGAAGGGAATTCCACAGGCGGGAAGCGCGAGAAAAGAAGGTGTTGGAGTAGACATTACGGTTACATCTTATCTGTTTTATTGTAAAAGGGTGGGACCTAGTTGCTAATCTAGTATCTCGTTTTTCCCTTTTATAAATAATTAATTCTGAAGATAAATTTTTTATGCCCATATTTTTTTTTAATATAAAAAAATAATAAATAGTTTTATATTTTTCTTATTTAGTAAAATATAAAAATGTGTTGAAGTTATCACTTACTTCTTTTGTTTGAATATGAGCTCATTAAAATAATTTATCCTGTAGTATAAAAAAAAAAAAGAACAAAAAAAAAAACCAATCATAGCTTAGTTTGCACAAGATCAAAGTAAGGATAATGCGAGGAATTTGGTAAGAAGATTGTATTGCACCAAAATTCTAAATTAATGACATCCTAGCTTAGTTGTATGACACAAGGTCACAAGTGTGTAATGCATTCAGTGAATATCGGAGGTGGGGGGGATGTCGGGGTCACCAATTTATCAGGGTTGCCAGTTTATAGTGGGTTATCCATTCTTTTCCAGTTTATAGTGGGGACGAGTTCTTTTGATGGGTAGTTGTGTATTGTTGCAGGTTAACGGAATTTGGCCTCGTTGTAGATCGCCCACTGTAAGTCATAAAATGATTATAAATCAAGAAAAGCAAATTGAGTTGAAAAATAACATTTTATATATACACATACCAATTAATGTTTTTACAATTAAAGTAATCCTTTGAATATGGGTCCAACGGACGTTAAAATGTTCATGGTAATAAAATGCAGAAAAGAGAATTAATGCTTAGGAATGTGGGAGCGTTATAAGTAAAGAATGTCTTTGATGTATTCGCTCCTTAGGTCAGTAAGTAGTTTTGAGACAGCGAAAGATAAGAGGAGAGGGAAGGGAGACGAGCATAGTAAGCTAATTAGTATCCCCCTTGACCAAGTCAAGAGGGATACTAATTACACTCGTCTCTCTCGAGTCTGGGTCTGTCTCTGTTTGTCTATCTGGTGATGCTTTCTGTATCGGCTTTTTATTTCAACTTTTTGGATCGCAGCAGATCATTTGAGAATTCACATCCATATCTGATTCTGGGCTTCCCATTGGTCGATAAATAAAATTCTCTTAGGCTTGAACTGGAATTTAATATTTAATTAATTTTTAGTTTTCAACCGGAACATCTGCACGAATCCGAACGCGCATCGACAAGTTTTGGTCATTTGCTTTCTGGTCGTTAGAGTGCAAACATCCGGTCCCTCGCTTTTGCTCGGTCGGTATCACCACAAATATACTATAGCACTCACTATCTATGGTGTTAGTGTAAATGCCTAGTTGGGAACTAATAACATCAGGAAGATCATTGATGAAGACCAGAAACAGTGTAGGACCAAGGATAGAGCTTTGATGGACACTTGTGTTCGTGTGCAAGGATCTGGAAGCTTGTCCATTCAAAACAACCCACATTTTACAATTCAATAGGAATAACTGGATAAAATTGTGGAGGATTACTGTGTCCATTACAATATTTATATTCAGTATTCGACAAGATGCGAGAAATAAGAAATCTCAACGATGCCAATGTAACCAAAATAAACATTTATTAACAATAATACAATAGATCAAAAGAAGCATGCAAATTACTGTGAAAGTAAATTGAAGGAGAAAGAGTTTTCTCCCATAGACTAAAGAGAAAGTCAAATGTTTTTTGGAGAAAGGTTGATTTGGAATAAAGTTTGTTCTGAAGAGAAGAATTATGTACATCCTGTTCTTGAGCTATTAGAGCTTGTATTGGGAAATGTGTATGTACATGTGTGTATGTGTAAGAAATAAATTCACACCATCGATTGCTACCTGCAATTGGATGCAGTGTATATGAGCGAGAATTATATGCATGTCCACAACCACCTTGATAGCTGGGACCTCACTGGAGCAACACGTGGAAATGTGCTGCTTATATGGACGTGCTTGAATGCACAGGAAAATTGGGTTTAGCACGTGCACACAGGATGATCAATTAAAATAAACCAATCACTGTCTGCTAACGTGATGTTTCTCGTGGATGAATACACACGTGTTGTTTTAATGAGTAGGTGTGAGCATGATAATTTTTTTTTTGTTTTATATAATCGTGTGGTTCTAAGCAAGGCATTTTACTGCCACTGTTGTGCAGGTGGGTAACATAGGAGGAATGTTATGAGAAAGAGTGACAGGCTACAGAGGGTGTCAGGAAGAGAGTATGAGAAGGAAGAGTATACTGATGAATGGGGTGGATGGAGAAAAAAGCATGAGAGAGAAGATGTAAGTTAGTAAGACAGGAGGTGACTATTGACTTTACATTTGAATTCTTGAAGATTGTAACTGTTGGAAGAGCAAGTATGTGGAAGGGAATTCCACAGGTGGGAAGTGCAAGAAAAGAAGTTGCTGGAGTAGAATTTGGGTTTACAATTTATCGGTTTCACAGTAAAAGGGTAGGACCTAGTTGCTAATCTTGTGGTTCGAGGAAATTCATATATAATGGGTACCAGTGAGCTAAGTTCATCAGAGCAGAAGCCGTGAAAGTATTTATAGAAGAGACACAGAAGCCACATTGTGTTGGTGAGAAAGCGACTGTATCCTAGCTGTCAAGTCGGGATTGATTACATTAAAGACTCTCTGTTGAATTTGGTCAAGGACCCCCAGGTGGATAGCAGGAGCACCCAACCAGATATGGCAACAATACTCAATGCATGGGCGGATGGTAGATTTATATATGTGCAGGATTGTTTCGGACGGGAAAAAATTCCTGGCCCTACACAGAGAACCGACTTTTTTAGCAGCGGATTTAGCTATTGATTCTATATAGTTATTTCACTTAAGGTCTGATGTGAGAGTTAATCTGAGGAGGTGCAGTGTTTTATTTTCAGGGAGAGAAGTCTGATTCATGTTAATGGGTGGGAGGAACAATTGTCTGTGATGGTTTGCGCATAAATGAATGCAAGGAATTCAACTGGAATTTGAACTCGGCTCCCCGATTTGTCATTCCGAGTCGATATCCACTGCACCACAATGCACATCCATGTTTTAAACATGGGCATTCACTAAAAATGTTTAAAGTAATATGAATAGTTGCCAACCAAGGCTATAGAGCCCAATCTGTCCTGTTATTTTACCCTTAACTGGAGGAAAGAAATGGATTATTACCTTTCCCAAGGATATTTGTGCATAAGTGAATGCAATGAATTTAACTGGAATTTGAACTCGGCTCCCCGATTTCTTGTTCCGAGCTGATATCCACTGCACCACAAATCACAAGTTTAAAAAGATTTTACTTTCATGTCAAAATTTTCAAGCCAGCAACTCTTTTTATATGAATAGTAGTAAAACTCTTTCAGTCATCAGTGAAAATATCAATGACCTTTGTTGCAAATTCATACATGTTTATGCATATGTTAACATAAACTTTATCCACAAAATCTGGAGAAAGTTCTGCTTCTGTATATTCTAGAATTCTAATCACTTTCATCTGTTTCAATGATTTTAGTAGAAAAATAAAATGAAAATAAACTAACAACTTTTCTTTCAGTGAACATGTACACTACCAGCCATAATTATTAGGCCACCCAATTTTTTTAAAAGAAATGATGTATTTCATACTATTTTAGTATTTATTGCCAAGTGGATAATTCTAAATGAAAATAGAATGGTTCTTTTGTTATTATTACTTTGCAAAATTTTACAAGGCAAATAGCGACAATTTACCCATCGCATCCTGTAGATTTGATTTATATATATATATATATATATACACACACACACACACACTACTGATCATAATTATTAGGCCCCCCCCCCCCAGTTTTTTAAAAGAAATTACGTATTTCATACTATTTTTAAGTGGATAATTCTAAATGAAAACAGAATGGTTCTTTTGTTATTATTACTTTGCAAAATTTTACAAAGCAAAGATGAACTCGTCCGAATCGCCCTAAATTTTCTTCATTCTTTCATTGATAAAACTGCAATATAGGTAATTATTAAATATTTATAAATTCATTTGATGCACATGTTATTGTGCAATATTAACAAAAGAACCATTCTATTTTCATTTACAATTATTAACTTGGCAGTTAATATTAAAAAATAGTATGAAATACATCATTTTTTTCAAAACACTGTGGTGGCCTAATAATCATGGCTGGCAGTGTAAGTCAAATGTAAGTTTCATGTGGATGTTGAATCACTTATTATGGGCTGGGGAGAAAAAATAAGCAACTTTTTATATACACCACCATGATATCTAACATTATATTTTTCGAAAAATGTAATGTTTTTTTTTAATTTTTTAATTTTTTTTTTAATCATCTCACCCCAAGCAAGGCATTCCACTGCCACTATTGCGCATGGGGCTACATAGGGGAAGGTAAAGAGAAGGAGTGGTTAGACATAGGGAATGTCAGGAGGAAGGTGACAGATGAGTAAGGATAGCGAGGATGAGGGTTGGGCAGATGGGAAGAGTGTTTGATAGAATGGGAGCAGGTTAGTGTTTTAGGAGGTGTCTATTGACCTTACATTTAAACTCCTGGAGATTGTAGCCATCGGGGGAAGCAATTGTGTGGAAGAGAATTCCACAGTCGGGAAGTGCGAGGAAAGAAACTGTTGGAGTAGAAGTTACGGCTGCATTATATCGGTTTCACTGTAAAAGGGTGGGATCTAGTTGCTAATCTAGTATCTCGTTCAAATTCGTATTTAGGGGGCACCAGTGATCTAAGTTCATCGGAGCAGAAGCTGTGAAAGTATTTATAGAAGAGACACAGGGAAGCTACGTTTTTATATTCCTTCCCAGTTTTTTGAACAGGAGTAGAGGTTTATTCCTTGTTTCCTGTTTAGGATTGTGTTTTCACTTAGTCCTAAAGTCTCTTTATTCTCTTTCACTCCCAGTAGCCTTGTTTGGGGAGGGTGAATTGATTAAAATAAATAAATTGAACAGCACGTTTTGAATTTATTTTGTGTGTCGTTTCATTTATTAAATAGTAATTTTATACTTTAATGATTGTGCATGTACCCAGTGGCGATTATGGAATTCTGAAAATGGTGGGGAACTCATGGGCCAAAATTTTTCTAAGAAGGAGGGGGAAAAACTCAAACAGCGTCTTCATTTTCATACTACACCACCATCATATACACACATCGTAAGAATGAATTTGAGTATAAGTATCTTACTTCACTAAATTAAACGGAATAATTTTTTGTTCATAGTAATTCAATTCTAATCAATTCTTGCCCTCTTTTCCACTCTCAAGCTGTTGGAACACAAGAGAGGTTAATTTCAAAACAAAAATCAAAGGGTTAATACTAACCTCAATACTGGCAGAACAGTGTGATTTGCCTGCTCTAATTTCTTTGAAAAATGGAAAAGAAAATGCAGAGGGGAAAAGTACTGAAGATGAAATCTAAACTTATTTATAAACGGAATTTTGTGTGTGTATCTGTTACCTATATACTCCGAAATGGCTGAACCGATTTTCTTGAAAATTTACACAGTTGTACTATAAGCGTCTGTGAGTGTTCTTAGCTAGGTTTTGTGTTTAGGTACCCCCAATAAATATCGATGATCGAAAAAATCGAGTTATAGAAGGAGTAGTCCGATTTTAATCAAATTTGATAAACTCATAGACAAAGACATAAGAAACGATATTCAGAAGTTTCAAGGTTGCAGATCTTACAATAGTGCAGAAAATCGATTATATATGTATAAATCGATACCAGGAAATCAAAATTTGACTTACATCCATTCATTTTTCTTTCAGTCTATGGTTTTGCTTTAAGTGGGAACAACTATTGCTTTTTAGTCTTTTGTGCCAACATCCAAAGAGTCTGAGCTCCAGTACCATGGATTAGTTTTAAAGGTTTCATTACACCCGAGCAACGCCGGGCTTTACTGCTAGTCTTATCTAAATTGGAGGCTGTTCAGTTTAATAAATTTTTGAAGCTTGTAAAAAGTGGGGGGGCAATCAAGGGACCAGCCAAAATACTGGTGGGGGGGGGGGGCTTGGCCTCTTCTGGCTCTCCTGTAGAATCACCACTGCATGAACCTGACACTGCAAACATGATAGCCTAGTAAATTCTTATATTGGTAGTATCAGTCAGTTAAGTACGATATGTGATACACGCTTTGGGTGATCATGTCTTGAAAGAGACATAACTGACTGGGCAGAAGATTATCCTGCAGTAGGTTGCCATTGCTTTCTGCAGTAAATTGGTTTCCAGCCAAGGCTATAGAATCCAATCTGTCCTATTATTTAACCCATAACTGGAAGTAAGAGATGGATTAATACCTTTCCCAAGGGTATTTTTGTATAAGTGAATGCAAGGAATTCAACTGGAATTTGAACTCAGCTCCCAAATTTGATTTCTGTAACACACAAATTCATAACTGTTTTCTCTTATTTTACTTAAATAGAACGCGTTGAAACACACAGAGTTAAAAAACGAAACAAAAAAAACCAAGATTTATCTTCTACATTTGAATATTTATCCATTACTTTATAACACGTGACACATATCACTTATATAAACCATAAACACGCACACATATACAGTGGACGGACGTGAAGTCAAGCTTTCCCACTATTCTGAAGATGAGATTCTGATCTTGAAATATTAATGAATAATAAAGAGGTAATACCCAACACCTTCTTTATCTTTCTTTATTATACTAAACGTATGGTGATAGCCTTCTAATACCTACCCATACACCTTATATACACAATGGTTTAAGCAAATTATAAAACTCTATTAAGACTACTTTATTTCTTACTAATAGATAAGTTTAGGAATTGTATTTTATGGATATTGGCTGGGGATGTGAAATCGGAGAACTGAGTTCAAATCCCAGTATAAGTGAATGCAACAAATGTATTTTGTTGCATTCACTTATACACAAATAAAGGTATTAATCCATCTCTTCTCCCTCCAAGCTGAATAGCAGAACAGATTGTGTTCTATATCCTTGGTTGACAAGAAGCTACTGGAGTAGAATTGTCGGCTGTATTTGGTTGAGCTAACTGTGAATGGGTGGGGCTCTGTTGTCAGTCTGGCTGCATGAGTAAACTCCTGTGGCAGGGGCACCAGTGACTTAAGTTCATCAGAGCAGAAGCCATGAAAATATTTACAGAACAGACAGAGGGAAGCCACATCCCGTTGGAGAGAAAGTAGCTGGAGTCGAGTCGATAAGTATGGACCTATCACATTACTGATTCTCCTTTGGAGCCTGTCAAGAACATTGAGATGAACAGCAGGAGTGCCTGACCATATATGACAGCAATATTCTATGCATGGACGAATGGTTGATTTGTATATGTGCAAGATGGATTGAATCAATTACTCAGCCTGATGCTGGGGAAATTTGATTCATTGTGTAATGCAAGTGAATTTTTCTCACCACAATCTATATTGCACATTTATAAGTCTACCATTCATCCCTGTATTGAACATTACTGTCACATCTGGTCTGGTACTACCATTATGTGTTTAATCTTGATAAAATCTAAATATGAATCTGTTATTGATCCCAACCTGGTAGCTTAAATTTAATCACTTTCCCATCAACAGCTTTTCTGTGCCTTTTGTATAAGTATTTTCAGGGTAATATATGAATATACTTGAGCCACAAGATTAGCAACTAGGTCCCACCCTTTTACTGTGAAATCAATAAAATGTAAATGCAAATTCTACTCCAGCAGCTTCTTTTCTCGCACTTCCCGCCTGTGGAATTCCCTTCCATTTACTTGCTTCCCTAACAGTTACAATCTCCAACAATTCAAATGTAAAGTCAGTAGTCATCTCCTATCTCACTAACCTGCATCCTCTCTCTCTCATGCTCTTTTCTCTGTCCACTCCACTCTCATCAGTATTCTCAGCCTTCTCTTACCCAATTCCTGACACCCCCTATAACCTGTCACTCTTTCCTCCTATGTAACCCCCTGCAAAACAGTGGCAGTGAAATGCCTTGCTTGAGGTGATATGATTATAGAAAAAAAATTGTTTAGACAAGCTTTCCTCTTCAGCACCTTGACTTTACAAATCTAGTCGCAGTACTATTTTGACAGGTCAGTTTCATTATGTACTATTCAAATTGCTAGATCAAACTGTAAGTCCTATCTTAATGGTTCCTTCCCTCGCACTTCTTGCTTGTGAAACTCTCTTCTGGCTTCTTGCTTCCCAGTCAAGCTTGATCTTCAAAAGTTCAAATGCATCATCAAGTGTTATCTTCTGTTTTCTTAATTCCTGTTCTTTTATTGTTCATTATCCTTTTTTAATATTTTTTCTTTTTCTCATATTAACTCTCACTCAGTAACCTTGCATCTTAGTGGCTTTATTGTCTTGCTTGTGATAAAATGATAAAAAAAACAATAATTAACTGATGAAGGCAATGGAAGAAAAAGGGAATATCTTGTCAGATGAAGCCATCTTTTGGTACAATATCTAAATCTATCTAAACTTATTTATAAATGGAACTTTGTCTCTGTGTGTGTATGTGTGTCTGTTACTTACAGACTCCGAAACGGCTGAACCGATTTTCTTGAAAATTTACACAGTTGTACTATAAGCATCTGTGAGTGTTCTTAGCTAGGTTTTGTGTTGAGGTACCCCCGATAAATATTGATAATCGAAAAAAATCAGATTATAGAAGGAGTGGTCCAATTTTAATCAAATTTGATACACTCATAGACAAAGACATGAGAAATGATATTCAGAAATTTCACGGTTGCAGTTCTTACAATAGTGCAGAAAATCGATAATATATATATATAAAAGGCAAGATGTTTGTGTGTGTGTGTCTGTTTATCTGCCTGTATGTCTGTATGTTTTTTCAGCCCTTTTAATTTAGTTTTTGCTTTGGGTTTGGCTCTAAGTAGGTATAATTGTAGTTCTTAGTCTCAGCCATGATACCATTTACTCAGAGATCTTATTTAGCCTTCAAAATTCAGTTTACGACGAAAAAAACTTATTTGATATCGATACCAGGAAATCAAAATTTGACTTACATCCATTTATTTTTCTTTCAGTCTACGGTTTTGCTTTAACTGGAAACAACTATTGCTTTTTAGTCTTTTGTGCCAATGTCCAAAGAGTCTGAGCTCCAGGACCATGGATTAGTTTTAAAGCTTTCATTACACCTGAGCAACGCTGGGCTATACTGCTAGTGTCACATAAAGGGAATAGGAATTGGTTTCTTATAAAATAGCATTCCGCTATGAACGGAGCCATCCAAGAATAGTACTGATGGAAAGAATGGTGTCTGTTTAAAGTAAGGAAGATGTGAGGGGTCCTTGAGTGCATATTGCACAACTCAGTAGGAGAGAGAGGAAGAAGAATGTACATTCCTTCCAAAAATTATGTTTTAGTTAAAAGTGTGCTATATGATTTCCTGGACATATGTGGGGTTTTTATTGTTGGTTCTAGTCATTGGTAGAATGCCAGCCTTAACATCTTTCTCTCCAAATTTATAGAGAAAACATACAGATGCATGCTGGGATTTCTTTCTAGCCAAAAAGATAGGCCACTACTCAGTCTCATCTGACTTGTTTGTTGTCTTGAAGTCAGACTGCTCTTATTGCTTGTTTGTATCCTTTTTGTGTGTCAACATTGTTTTTAGTTTGAGAAACTTTTGCCTTATTATTGCTGTTTTATATTCTCACTTATTAGTACCTTTTCTATATTGTTTGATCAATATTATTTTTAGCCCTTTTTGTTTCTTTTGTTATTGTTCATTGCAAACTTTGTCAATTCTATATGTTGGGCATTTCTGCCAATGAACATTTATCTATAGCTAATTACTCTACGAGCTTAGAAAAAAAAATTCTTCTCCATTCTCATCTTCCTTTCTCAGCACCAGAAATAGTGTTATATACACACACACACACACACACACACACACACATATATATTTTACGCTCTCACACCCTGATTGAGCACTCTGGAAGAATGGTAGACTTTGAAAAACAGTAGCTACTCTGGCATGCATGTATCGCTCATTCAATCATGAATTAGAGCACTCTGGCTATTGGGCGTGTATAATGATAATATACACGCTAAAAAGACTGCCTTCTTCTACTGAGCGCCCATAGCCCAGAGGTAGTATTGCTGACTGATGCCAATTTGGTCAGGTTTCAATCCTGGGTTAAAAGCAATTGAAGTCGAACCATACTGATGAGCTGTGATACAGTGAAACAGATCTGTCTGCGGATGACTATATATATAGTAATATTAATTATAGTAATAATACCAATAGCAACAGAACTAATTCTGTCAAGACTAGCAATAATTAAGCTACAAATGAGATCGTCTTGAAACCCACCGAGAACTAACCCAGGGGGAAAAGAAGGGGAAGAAAAAAAGAAACAAACAAAATACCTGAACAAAAAGTCAAACATTCATATGAAAGGAGAAAACCCCAAGACGAATAAAATTATGTTATTCCTGTTTGCCAAATATAGGTAAAATCATTAAAGGCCAAAATAAAATCAAAATTAGAAAGTCAGATATTAACGATAGAAATTCATGTAATTGTAGAATAAAATCAAATTGCCCCCTTAATGGAAAATGTCAACTATCTTGTGTGGTTTATGAAGTTCAGGTTTATAAAAATGATAAGGACCTCCAACCTAAGACATATATAGGTGCCATGCAGGATTCATTTAAAATTAGGTTTTACAACCACTTAAGTACTTTTAAGCACCATAAATATAGTCGTAACACTTCTCTGGCGTCCTATGTGTGGGACATTAAAAATTCTACTAATACTGATCCTATTTTAAAATGGGAAATTTTAAAACGATGTTCCAAGTACAAGCCGGGGAGTAAGTTCTGCAATTTATGCGAGGAAGAAAAGTTAGCCATTGTGTTATTCGAACCTGCGCAGAATTTATTAAATTAAAAAAACTGAAATTCTCCATAAATGTATCCACATGAAAAACTGTTTGCTCAAGTAGCCTCCTGTTTAATTGTTCTCAATCCATTTTTGTTTTCCCCGCCTTAATAAAGTTTATCCCCTCCTTTTTCTTGAGTTTGGTGTCTTCCTTGTATAAGCTGAAATTCTACATATATGCTGCATAATTTCTAAGTCTTTAGCCAATTTTCCCTGATGAGCTGTTAAGCGAAAACGTAGTAGGTTCATTCTTAGATTTTCGATTTTGATTATATATATATATATATATATATATATATATATATATATATATACAGTACTGTGCAAAAGTATTAGAACAAGAACTATTTTATCTTTTATGAGGCATCAAAATAAAGTTTAAAATCACCCCTGTCCTAACACTTTTGCACACTACCGGTAGTGTGCAAATGTATTAGGACAGGGTAGATTTACTTAAAAACCTCACTGAAATTTAAATACAGGGTGAAAAGCCAAGTAAATTGCTAATAAATATTAGTTGTAAAAATAATCTATTAAAAAGAAGTTATATTTAGTTTTTTCTATTTTCAATTAAACAAGTTATTTTGAAACGACTCTATTGAACATCTGTGGGATATTTTGGATAAAAAAATTGATAAATTTAATGTTACTTCGCAAGACACACTTTGGGAACAAATGCAAGCTGCTTGGCAGGAAATACCATTAGATACATTGAAGAAGCTTGTGATGTCAATGCCTGACAAAATGAAGGGTGTGATCAAAGCAAAAGGCTATTATACTAAATATTAAAATTATTTTGTAACAAGTATTTTTTTCTTGTTAAAGCATTTGTTGATTAAATCAAATAAAATTACTTTAATTAAATTATTTCTGTCAATATGCCTCATAAAAGATAAAATAGTTCTTGTCCTAAAACTTTTGCACAGTACTATATCTATATATATAAAAGACAGTCTGTGTGTGATTGTAATCTATGTACACCTACATTTTTTAAGCTACGCCATTCAAACTTTCTAGAGACACATATCTACAGGGAAGCCAGGTTGACAGCAATTTTCCCTTTCATACTTTTTGGCCAATGGAGTCGATTGTTTACATTTGTTCCATAAAACATCTAAGATAGTTGCTAGATTACGTCACAGAAATCATCATACATGTCAAATGCGACTAAAAAAAAAAAAAAAAGAATGAGCCTTTATATTTAATTTTTATTTTGACGTTTTAAAAATTCATTTGGTCAACAAAAAATGTGAATATTTTTCCCCGTAATTTTGAAACAAAAGAAATATTTAAATGAAAAAAAGTGTTTTTTCAAACAAAAACAAAATATGTAAAAATAAAAGTGCTAATGGTTAATTTAATTATTTCAGTCATTTTTTTTTAGATTTAATATTTCATACTTCAGAAAATAAAATTAAAAAAAAAAATAAAGCCTTTTTTTGCTAAATATTTCATACAGGAAATCAACTGTCTGTAATTTGTGTGGCATCAATGTAACTTTTTCCTCTAAAATTAAGTGTCTACATTTTTAAATATTCTTCGAAAATTTCTGAAATTCATTTAGTCAATAAAAAAAGTAAATATTTTCCCCCATAATTTTGAAACAAAAACAAACGCAATGTTGTTGACAATGTCACACAAAACATCAACTCACGTTTATGTAAAACAAAAGAAAATAGATTTTTTAATGGAATTTTCGAACAATTTATAAACAACAATTTTTTATATAATTGAGTTTTAAAGTGAGGTGGTGACTACAAGCGCTCAGAAATCGCATTACGCTGCATTAATCATAGAGAGAGAGAGAGAGAGAGAGAGAGATATTTCAGTCATAGTGAGTATGACTGCAAAAACAACTTCCTCTCCAAATCTATAGACAAAGCATACAGATGAAATGCAGGATTTGTTCCTTTGGTCTCATCTGACTTGGTTCTGTTCTTTCTTGTCTTGAAGTCAGAATGTTATGATTCCTTGTCTGCATCCCCTTTTGTGTGTTAACACCATTCTCAGGTTGTGAACTTTTTGGGCCTCATTACTCTTGCTT
Source organism: Ascarosepion bandense (assembly GCA_037127315.1). NCBI lineage: Eukaryota > Metazoa > Mollusca > Cephalopoda > Sepiida > Sepiidae > Ascarosepion > Ascarosepion bandense. Next base: position 828,092 of record JBBBDQ010000973.1, read on the forward strand.
TGCCTACTTTTGTCTTGTATATATATTGATTGTTTAATTAGTTTTTGGTCATAATAAAATTAGACCAGTGCACATCATTAGGATTAAAAAGTGTTCAATACAATTATAATGTAGAACTATTGAATATATATATATATTATGGAAATTAACGAAGATTAACGAAACTTGGTTATAAACAACCGACAATTTGAAATGATTTGTTTGAACATTATTTTTGATCGATACTCGTATTTAAATAGATATGACCTGATTATGATAAATTTTTATTACGAAAATGTGTGTCATTCGGCAGGATTTTCATAATAAAAATTTATCGTAAATAATCAGGCCGGTAGATATAAATATGGAATTAATTAAATAATAATTAAATAATTCTGTTTAATTAAAAAAATAAATAATTAATAATTAAATAATTCTGTTTAATTAAAAACAGAATATCTACTTAAATATGAGTATTGATAAAAAGTAATGTTCAAACAAATCATTTCATATATATATATATATATATATATATATATATATATATATATATATTGTCATGGTAACTGTTCTGATGACCCCCCCCCCTCTTTTGTGCCTGGTGCCCTGACCACATGAATTTAAGTCCCTATAGCCTCTCAAACCACAGGGATGTCCTGAGGGAACAACTATTCATTTCAATAGGTGAAAATTCAGAGTCTGCTTGGTGATGATGGAATGTCACTAGGCATTGTTCATCTATCTCGGAATGGCTGCAAAAACATCCCATTCCCCAAATTTATAGACAAACCATACAAATGCATGCTGGGATTTCTTCTTAGCCAATAAGATTGACCACATTTCAGTCTAATCCACCACATTCTTGTTTGTTCTTCAAGTGTTCAATACAATTATATTGTAGAACATTTGAATATTCATTTCCAAATGAAGAATATATATATATATATTGTCATCCGCTGACAGATCTGTTTCGCTCTATCACAGCTCATCAGTACAGTTAGACTCCAATTGTTACATAACCCAGGATTGAAACCCGACCTAATTGGCATCAGTCAGTGATTCTATCTCTGAGCTATATATATTTATGGTAACTGTTTTGATGACCCACCCTTTTTTTTACCTGTTATTTTTTTCGGCCTTATGACAAAGTTTTACTACATGATTGTAACACTATAAACCTTTTTGTAATTCATCATGCAAACACTCCAGAAGACTATCAATTTTTAGAAATCTGAGGTGACTAATGCAGGTTAACTTTGTGTGTTGTTTTTTTTTTCTTAACAAGAGGTAGTTTTGGTAGATAGAGCTAAAATTTATAAAGTTGTTTACTAATGATAATGACAGTCCCAAAAGTTACTAGTAGTAAAATTACAAATTTAGTAAAATAGAATCCCCTTGAAGGTTCTGGTCCTGTTTTTGTTTAGAAATGTTGCAGGTTTTACAAGAATACACACCAGTGTCATCATTACATGTTTGTTATAATCCTTGTTAAAATGGCTGCAAAAACATCCCATTCCCCAAATTTCTAGACAAACCATACAAATGCATGCTGGGATTTCTTCTTAGCCAATAAGATCCACCACATTCTTGTTTGTTCTTCAAGTCAGAATACTGTGATCCTTTGTCTGCATCCCCTTTTGTGTGTTAACACCATTCTCAGGTTGTGAACTTTTTTGACCTCATTATTCTTGCTTTGCTTTGCATTGCATTGCATATGTTGTTTTGCTTGTTTAAATTTTTTTTTGCTCTGTTCTTTTCTTTCTTTTGTTATTGTTTATTGCAAACTTTGTCAGTTCTATTTGTTGGGCATTTCAGACAATTACATTTAACCACGGTGAATTACTTCAAAGTTATTTTGTGGGACAGTAAAGCCAGTGAGAGCAGATAAGAAAAGATGGTGTCGATGCAAAAAGCAAGTGATGACTGGTTCTGTTGGGGAGTGGGTATTATGACATGGAATACAGAAAATTGTTCCAAATAGGTATAAAGAATTTAAAAATTTCTCTTGTTTTTTTTCTCCCCCACCCAGTAGTTTGTTATTCTTTTTTGTTTTTATCAGTCATCTTTAGGTCAGGGTGTGAGTGCTCATGGAAAAATAATAGTTGGTAGGTTGAGATCTTCAAATATTATAAATCTGTGGTTTTCAGCCTAGCCAATGAAGTTTTTTAGAATATTTGGACTGGTAGTAGAAAATAAATATTCTGTTTAATAAATAAACACAGCGTCTAATCTTGGAGTTAGGAGTGGTATGTGACCTAATCACTAGAGGAGAGATTATAATTTTCTGACTGTTGGGGAAGACAGGGCAGAAGATGAGGGCCCTGCTAGACTTACTGGCATATGTTTCTTGGTATGTTTAGCAATTTGTGATTGTTTAAGATTTTCAAACTTTTCTATTTTGTCAAACTATGAATCATACTCATAATTGCGTCTTTGTTTATATAATGTTTTGGTGTAGATTAGGAAGAGTAATGTTGGTGTTTTTATCTTTGGGGGTTTAATTCCTCCGAGAACCCCAGCTCAGCTTGGTACTTCCTTTGCATCCTACCTTTGATTACTCATTCCTCTTGACTCTTCTCCATGTCTGCAGTTGCAGCAGCTGAAGGAGGGTCAAGAAAGGTGGTCATTGGAAAAGAACCAACAGTTTTTTTGGCCATGTGTATACCTGTTACAGGTTCCACAGAATTAGGATCAGCTTGAGTGGTTTTTTGATTTGTTTGAGACAGAACTCCAAATGCCATCTTTTTGAGACAGTCATGTTACACTTCAAACATGTTGGTATTTCCATCCCTTATTCACTCAACTGTTGAAGGTATAAGGCTTTGCAGCTTAACATCAAAACAAACCACTACTCCCCATGTGTACTGCATCAGATATACACCCAGATACTCAATTATATAGTCATTGACTATATAATTATACACTCAGATATACACCCAGATACTCAATTATATAGTCATTGACTATATAATTATACACCCAGATACTCAATTATATAGTCATTGACTATATAATTATACACCCAGATACTCAATTATATAGTCATTGACTATATAATTATATACCCAGCTTGAGCCTGTAATTATTTTCTGCAGCTTCCCCCCACCAAAACAAAAACTTGGTGGTTTCATCACTGTCTTTTGTGGAGTGACAAATTTTGTGTGAATGCATGTCCACCACAAAGAATGGTACTGTTAATTTCCCAATCTGTTTTAATTTATTGGTATGATTAGATGAATGTACTGTTTTGATTGCTCAACAAATTTTGAATTGATGATGATGTGTTTGGGGAACTCTAATTAGAGGCTTATTTACCAGCTGCTACACTGGTTGCATCGTTGTTGTAAAAAGAGAAAAAAAATTGTGTTGGTAGGAAGCAACCACAGGAAAGTATTTCAAACAGGCAAACCAAATTCACACATCTTAATCTCTGAAATGCTATTCTCACGCAAATGATGGCTTGAATAACAACAACGACCCCCCCTCAAAATGAGCATACCACGTTTTATCCACTCGACTCAGCTAATGAGCGCTCAGCATAGTAAACATAAACAGCTACAAGTGACACCAATTCTGTTTACCATGAAGTGCTGTCCAATTCTCCATCTGACCAATGCTCGCCAGTTCGCCGTAGCCGCACTCCCTTACAAAACATACACCCGACTCTGGCCCATTTAGGTCGCCGAGGCAAGTCATTGCTATGATCATTTTACACATTATCAATCACTCTTGTGGGTTTTTATTAATTGTACTGTTGTTTTCTGATAATCCTAAATTTTCAAAAGCCTAATTCCTGGTTCTTGGTATATCATTTGCTTCTTGATCTTGAAAATGTCTTTCAATGGGAGGGGTTATTTTTAATTGCTTTAAATTTTTTCTTTACTTCTTTCTTAGTTTGGGATTTTTGTAGGCATGAAGCATTTTTTAAGAAATCATTTTTATCTTGCCTTTGATGACCAAGATTTTGTTGGCCATGTTGGAATTAAAGTTCTATTTAAAAATGAATATTTCTTTCCCTGGTTAAAAAATTAAATTTTTTTTTTTTTTTTTTGTGGGAGGAGATTATTTGCTGAAAACAAATAAGAGCGTACTGGATTGTTATGTGATGTTTGTCCTTCAATATGGCAGCGAATGCTGGACAATCTTATCAAGAATTAATGAAAGACTTGAAGCAACTGAAATGTGGTTCTACAGAAGGATACTGAGGATACCATAAATGAAACATGTGAGCAATGATGAGGTTTTGGAAAGAATGGCCATGAGAAGGAAGCTGATACTTAACATCGGGAAAAGACAGCTGAAGTTTTTGGGAAATGTAATTAGAAAAGACGGCTTGATGCTCACAAGACGGATAAAGGGGAAGAAAGATAAAGGAAAGCAATGCATGACATACTTGATGGACTTGAGCAGATGGATAGTAGAGTGGGGATTGAGTGGGATAACAGGAGAAGGGCTATTAAGAGTAACAAGGGATAGGAAGATGTGGAAGGCTATGATTACCTATGTCCTGAAGGGGCCTAGCCTATTGAAGAAGAACATTTAAAAACGGAAACAAAATATGGTGGACGAACTAAACAAATTCAATTAAATTTTGATGTAAAAAGTTTACATTATCAAAAGGAAATTATTTAGAAACAATCAAATACAAAATAATATATAAGTAAATTAAAAGAAACTTTACTGTAAAATTGAAAAGTCACAAAACAAATGATTAGAAATTTGCCAAAAAAACCAGTGGGGAGAGAAAAATGAAAATTTAAAGAAAAGTAATAAAATAAGATAATTTGCTGTAAATAATTATATTCCTTTGTGCGCAAATACTCTTGGTTATGGGATGAATTCATGCATTCAACCCCCCCCCCCCCCCGTTTTAGGTCAGTTAAATCTGAGATATTTGTGTGGTCATCTATAACGTTTTTTCTTTTTTCCTTCGTGAACGCATTAATAACGGCAAACGCGTTTAGGAAATTTCATTGCTGATACAAACTGCAAAGAGGAACGATCGTTTTATTTACTTCTTTATGAGAATATACAAGAGGGACAATCAACAAGTTTATCTTCATACCCTGCCTGGCAAACGCTGCTGGTGGTGCCAGGGGTGGCAGTCCTGCCATAGCCACCGAAACCGTGACATCACCCCTGGTCGGCGGCTGATGAAGACAGGGTATCGCACGTGCTAACATATGTTGTATGTTACAAATTGACTTTAATCCCTTTCTTTGTGATGTCGTATGGCTTCCCTGTTTCTTTTTCTACAAATATTTTCATTTTTCATGGTAACTCTTCTGTTGAGCTTTTTTACCTAGTTCCTCAACTACACAGATTTAAGGCTGCTACTAGATTGGCAACTACGTCTCACTGTTGTACTATATAGATGCATATACCACTTCTGCTCAAACAGTTTCTTTTCTTGCACTTCTCACCTGTGGAACGTCCTTCTGATTTTTTGCTTCTCTGCCACCTACTTTCTTCAAAGATTTAAATGCAACTTCAGTTACCTTCTTTAGTCTTCTTGAACACTGTGCCATTTTTATCCTTTTTTCAATCTTCTTTTCAATACTGAGTTTTCGCAGTCTCATTTTTGCATTTCATTCTTTTTACAATGTAAAAATATTTTCTTTAAAAAACTGAAAGAGGTTGATAAACTGTAAAAAAACAAACAAATCAATCAATCACAACAATCTTGCACTTTTTTCTTAGTATATTTATCATCTTGTAAAATCTCTGAATAACGATCTTTTCAGTTTGATAACACAATTTGGATGTGTGTTATGGTGCAGTAGATATTGACTCAGAATGACAAATCGGGGATCCAAGTTCAAATTCCAGTTGAATTCATTGCATTCACTTACGCACAAATAGTGTTGGGAAAGTTATTAATTCATCTCTTCCCACCAGTTATGGCTTAAATAATAGGACAGACTGGGTTTTATAGCCATGGCTGGCAACCAGTCTATTGCAGAAAGCAATTGCAGACTACTGCGGGATAATTTTCTGCCCAGTCAGTCATGTCTCTTTTGAAATGTGATTGCCCAAAGCGTGTATCATGTATGGCACCTAACTTACTGAACACAATTTAGTGCAATTACCACTTCTCTACTTCCTGAAAATTCTCAGAGAACTGGGATGAGAGGGTCATGGAGATTCTTTCGAATAGGTTAAAAGTTCCTGCAAATGCTAAAATTAGTGAGAAGGCATGGATAAGTTCTTAACAGTGAGAAGAACTCTAGTTTATCTTACTGCTAAATTTAAAAAAAAAAAGAAACCAAAACAAAACCAGCCATTCAGATCAACCATTTTTTTTAATGTCAGAAGAGCTGAATGGGTTGTGCATCATGGTATGTGTGGGTCAGGTAAGATTTGACATTACGAGTCGCATAAAGACTGTTATCAACCTCTAGAGTTACAAGATACAAAGGAAGAGAGAGAAAAAGAAAGTGACTAAGTATTGAACTCGGGGAGGGGGGGACGCAGTAAGTGAGATAAGAATTTTACACCGATTAATGTTATAAACTTGGTCAAGATAAAGCAGTAAATTACAAGTTAAAGAAGCAAAGGAGGAGAGCCAATTCCTCTCTCTCTCTCTCTCGCTCTCTCTCTCTCTCTCTCTCTCTCTCTCTCTATATATATATATATATATATATATATATATATATATATATCCGAGTACAGAACAAAGAAAGAACATTTTTTCACCGTCCAAAACATTAATCTAAAACAGTGCTCAATATATGATGTATATATTGCTTATTCCTCCTGACGAAATGTTGGACACCCAACGTTGAAACAAACATATGATTGTAGAGGAGAGGACATATATAGAAAAAATTATGTACATGTTCTAAAACATAATTTATAATATATATATATATATATATATATACTTATTTATAAATGGAACTTTGTATGTGTATGTGTCTTTGTTACCTATAGACTCTGAAACGGCCAAACCAATTTTCTTGAAAATTTACACAGTTGTACTATAAGCGTCTGTGAGTGTTCTTAGCTAGGTTTTGTGTTGAGGCACCCTCAATAAATATTGAAAATCAATAATCGAAAAAAACGGTCTATAGAAGGAGTGGTCTGATTTTAATCAAATTTGATACACTCATAGACAAAGACATAAGAAACGATATTCAGCAGTTTCAAGGTTGCAGTTTTTACAATAGTGCAGAAAATCGATAAAATATATATATATATATATATATATATATATAAAAGGCAAGATGTTTGTGTGTGTGTCTGTGTTTAGCTGCTTGTATGTCTGTATTTTTTCAGCCTTTTTATTTTAGTTTTGCTTCAGGTTTGACTTTAAGTAGGTATAATTGTAGTTCTTGGTCCCAGCCATGATACTATTTACTCAGAGGACTTATTTAGCCTTCAAAATTCAGTTTATGACGAAAAAAATTTATTTGATATCAATACCAGGAAATCAAAATTTGACTTACATCCATTCATTTTTCTTTCAGTCTACAGTTTCGCTTTAACTGGAAACAACTATTGCTTTTTAGTCTTTTGTGCCAACGTCCAAAGAGTCTGAGCTCCAGGACAATGGATTAGTTTTAAAGCTTTCATTACACCTGAGCAATGCTGGGCTACACTGCTAGTGTTTAATAAATTAAAAACAGAAATAACAAATCAAATACATGTACCAATCTAGTATTTATAGTAATAAGAACTACTTAGTCTTCTATTTTGATTATTATTTTCTGACTATATACACTCCTGATCAAAAATTTAAGACCACATAAAAATCTTTAAAAAGAAATTTTTTTTTTTACAGATAGATTTTAAACTCATACCACTTAAGGTTACCAATACTACAATCTAAAAGGTTATGGAAACAAAAAGCTACATTCCAAACATTTTATTTAGAAATTTACATTTTTATAAAATGAAGCAATTTATGCATGATCAAAATTATAAGACCAGTGGTAGAAATTGTTAGATCTATGGTAATTCCAATGTCTTTAGTTCAGTTAGAGATGAGCAATCACTGTGTAAAGGTGTTACCATGCCTAAAGCAAGCAAACTTACCAAAGTTGAGCGTTCTCGAATTCTAGAATTCCATAAGCAAGGTTTGTCACAGCGGGCGATCACAGCTAAGGTAAATCGCAGTAAAACTGTGATTTGCAACTTTCTAAAGAACAGTGAGAATTATGGAAAAGCAAAATCCTCTGGTAGGCCCCAAACAATTTCTCCTGCATTGAGTAAGAGAAAAAGACAGGTTGTTATGAAAGAGGGGGGACTTTCTTCTAGTCAAATTAAGGCAGTCACAGATGCTGATTGCAGTCTCGTAACCATCAGATGACACTTATGACAAAAAGGCATGGTAAATAAAAAGCGTAAACAAATTCCTCAGCTGCTTCCACGTCACAAGGTGGACCGCTTAAAGTTTGGTTGTGAATACCAAACATGGGACGTTGAGAAGTGGAAGAAAGTCCTGTTTTCTGATGAGAAAAAATTCAATCTAGATGGTCCTCATGGCTTCCAATGATATTGGCATAACAAAATCATGCCTCCTGAAATTTTCTCCACACATCATAGTGGTGGAGGGTCCCTAATCTATGGGGTGCCTTTTCTTACAGAGGGATGATGGAGCTCCAGGTGGTGCAGGGTTGTCAAACAGCGGCTGGTTATGTTAGCATGCTACAAAAAGCATCAATGATGATGGAGGACCATCGTTTGTGTGTGAATGGATGGTTATTCCAACACAATAATGCTACAATCCATGCTGTAAGACAGACCTTGACCTTTCTACAAGAAAATGGGGTCCATCTCTTGGGACATCCTGCATGCTCACTAGACTTGAACCAATTGAAAATGTTTGAGGATGGATGACAAGATGTTTATTGAAATGGCAAACAATATTCAACAAAAAATGAACTTCGTGAAGCCATCTTCAGAAGCTGGAGCAACATCCTCCGCACCTTAATGGAAACGCTTATTTCTAGCATGCCCGACAGAATTTTTGAAGTCATCAAAAGCTGTGGAGGTAGAACTCATTATTAAATTTAGTTGTTGAATGTTTTCATACACTTTTTGTACAATTTCATAGAATTTTTGTCTCTGGTCTTATAATTTTGATCATGTGTAACTCGCCTCATTTTATAAAAATGTAAATTTCTAAATAAAATGTTTGGAATATAGCTTTTTGTTTCCATAGCCTTTTAGATTGTAGTATTGGTAACTGTAAGTGGGAGGAGTTTAAAATCTATCCGTAAAAAAAAATTTCTTTTTAAAGATTTTTATGTGGTCTTAAAATTTTGATCAGGAGTGTTTCACGTATGGCACTTAACTGACTGACTATGGCTGTATTTTGAATATTACCATTCTATTATGGTAAAAAAAATATTTCTTTTTAAAGATTTTTAAGTGGTCTTAAAATTTTGATCAGGAGTGTTTCACGTATGGCACTTAACTGACTGACTATGGCTGTATTTTGAATATTACCGTTCTATTATGGTAAAAAAAATATTTCTTTTTAAAGATTTTTAAGTGGTCTTAAAATTTTGATCAGGAGTGTTTCACGTATGGCACTTAACTGACTGACTATGGCTGTATTTTGAATATTACCATTCTATTATGGTAAAAAAAATATTTCTTTTTAAAGATTTTTAAGTGGTCTTAAAATTTTGATCAGGAGTGATTCACGTATGGCACTTAACTGACTGACTATGGCTGTATTTTGAATATTACCGTTCTATTATTGTAAAAAAAATATTTCTTTTTAAAGATTTTTAAGTGGTCTTAAAATTTTGATCAGGAGTGTTTCACGTATGGCACTTAACTGACTGACTATGGCTGTATTTTGAATATTACCATTCTATTATGGTAAAAAAAATATTTCTTTTTAAAGATTTTTAAGTGGTCTTAAAATTTTGATCAGGAGTGTTTCACGTATGGCACTTAACTGACTGACTATGGCTGTATTTTGAATATTACCGTTCTATTATGGTAAAAAAAATATTTCTTTTTAAAGATTTTTAAGTGGTCTTAAAATTTTGATCAGGAGTGTTTCACGTATGGCACTTAACTGACTGACTATGGCTGTATTTTGAATATTACCATTCTATTATGGTAAAAAAAATATTTCTTTTTAAAGATTTTTAAGTGGTCTTAAAATTTTGATCAGGAGTGATTCACGTATGGCACTTAACTGACTGACTATGGCTGTATTTTGAATATTACCGTTCTATTATTGTAAAAAAAATATTTCTTTTTAAAGATTTTTAAGTGGTCTTAAAATTTTGATCAGGAGTGTTTCACGTATGGCACTTAACTGACTGACTATGGCTGTATTTTGAATATTACCGTTCTATTATGGTAAAAAAAATATTTCTTTTTAAAGATTTTTAAGTGGTCTTAAAATTTTGATCAGGAGTGTACCTACATCCTTATAGTTGTTTATTGCATACTTTTACTCTTCTCTTTCTCATGACTTCTTCTTCTTCTATGTGCCCTGTCCCTTCAGGACGTAGGTGATCATGGCTCTCCACATCTCCCTATCCCTTGTGGCTCTTAGTATGTTTGCTCCTGTTACACCTCACAACCCCCGTTCCATCATCCACCTGATCAGACCCTGCAAATATGTTATCCGCTGCCTTCCTCTGTCTCTCCTTCCTTCTATCTGTCCAGTCAGTATCAGGTTCTCCAGGCTCTCCTTCCTCATTGCATGTCCCAGGAACTTCAGGTGTCTCTTCCTGATGCTCAGCATCAATTTCTTTTTTGTTGCCATTCTTTCTAACACCTCGTCGTTGCTTGTATGCTCAGTCCACGATATCCGTAGCATCCTTCTGTAGAACCACATTTCGGCCGCTTCCAGTTTTGTCCTCATTTTCAATGATATTGTCCAGCATTCACAGCCGTATTGAAGAACTGACATCACGTAGCAGTCTAGCACTCTTTTCTTCGTTTCTATTGAGATCTTCCTGTGTGTTAGTATTTTGCTCATCTTCTGGAACGCGTCCTTTGCCATGCCAATTCGCCTTCGGATCTCCGTGTCGCACTTTCCATCTCCTGTTAGAACACTTCCTAGGTACTTAAATTCTTGGACTTGTTTGATTCTGTTATCCCCCACCTGTATTTGGCATTTTGGGTTGTATCTTTTGCTGATGACCATGCACTCACTCATGACTACTAGTAATATTTTTAAAGTCATTATTATCATTATTAAAAAGACCCATGAAAAATTTCATGGCTTTCCAATTTGGATTTTCTAAATAGAGCACACACAGACAAAGTTCCGTTTATAAATAAGGTTAGATTAGATTTTGATTTCGATTAAAATTAGTAAGAACTAGCTTAAACTGTCTTACAAAAAGTCTTTAAAAAATTGTCTTCAGTTGGAATTGAACATGTATCCATTTTGTCAATCATTTTTAGCTATAGGGGGCCTCTACCAGTTTATCCATGGAGTCTGCTTGACAGGGCAAATGACTGTTTTTCTCGTTGGGACTTCTGCTCAATGCTATGAGAATTAATTTGCTGAAGCCCTCTAATATTTTGCCACTGTTGCATACAGGAATACCTTGATTAGTTTGGCTAATGTGTACATTAAAAGAGATGCACTAATCGAAAACAAACAAAATAATTGCCCATTTTGAAAATTTAGAAAATATTTAATTAATCGGCAACTAAATTTCAGTATACTAATCAAATACGGGTTGAGGGGTTCCTGTATTTCATTTATGATTTCTCTGATCTTGTTAATATCAAAATCATCTAAGTTTGAGAGCATCTCTGTCACAATCCTATCTGATCTTGCTGCTTTGTTCCTGTTCATCTTGTCCTGTAATTTCATTCACTGATGTTAGTAGTGTTTCTCTTAATGTGTTCCAATTTGAATTTGTAACCTTGATCAAGCTATACTTGTCTTTGATTCAGTCTGTATTCATCTTGCAAGTTGGGTCATTAAGGATTCTGTTATATTGCAGTTTTGCTTTGGTCTTTAGTTTCTGCAATTTTACTCTGATGGTAGTATATGACTGGTAGATGATTGTTTTCGCAATCAACACTGGTGTATGTTTTACAATGAAACTGTGTTTCTGAACTTTTTGTTAACAGTGACTTAATCAATCTGGATCTTTGTTTTTTCTCTTGGAAATCTCAATATCCATAGATGTCTTGGATGTTCCTGTAACCATGTGTTGGTTATGATTTGGCTACTTACTGTAAAACTATTGCACTCATTTGCTTTGTATTTCTACTCTGAACTTGACAGCTACTTCATCTTTTTTTCTAACCTTAACATTTGGGTCTCTTATGATAGCGATTTCCTATGATCTATATTTAGAGTGGCTAATAGTGTATTCTATTATTGTCATATTTATTGTGTCCGCTAGAGAATAGTATAAGCGTCATGCTTAGTGTGTCCGATGCGGGGCTTCGATAAAGCCGGAAGAAGTGATTCCAATGGGCAATGGCAGCTGAGCAAGAGGGCGAGAACCAGGGGGACAAATGGGATTTAAACTGAAATTTCCTGGCTGGGATAAAAGCATCGATGCCAGCCTTAACTCAAGAGGAGACCTCGGATTCACAGTCTTCAATGGGAAGACTAAAAACATTGTTCCAAGGGATGTCACACAGGAAGTTGCAGAACAAGTCCCAGTCTGCTCTTTGGTAGCAGTAGGATATTGTGCTAGTCTGGGTTTCTTGGGTTGAGTGGGAGTGGAATGAGATGTTGATGGAAACTAGGGTGTGGTCAGAGTTTCCGAGAGGGCAGAGCTGTTTGGCAGTGCAAGAGTCTGGGATGAAAGTGAAGCAGATGTCTCGTAGTGAGTCCCTTCCATTTGGGTTATTGGAGAAATGTGTTGGGAAATCCACCACTTGCGTAAGAGATTGGGTGATTGAAAAATTTATGGTGTGGACACCAGCAAGATCGGTGACAGTGTTTGCCAGTCACTTAGTGTGGTGGGCGTTAAAGTCACCAAACACAAATATATGGGCAGATGGATGAGAAGAAATGGCCTTATCGATACTGTTAGAGATGTTAGCAAGTATGGAACAGTCAGAGGAGGAGGGGGAGCGGTAGAGAAAGAAAAGATAGCTATCCAAGCTTAGAAGTGAGAGACGGAATCACATGAAAGAATAATCCAGAGATTCAAGTGAGGTCACCCTAGCTAGAGGGAGGTGTTTGCTGACATAAACACCAAGTCCATGCATATGGACATTGGAGCCCTTCCTGAAGAGGGGAAGGTAATCAGAAACATAAAAGTCAGAAGAGGGGATAGAAGAGTCAAGGTTAGTTCATAGTGATTTATTTAGAGAGAGAGGTCTAGAGTAGAATCAGTCGGACACTGTATGCAGCATGTGTAGGATAAGGACTGGCGCAGCCTGCAGCATAATGTGGCCTAGGGGTTGCCCACCAGAAGTTCATGCAGGGATGCCTGTCCATGCACAATATGGCACTACAAGAAACCTCAATATTATTTAACTGTTGATCAGAACATCCTCTCAAGATGTTACGCAAGAGTTTGGGCTCCTAACTACCAGTCAGAAGCAGCAACCAGGAAACTGCCAACCTGGTACCCTCAGAATGAAGAGACGTTGCCACCATACTCAAATACTGCAAAGAGCTTGCGACTGAACTAACACTAACACCGAAGAAGAAGGGAAAAGAACCGGGAATTCTTTCTAAACAAGAAACAAGGTGATCACCTCTACTCCTGTTCAAAAGTAGAGGGTGGAGTATGAAACTGGGTGATAGTAGGTACTATCTACTCCAATTAAAATAAAAAATACACTAAGTTTTAACTTATACTAAGTTGAGAGGACCCTTCAAAGCCAAAATAATTTGCAGAACCTTCTCTAGCAAGTTTATAGAAAAGACTGTGCAAAGACGAAATAGACAACCCTTTGGCTGCCCAAAAATGGCCAATTAATTTTTTAACCGGAGGAAAAAAATTTTTTTTTTTACTTAAATGGAACCACTGCTATATGCGGAGAGACAAATGTACTGTAAAAGTAAGTAACAAAATACATTTCCTTACTTAGTAATAATAAGAAAAAAAAGAGTGATTTTTGCCACCTTATGAGTCAAAAACCTGAGCTGAAGTCGAGTGAAAATTCCAAAAAGACAATCATGTCAAAATATAAAATACAATTACAAACTCTTTTTTCAGATACTGTAGGTGGGTCAACTGCTTGCTAAGTAGCCAGACCACGAGGTGAGAGAGAGAGAAAGAGAGTGAGAAGGAGAGAAAGAGAGTATGCATTCAATGGGGAGGTAAAATGACCCAGAGTTGAAGAGAAGCTCCCCTTAAATTCTTGAATAGCACGACATTGCTAACAAGTGAAGAGGCTCAGCCCTTTTTCCTTGTTTAGGATGTGGTTTCCGGCTTTCTCTTCTTCAATCTTTTTACTCTCACGTAGCCCCCCGCGCATCAGTGGTGTTACCACCTTGCTTGGGGTGATATGATTAAAAAAAAAAATAAGTAAATTACTAAAACTTACTAATTTTCAACCAATTATCATTTCCCTTGGCTACTGTTTATCAAACACATCCTTCCTATTAATGATGCCAATTCAATAAAAAGGTATATTTATTTTTAATGCATTTTTTATTAACTATATTATTCATAAAATTTTTATTTCATCATCATCATTATTATTGTTATTACTACTAGCGTACCTGTACTTACATTGTTTCGTCTGTTGTCCTCATCTTTATGGCCATGTTTACTATGTTTCGGTCATTGTATGCTCCAGACTTCTTCAGGTGTTATGAATTTCAAACTGAACCCTTTATTTCAGTCACTGGGGTATGTCATTTTCATTCCATGTGTGATGCCACTTTCAGTAGCCATGTAATTATCTTCCTTTAACTTGACTCTCTAAGTTATTTGTTCACCACTGCTGTAGCCTGGTATTGAACTCACAACACATTGAGTCAAATCACTGGAACTAACCAAAACCTATATTCACCTATTCACTATACGTCATTGAGGACAACAGTCTGAACAATGTAAATACCTCATCTCAGAAGTATAGACAAATAAGAGTGTATCTGTGTCATCAAAAATGACAACAATTGTTAGAAATCTTTAACAGTGAGACACAATGAAACAAAAGATTTGAAACAATATCTTGAGATTAAAATAACTATTAATTAATTATTTAATTAATACGTTCTCTTTATATCTTTAGATGTTCAATGGTATCTCTGATTCACTGATTATTCCTAGTATTATAAAAATTGATTTTTGCTCGGTATTGTTTCTTGTTAAAATTTTTATGTTTTTAATATATATTTTTTTATAATCATATTGCCCCAAACAGGGTATTTTACTGCCACTGTTTTGCAGGGGCTTATATATATTTTTTTTAATCATATCACCCCGAGCAAGGCGGTAAGGCCACTGGTGTGCAGGGGGTTACGTAAGAGTGAATAGATTGGAAAAGAGAAAGCCGGAAACCACGTCCTAAACAGGGAACAAGGGGATGAGCTTCTACACCTGTTCAATAGATGTGGGTGGAGCGTGAAACCGGGCAATAGTTTAGTCTATCTACTCCAATTATATAGGAAAAAAGTTATGAGAAAGAGTGACTGGTTATAGTGGGTGTCAGGAAGTTGGTAAGAGAAGGATGAGAAAGGACCATGAGAGAGAGAGGATGCAGGTTAGTGAGATAGGAGATGACTATTGACTTTACATTTAAATTCTTGGAGATTGTAGCTGTCTGGGAAGCAAGTAAATGGAAGGGAATTCCACATGCTGGAAGTGTGAGAAAAGAAGCTGGAGTAGAATTTGCGTTTAGATTTTATTGGTTTCACAGTAAAAGGGTGGGACCTAGTTGCTAATCTTGGGGCTCGAGTCAATTCATATATAACAGTCAAATTGAAATACATCAGAAAAAAGGTTAGTGACAGAACAACAAAGACATTTGTAGCAACAGCCTATTTCAAATGCAAGTTGAAGTGAGATGATCATTAAATAGATAAAGATATCTGAGTGTCTCACATGAATGGCTTGAACAAATAAGACTGCAATTTAAGAAATGTAGGATTAAAAGAACGTATTAACTAAATGGTTCATTTTGCTTGGGAAGTCTAAATATGGATATGTATTTGTAATGGAGAATCAGATCAACCCAACAAGAGATCCAAAGTTAGTTGCATGTGGTGCAGTAAGCACCAGAGGTTATGTCCTCTTCTACAACTGGCTGTTGGGAGAGGACATTCTACTTAGAGTAGGTGGTGCTGATAAAATTTGTATACTAATGACACTGGGAAGGTATTAGCCAATAGTCAGCATGGTCTGGGACTCAGTGAGAGCTATATAACACCAGCTTTTTCTCGGTCAGATTGGTGTGCTATTGATGTGTGGAAAACCAGACAAGCTGAACACAATATTATATAGACTATTAAAATGATTAAAGACAATAATCACTTTACTAACTTAAAGTTAATTTACCTTCCTTCCCACTACAGTTGGGATAGAAAATATATATATATATATATATATATATAATACACATTGATAATTATGATATGGTTTTATTATTATTCATACAAGCTAGGTCCTGGGTATGACGATAAACTGCATCTGGCAGCAAGGCCTCTGATTTGGGAGGTTTTGAAGAGTGTGAAACTACCTCTTAATTGCAGTTGTTCCCAGTTCCACCTTGACTCAGGGTGGTAGCAACAGTTAGGGTCTCAATTATAGGCAAATAGTTACCCCACAAAATTGCAGTCAAAACACTATGAAAGTATAAAAATATACTTTTATAGTATAAATTCTAACAATACATTTTTGAAGAAGAAAATATTACCAGCAATAAATTTTGGATAAAAATCCAATCAAAAAATATTACCAGTGATTTTTTTTTTGGAAAAAATGTATACCAGCCATACAGCTGACTCTAGAAAAACCCCTTTTTGCAAAAATATATTAATGAAACTTGATCAACAAACTGCTATTCAAAAGTACAAAACCAGAAGACATCTTGAGTTTTCGTAAAAAAAACAAAAAAAACCTAAACCCCCATCTTTTTGGCATTAAATAACCTGCTGAGGTTGATATTCTTTTTTTTAATCATTTCACCCCGGACAAGGCGGAAGTGCCACTGATGCGCAGGGGGCTACATAAGTGTAAAAAGATTAATTAGAAGAGAGTGAAGAGGAATATGAATCAGTTAGAAAGGAGCAGAATGCAGGTGTGATGACAGTTTCAAGGTGGAGAGGAAGGAAAGGATATACGGGGTGGGGAAAGAGCTAGAGTTAAGTGATTAATAGATGAGTATTGATATTGCATTTAAATTCCTGGAGGTTGTAGCCATCAGGAAAGCAAGAATATGGGAGCGAGTTTCACAGGTGGGAAGTGTGAGAGAAGAAGCTGCAGGAGTAGAATTGTCGTCTGCAATTGGCTAACCTAACTGAGAATGGGTGGGACCCAGTTGCCAATCTGGTTGCATGAGTAAACATGTATTGAGGAAGGCACTAGTGACTTAAGTTCGTCTGAGCAGAAGCCATGAAAATATATAGAACAGACAAAAGGAGGCCACATTTCGTCGGTGGGGAAGTGGCTGTAGTCGAGCCGCCAAGTCAGAACCTATCACATTACTGATTCTTCTTTGGAGCCTGTCTGTTAAACAAAACCTAAAACTAAAAGGAATCTTTTTTTTTTAATTATTCAAACTATTGTTCTCATCATGATTGTTATAGATGTTAAAACAGTGTTTTGACCAAGTACTCTCTAACCATGATCAGGTGACCATTGTTTTGATTGATATTGACTGTGTAATTGTTTGTTCTTACTGAACCTGTCTTTTACTACTGATTCAGGGATTGAATGTATGCATCAGCCAAAATAACACCTGATGATGGCTAGAGTGTACTTGTCTGAAACTTGCTTATGACAACATCTAGACGACAAAAATAGTTTGAATAAATGAAAGAAGTATGTTGACAATTATTCATCTGAAATGAACTGCTAAAATGAATTTTATCAAGAAACAATAATAAAATCACCCTCAAATAAAAATGAATTATTATTGATATTTTGTTTTCGTACATACCTGGGAGGTCAGTGATAGATAAAGGATTCCATGAAGGAGTGAAATAGTCTAGAAAGAAATGGCACTCTTGACTGAGAAGACAAAAACAACTGACATTCTGTGTCATTTATCTCTCAAATGTCACGTGCTTCCTCACCTATTTTTATTTTCTATTTCGTAACTGCATGTAATTACTTTGTCTTTTCTTACAAAACTTATCACTATTATTTATGCCATAACATATTCAGCTGAAATACTTTTTTACACAACCTGATATTTGTGGAACCAAAAGAGTCAAAAATAGAAGATATGAAAGGATTTATCAGAAATGTAATGGATGTTATTAAATGTGACATCAAAATCCAAAGGTGATTTGGAAGAGCAGGCATGTTTTTTACCCAATGCTAAACACTGATAACATCTGTTTTCTTATAAGGAAACATTAGTCATTCATTGACCAAGAGAGATCAATTCTTTCTTATAAGGAAACAGTCATTCCTTGACTAAATAAGGTCAGTTCTTATTTCTTATAAGGAAACATTAGTCATTCATTGACCAAGAGAGATCTGGTCTTTTTTCTTATAAGGAAACATTAGTCATTTATTGACCAAGAGAGATCAGTTCTTTTTTATAAGGAGACATTAGTCATTCCTTGACTAAATAAGGTCAGTTCTTATTTCTTATAAGGAAACATTAGTCATTCATTGACCAAGAGAGATCTGGTCTTTTTTCTTATAAGGAAACATTAGTCATTCATTGACCAAGAGAGATCAATTCTTTCTCATAAGGAAACAGTCATTCCTTGACTAAATAAGGTCAGTTCTTATTTCTTATAAGGAAACATTAGTCATTCATTGACCAAGAGAGATCTGGTCTTTTTTCTTATAAGGAAACATTAGTCATTCATTGACCAAGAGAGATCAATTCTTTCTCATAAGGAAACAGTCATTCCTTGACTAAATAAGGTCAGTTCTTATTTCTTATAAGGAAACATTAGTCATTCATTGACCAAGAGAGATCTGGTCTTTTTTCTTATAAGGAAACATTAGTCATTCATTGACCAAGAGAGATCAATTCTTTCTCATAAGGAAACAGTCATTCCTTGACTAAATAAGGTCAGTTCTTATTTCTTATAAGGAAACATTAGTCATTCATTGACCAAGAGAGATCTGGTCTTTTTTCTTATAAGGAAACATTAGTCATTCATTGACCAAGAGAGATCAATTCTTTCTCATAAGGAAACAGTCATTCATTGACTAAATAAGGTCAGTTCTTATTTCTTATAAGGAAACATTAGTCATTCATTGACCAAGAGAGATCTGGTCTTTTTTCTTATAAGGAAACATTAGTCATTCATTGACCAAGAGAGATCAATTCTTTCTCATAAGGAAACAGTCATTCCTTGACTAAATAAGGTCAGTTCTCATTTCTTATAAGGAAACATTAGTCATTCATTGACCAAGAGAGATCTGGTCTTTTTTCTTATAAGGAAACATTAGTCATTCATTGACCAAGAGAGATCAATTCTTTCTCATAAGGAAACAGTCATTCCTTGACTAAATAAGGTCAGTTCTTATTTCTTATAAGGAAACATTAGTCATTCATTGACCAAGAGAGATCTGGTCTTTTTTCTTATAAGGAAACATTAGTCATTCATTGACCAAGAGAGATCAGTTCTTTTTTATAAGGAGGCATTAGTCATTCATTGACTAAATGAGGTCAGTTCTACTTTCAGTTGCAATTAATAAAATCCATTGAAAGAATTTTTTTTAAGAAAATAGGTTTCTCAAGTTTAGTAATTATCATTGCTCCTTCCATTACTGACATGGCTTTGGGGTTACTTCCTAATCTTTGATTTCTTAAATATTAATATCTTGATTATATCAGTTTTTTCTTTTTGAGTTTAGTAAAATTAGTATTAGTATTAGTAAAATGATCTGTTTTCATAGAAGAAACAGTTGGGTTTTAATTCAATGAACAGTTGCTATTATTGTTACTTGAAATTGCAAACAAAAAATATTCTTTTATTAGAGCTTTTTACAGGAAATCTTTTGACTGTGATAGCTTTTTCAATTATTTTGGAGTGGGTCAATCAGTCAGTTAATTGCCATACGTGATACATGCTTGGGCGATCATGTCTCGAAAGAGACATGACTGACTGGGCAGAAGATTATCCTGCAGTAGGTTGCCATTGTTTTCTGCGGTAGACTGGTTGCCGACCAAGACTATAGAACCCAATCTGTCCTTTCATTTGACTCATAGCTAGAGAGGGAAGAGATGTATTATATTATTACATGGTAATTACTGGGGGATCAGTTTATTACTTCATAACAATAGAAAACCGATCCCCCACTTTATGATCAGTAGAAGCTTTAATCATGATTCCAACTATTATAATCAGTCAGTCAGTTAATTGCTATACGTGATACACGTTTGGGCAATCATGTCTCGAAAGAGACATGACTGACTGGGCAGAAGATTATCCTGCAGTAGGTTGCCATTGCTTTCTGCAGTAGACTGGTTGCCGACCAAGACTATAGAACCTGCTATTTAACCCATAATTGGAAGGAATAGATGGATTAATACCTTTCCCAAGGGTATTTGCGTGTAAGTGAATGCAAAGAATTCAACTGGAATTCGAACCCGGCTCTCCGATTTCTTGTTCCGAGTCGATATCCACTGCACCACAACGCACATCCACATTTGGAGTGGGTAATTTCACTAAAAACAAAGAAAAGAGTGCTGGATTGCTCTGTTATGTCAGTTCTTCAATATGGCAGTGAATGCTGGACAATATCATCGAAAATGAGGACAAAACTCGAAGCAGCGGAAATATGGTTCTACAGAAGGATGCTGCGGATATCGTTGACCAAGCATGCGAACAACAATGAGGTGTTGGAAAGAATGGCAACGAAAAGGAAATTAATAGTAAGCATCAGGAAGAGACAACTGAAGTTCCTGGGACATGCAATGAGGAAGGAGGGCTTGGAGAACCTGATACTGACAGGTCAGATAGAAGGAAAAAGAGACAGAGGGAGGCAGTGGATAACATATTTGCAGGGCCTGATCAGGTGGATGACGGAACGGGGGTTGCTTAGTGTAACAGGAAAAACATACTAAGAGCCACAAGGGATAGGGAGACGTGGAGAACCATGATCGCCTACGTCCTGAAGGGACAGGGCACATAGAAGAAGAAGAAGCTATAATCAAATGCAAAATAAGTAATCAAACTGTCCAACAAAGAGAATTAACAAGAAAAAGAAAAGAACAGTAAAAAAAGAAAAATTATATAAAATATGCCAAAAATATATGTGCGACTATGAGTAATAAGGCAACAAATGTACAAACTAAGAATTGGGGCTGACTCACAAGAACAAATTTGGATTTTGAAACAAGATAGGCTAGTACTAAATAAAATGAAGCCAAGAAGTGAATCTTTTTAGAATCTATAATAAATCCCAGTATGCATTTGTGTGCTTTTGCTCATAAATTGGGGAGGGGGAAAGTATTTTATAATCATTCCATTCCGTACTTACCAGACCAGATGGGGCAACAATATTCAATGCATGGATGAATGGTAGACTTATAAATGAGTAAGATAGTTTGTGGTGAGAAAAATTGAACCTGTGAGTGTCATATTCTCCAAGCCCTCTTTCCTTATATATCCCATAAACTTGGAATAAAAAAAAAACAGTTCCAAGTACAAGTTTTCTTTTTGCTTTCATTCCCTTCAAGACTTCCTTGCTGCTTACACACACCATCCATTCTCAGCATCTGTAGAGTAAGTAGTCATTGTTAAATGTAAATGGCAAAACTACCCAAAAAAAGAATTTACAAAGTTTGCAGTAAAGAAAAGAACAAGGCAAAAAATAAAGTAGACAATATATGTTAGGCAAATTAACATTAAAAAGCCAAACCAATAGTAATATGGCAAAAAGTTCAAACTAAGAATTGATGTTGACACAGAAGAGCAAATTTGGATAATCAAGCATTACTATAAAAGAACAAGAATTAAGACAGAATATAATGATTGACACTGTATTTAAATTTTGGAAGATCAAAGTTGACCAGAAAGCAAAAGGCCAAAATAGTTTCACAAGCAAAAGGTGCAATAGAAGAAACTATTTGAAAAGAAATTATGGTCACACTTAACAATTTCAACTACAAAATTATGAGACTATGCTGCCTATCTAGTACTGTGCTTAAATTCATAAAGTTGGATGTTAAATTAAAAAAAAAGGTATCAGAGGAAAGTTCATCAGAACAATTGCCATGAAGGTATTTATATAAGAAAAAAAAAAGGCCCAGAGAAACTACATTACAGTAGTGGAAAATTGACTGAAGCAAAAATACCAGGTCAGGACCAATTTGCAAATCATTCTTTGTATTTTATCAAGAATCTCTAAATACATAGAAACACCAGACCAGATGTGGCAGCAATATTCAATGCCTGGATGAAAGACAGACCTAAGATAGTTACTGGTGAGAAAAATTGTGCCTGTGAGTGTCATATTCTCCAAGCCCTCTTTCCTTATCTATCCTATAAACTTGGAACTGTTTCTTTCTGATTCCAAGTACAAGTTTTCTTTTTGCTTTCATTCCCTTCAAGACTTCCTTGCTGCTTACACACACCATCCATTCTCAGCATCTGTAGAGTAAGTAGTCATTGTTAAATGTAAATGGCAAAACTACCCAAAAAAAGAATTTACAAAGTTTGCAGTAAAGAAAAGAACAAGGCAAAAAATAAAGTAGACAATATATGTAAGGCAAATTAACATTAAAAAGCCAAACCAATAGTAATATGGCAAAAAATTAAAACAAAAATGCAATACATGGATGAAAGACAGACTTAAGATAATTTCTGGTGAGAAAAATTGTGCCTGTGTGTGTCATATTCTCCAAGCTCTCTTCCTTATATATCCCATAAACTTTTCTTTCTACTTCCAAGTACAAGTTTCTTTTTTGCTTCCATTCCCTTCAAGACTTCCTTGCTGCTTACACACACCATCCATTATCAGCATCTGTAGAGTAAGTCGTCATTGTTAAATGTAAATAGCAAAACTACCCCCTAAAAAAAGAATTTGCAGAGTTTGCAGTAAAGAATAAAAAGAGCAAGGCAAAAAATAAAGTAAAGCAAGCAAATAATATATATAAGGCAATATATATAAGGCAAATTAACGGTAATAATTTAAAGCAACAGTAATATGGCAAAAAGTTAAGAAATTAAGAATTGGGGTTGATATATAAAAGCAAATTCAGTTAAGCAAACGCAACACTCCGAGTTCAAGATCAGACAGACCAGGATTGAATCAGATGAAACCAAGAACCTGCTGATTGGCTAGAAAGAAATCCCATCATGCATTTGTGTGCTTCTGCCTATAAATTGGGGAGGGACAAGTGTTTTGCAGTCATTGCTACAAGGATTGAAACGAACAATTATTGATGGAACTTTCCATCCAAATCTTTTGTTTTTAGTAGCATGGAAAGTCAATACTTTCAATATATTCTTATTTTCTCTTCTAATTACATGTACTATCTGTTTTTGTTGTTGTAAATGTTCATGTGGTGTGGTTTTTGTTCTTTGGTAAGGCTCCTTGTGAACTTGTAGTGTGTAGAATCCTTAGATAGCAACGGCCAGTAATCAGTTGAAGTTGAAACTGACAGCTCCATTATTTACCCTTCTCCCCCACTTGAGAGAGATGTGACACAAGGTCTTTTTTAACGTGGGGAACCTGAGCGCGTACACCCAGGTACTGGTCAAACATTACCTATCCACCACGGTGGATAGGTTCAAAACCAGTCATAACTGGTCTTTACTTGTCTTAGGTGTGCCCAGCCCGAAGGCTAAGACAACTCCAGAAACTGACAGCTCCAAGCTACCCAGCAAATTGGTAGGTGATTTATATGACAGCCTGGGAGATTCCACTCTGCCATGTAGGCAAGTCTATTCTGTAGATTCTGATTGGCTGATGATTCCAGTGTGGATATTGTGCTCAATAAATATCAGCACAATATCCACTGAATGGGTGAGAGTAGAGAGAGGGACATGTATTGTGGTACAACCCTGGGTGTGTTTTTTGTCTGCCAACTGGATGCTAGTTGAAAACATCCTTGAAGGTGAGCCTCATACTCTTAATTGTTCAGTAGTGCAAGTCTATAGTACCTGATGATTGTCTTCTACTAGTAGATTTGTTGGGAATGTCGTACTATTTAAATTTTTTAGACCAATTTCTTCACATCCGTGTTCATAAATGTTCAAAGTAATGTCTAAAAAAAAGAATAAATTAAACAGATTGAGTGATAATTCATCCTTACAATCCTGCACGGATATATCATCAGTCATCAGTCTTTCTAACTGGTCCATTCTGGGTTTGATGATAAACTGCATCTGGCAGCAAGGCCTCTGGTTTGGGAGATTTTGAGAAGTGTGAAACCACCTCTTAATTGCAATTGTTCCCAGGTCTCAGATTCACCTTGACTCAGGGTGGTAGCAATAGTTAGGGTCTCAACTATAGGGAAAATAGTTACCCTCCCCCCCACAAAAAAAAAAACTGGGGTCAAAACACTATGAAAGTATACAAATAGACTTTTATAGTACAAATTCTAGCAATACATTTTTGATGAAGAAAATATTACCAGCAATAAATTTTGTAAAGAAATCCAAAGAAAAAATATTACCAGCAATTTTTTGAAAAAAAGTATGCCAGTGGTACATCTGAGTCTAGACAAAACCCTTTTTGCAAAAATATATTAATGAAACTTGATCAACAAACTGTTACTCAAATTTGATTTGGGAGGTTTTGAGGAGTGTGAAACTAGCTCTTAATTGTTGTTGTTCCCAGATCTAACCTGACTTGGGGTGGTAGCATTTGTTAGGATCCTAGCTATGGGCAAATGGTTGCTCTCCTCAAACTGGGGTCAAAACATTATAAAGTTTAAAAATAGATTTTTATAATGTAAATTTTAGCAATACATTTTTTTAAAAAAGAAAGTTACCAGCATTTGACTCTTGACAAAAGCCTTTTTTATGAAAATATGTTAATGAAACCTGATCTACAAACTGACCTCTTACAAAGAATACATATTCTTTTCATTTGAACCTATCCTAAAAATCTTGTCAGCATTAAATGACAGGCTGAGGTTGACATAACGTGAAACAAAGTAAACCAAACCGATTTAACTGATGTAAGGTGTTGTCTATTGTTATATTTGATAATTGGCAAGCCTTCATGCCCATAAAAAAAAATCTAGGTGTCAAAAGAACAGCTTTTCCTTTGATGCTGCTGTTATTTTAACTACCTTCACTCCTCTCTAATGTTTATTGTTTTAAAAAATGATGATTAGAACTGTAAAAACCTAAACTCATAATAAAAATTAATTCCTATATTCCTATATTAATGTTCATTCTTGAGAATTTAATAAAAAAAAAAAACTATTTATTTGTGTAGCAAAATTGAAATGCAGACGGAGCAGCTAATCACTGTAGTGTACACGTGGTGCTCCTGTGTAGAAATTTTATTTAAGTTTCCACATGTCCTCCCTCATTAGCAATACAAAGGGTAATTCAATTTTGCAGTTCATGGAAAACATTTGCCAACTGATTTACAGTAATGCCTGAAATCACATTAGTTATTTTAGCTTTCAAATCTTCTAATGATTCTTCTAGATTTGGTTGCATACACAATTGTTTTCACTTGTCAGTTGAAGCCATGGAACAAATTGATTCTGAAAAAAGAAAATATTTTTTTACTTATCTAAAAATTGTTGCAAATTTTGTGTAAAGAATTATTGAATAACAATACTGAAAACTTATCTGTGCCTTGCTTGTCGGGATTCACTGTTTGATTTTGGTGCAGCCAAGTTTTCCATCCGTCTTTGTTGACAGCTACCAAGAAGGGAGTTTATTTACAAGAATAATTTTATACAACATTAAAAAAACTAATACACTTAAAACTAGTTCAATGCATTATCATTTACTAATTCATAAAGAAATAAGTAATAGAACACAACTTGCCAGCTAAACTGCTTTGCATTCTAGATGGTCCTGGGCATGATGGTAAACTGCATCCAGCAGAAAGGCCTCTGATTGGAATGTTGTGAGGAGCATGGGACCACCTTTTGATTGCTGTTGTTCCCAGGTCTACCCTGACCCGGAGTGGTAGCACCTGTTAGGGTCCCAGCTATGGGCAAATAGTTAACTCCCAAACTGTGGTCAAAACACTATGAAAATATAAAAATACATTTTTATAGAAATATATACATAAAATTAGACTTTATAGAAGAATAGATATTTTTGAAGGAAAAATATTACCAATAATACATTTTTGAAGAAAAAAATGATTACCATAACACATTTTGGAAGGAAAAAAAATTATTCCCAGCAAAAAATTTTTGAATACAAAACTAGAAGACATTTTCAGTTTTCTAAAATAAAAAAGAATAAAAACAAACAATTTTCACTAAAATATTACTAAATTAACTTTCTTCCTATAACTGAACATTAAAAAAAACAAACTTAAAACGCTACCTTTTTTGGCATTAAATAACCCACAGAGGTGTTGATATGCCATTTAACAAAACTCCAACTCCAACAAGATCTTGAGGTCATCAGGAGAGAATGTGCACTGTTTTGGGGCCTCCTTTTCAACAGGTAATGTCCTGTGCACCAGATCCCTCATTGATGTAAAGCCTCTCCTGTTGTTTCAGCTGGCTTCATATTGTTGATGTAGCATACATTCAATTCTTGAGCCAAGTGTCTTTGTTTCTTTTCAACCAGATCCAGTGGCTTACATTTTTCCAAGGCAGTTTGTAGATCCTTCCTTACTACTGTTTTTTCCGCTGTTGAATACCAGTCGGCAACACCCATCTCCTTGTTCTGTATCTAATGTAACCTCTGCAGCCAATGTCTAGTGGGTAGTGAATTGCCTCCCATCCTGCTTCTGCAAGATCTTTAAGTAGTGCCTGGTATGGCTCATCTTTCTATCAGTTGCATCTGCCTTATCCTCATGGGGGACTGTCTGTTCCACCAAGTAAATAATCTTTTTTTCACTCCAATAGAAAATATCCGGGTCTATTGGAATTGGGGAAAAAACCATCGTAACTTGTGAAATCTGCTGCCATGTTCCAGTTCCCATTCCTTTTTTCATCATCCGTTGTTCTCTACTTTCCCTGGGAGAGGCTATGTGTCCCTTGCCGATGGAAGCTGATTGATATCCTTGGGATGCGCTCATGTGGTTTATTTTTACTATTGATACTATCAAGTTGTTTCTTCAAGGTATCAGGCAAAATCTTCAGTACCTGATTGTGTCTCAATGTATATTTATTCAGGGTTAACCGACAATTTGATAGTTATGTACTTCATTCCGGTACGCATCTGCTTTTGTTGCTCTCAGATACATTACATATTTATCTACCTGATCATTATTTAAGTCCGTTCATATTTAAGTTTTTCCATATCTATCTATCTATCTATCCTATGTTTAACCAGATCCAATGGCTGACCTTTTCCATGGCAGTCTGTAGATCTTTCATTATTGCTGTTGCTTTCTGCCCTTGAAGACCAATTGACAACACCCATTTCCTTGTTCTGTGTCCAATATAAAGCCTTCAAACAACTTTTACTTGGTATGGTATTGCCACCCATCCTGTTTTCTTCAGTTCTTCAAATAGTGCCCGGTATGGTCACCAGCAAAAAGTGCCAAATACAGGTGGTGGGTGTTAAAATCAAGCAGGTACGAAAATTCAAATATCTGGGAAGTGTTCTAACTGAAGACGAAAAGTGCGACACAGAGATCCAAAAGCAAACTGGCATAGCAAAAGACACATTCCAGAAGCTGAGTAAAGTATTAAGACACAGGAAACTTTTATTAGAAACAAAGAAGAGAGTACTGGATTGCTAAGTGATGTCAGTTCTTCAATATGGCAGCGAATGTTGGAAAATATCAACAAAGATGAAGGGAAAACTTGAAGCAGCTGAAATGTGGTGCTACAGAAGGATGCTGCGGATATCGTGTCCCGAGCATGTGAGCAATGATGAGGTTTTGAAAATGATAAAAATGAAAAGGAAATTAATATTGAGCATCAGGAAGAGACAACTAAAGTTCCTGGAACATGCAATGAGGAAGGAGGGCTTGGAGAACTGATACTAACAGGCCAGATAGAGGGAAAAAGAGACAGAGAAAAGCAGCAGATAACATATTTAAAAGGTTTGAGCAGGTG
The DNA here is from genome assembly GCA_037127315.1 of Ascarosepion bandense. Taxonomy (NCBI): domain Eukaryota; kingdom Metazoa; phylum Mollusca; class Cephalopoda; order Sepiida; family Sepiidae; genus Ascarosepion; species Ascarosepion bandense. The sequence goes on from JBBBDQ010000973.1 coordinate 856,283, forward strand.
GATGATAGAATGGGGGCTGAGAGACATTACAGGAGAACGCGTGCTAAGAGCCACCAGGGATAGGGAGACGTGGAAGGCCATGATCGCCTACGTCCTGAAGGGACAAGGTACATAAAAGAAAGAAGATTGCTCATTCTTTCTATCAACTGTTGCATCCAAGTTATCTTCATGGGGCACTGTCAGTTTCACAAAGTAAACAATCATCCTTTCTTCACACCAGTAGGCAATGTTGGCTTCTTCTCTGTTGGGATTGAGAAAAAAAACCATCATAACCTGTGAGACCTGCTACCATATTTCAGTTTTCATTTTGTTTCTCATCATCCATTGTTCTCTCCTTTCCCTTGTAGAGGTTATGTGTCCCTTGCCGATGGAAGTTCATTGATGTCCTTGGGATGTACTTTTGTGGTCTATTTCCTCTATTGATACCATCAAGTTGTTATTACACAAAATCCTCAGTATCTGGTTGGTCCTGGGTATGATAGTAAACTGCATCCGGCAGCAAGGCTTCTGGTTGGGAGGTTGTGAGGAGCATGAAACCACCTCTTAATTGCTGTTGTTCCCAGGTACGCCCTGATTGGAGTGCTAGCACTTGTTAAGGTCCCAGCTCTGGGCAAATAATTAACACAAAAACAAGGGTCAAAACACTATGAAAGTATAAAAATAGACTTTTATAGAAATATATACATTTTTGAAAGAAAAAATATTACCAACAATACATTTTTGAAGGAAAAAAATTATTACCAGCAATACATTTTTGAAGGAAAAAAATTATTACCAGCAAAACATTTTTGAAGGAAAAAAATTATTACCAGCAAAACATTTTTGAAGGAAAAAAATTATTACCAGCAAAACATTTTTGAAGGAAAAAAATTATTACCAGCAAAACATTTTTGAAGGAAAAAAATTATTACCAGCAAAACATTTTTGAAGGAAAAAAATTATTACCAGCAAAACATTTTTGAAGGAAAAAAATTATTACCAGCAAAACATTTTTGAATACAAAACTAGAAGATATCTTCAGTTTCTAAAATAAAAAAAAAATTCACTAAAATCTGACTAAATCAACCTTCTGACTATAAGTGAACATTAAAAAAATACCATAAAACACTACCTTTTTGGCATTAAATAGCCCACAGAGGTTGATATGCCATTAAACAAAACTCAAATTCAGTATCTGGTTGTGTCTCAACGTATACCTATTCAAGGCTGACTGACAATTTGATAGTATGTGCTTCATTGTACTTCCATTCCACATCTGCACTTGTCACCCTTAGATACATGCCATCTCCCCAGGTTACTGGGCGAGGGTTAAAAATCGTAAGTTGCATGCATCAGGAAACTTAACCTTAATGTGTCCACTCCTTTGCCTTTTTCTAGCTTATCTTCCTCTTTATAGAAACGTTTTTTATTCAGAAATTTATAAAAATTTAACTAATTGTTAAAATATGTGAACTAACAAAAACTAAATCCTTATTATTTTATAAAGTTTGAATCAATTGGGAATTAGCTGATGTTTTGCAGCAATTTCAATAAACAATCTGATTGTGTAAATAAACATTCTAATAAATGGTGTTTAGTTGTAAAGGCTAGAAGTAACCATAAGTTCTATGTGAATAGTTTCTTCTCTTCTTGCTTCTGAATCAAACTTTATCTTCAAAAAAGTAAATGCAATTTCAATTGTTATATTCTGTATTCTTAATTTCTTTTCTTTTCTTGTCTTTCTCCTTAATGGTTTTCTTCTTTTTCCAGAAGAGAGTTGTTGGAAGAGAGTGCCATAAACAAGAAGTGTGAGAGAAGAAACTGTTAGCATAGAACTTACAGTCATTTCAATAAAATATGTTTGTTTATCATCTGGTTCTCACTTCTCCCCAGTCATTTGAATGGAATTTGAAGTTTATTGCTTACTTTCTTTTTTAGGATTGGGTTTCTGTTTTCTTCTAAGATCTACTTAAATTCTATATTTCTAATGTCTCTACCTAAACTCTGAAATTTTATTTTTATTTTTTTCATCAATAAAAGGGATAGACTATCACCTGGTTTACTCTCCTCCTCAGTCTTATGAACAGGAATAGAGGTTTCTTGTTTAGGATTGTGTTACTGGTTCTTTCCAAAGCCTTCTTGTTTGCTTTCACTCCCAGTAGCCTCTTGCGTCTTAGTGGTATTTTTTTTTTTTTTTTTTTTTTAATCATATCACCCGAAGCAAGGCGAAAACACCACTGACGTGGGTGGAGTGTGAACCGGGCCACGTCTATTGAACAGGTGAAGAGGCTCATCCCTTGTTTCCTGTTTAGGATGTGGTTTCCGGTTTTTCTCTTTTTCAATCTTTTCACTCTTACGTAGCCCCCTGCGCATCAGTGGTGTTTTTGCCTTGCTTCGGGTGATATGATTAAAAAAAAAAAAAATACCACTAAGATGCAAGAGGCTACTGGGAGTGAAAGCAACAAACTAAAAACATTAAAGAAAATTTTCAAGACTGTCCTGCACTTTTAAAAATTCTTTTCTAATCATTTCACCCCAAGCAAGGCAGAACTGCCACTGGTGCGCAAGGGGTTGCATAAGTGGAGTGATGAGAAAAAGGAAAAAGTTACAAGGGAGTCAGACAATGAGTAAGAAAATGATGAGAATACAGGTGTGAAGAGGGCTGTATGAGAATTAGAGGAAAGAAAGGAGAAAATGATACAAGAGTTGTTGGGGAAAGGATGTGAGTCAAGAAGATGGCAATTGACTTTACATTTAAATTCTTTGAGATTGTAGCTTTCAGGGAAGCAAGTATAAAGAACGGGAATTCCACAGGTGGGAAGTGCAAGCAAAGAAGCTGCGGTTACATTTGATTGGTTTCACTGTAAAAGGGTTGGACCTAGCTGCTAGTCTAGTAGCTCGACTAAATTCATGCAAGGAGCTAAGCTCATTAGAGCAGAAGCCATGAAAATATTTGTAGAAGAGACAGAGGGAAGCCACTTTACGTCAATGAGAAAGTGTCTGGAGTTGAGTTACACTGTCAGCATCAATGACATTGCAGATTCTTCGTTGGATTTTGTCAATAAAATTGTCAATAAAATTGTCAATAAAATTTGTCAATAAACCTGTCCATTAATCACCTTTCTTCTCTTCCTCTTTTTGTTCAAATTCTCACAACTTCCAATTCTGATTTCCTATTTTCCACCCCACTCACCTCTCACACTTAATTCGCCAATATAAGGTAAAAAATTTTCCATCTACTTTGACACGACCTGATGAGACATTGTCCTTTCAATGTCGAAACAAAATGTACACTTTGTAGTAGATGATAATTTGTACATGTTCCAAACTATAATTTATAATAAATATTCATAGCTCTATTTTATATTGAGCACTGTTTTAAATTAATGTTTTGAATGTCGTTAATATTTTCTTCATTCCTTATTCACTTTGATATATATATATATATATGAATTATTACTGGAGTTTTTTAACAACTATTTGTCTTAATTTCAGGAATTGGCCATCTATGAAAAGATGGGTGAACGGGTAGAAATTACTCCAGAAGGTCAGTTTTTTTGTGACTTTTTTTTCTTATCTTTAGTCGAGATGAGTTAAAATGTGATATCAAAATGGATGTCTTGAAAATATATTTTTTTGTAAGTGAAATGTAAAAAAAAAATCACAAATTATATTAAAACTGTTTTCTGGTTGAGATAGTTACTTATTTTATATTGGAGGGTTACCACCTCAAAAACAGATTTTATACTTAGATTCCCAAAAAGAAGCACCATACTTGATGGGCTTAAGCAAATGAATAGCAGAGCAGGGTTTTGGGAGAAATATGATACAATGTGTTAAGAACTAGAAGGGACAGGAAGATGCGGAGAGCCATGATCGCCTACGTCCTGAAGGGGCATGGTACATAAAAGAATAGTTATTTTAAATCAAAGCATATTTTGGATTTAAGAACAAGTCTGTTTTTTTTTTTTTTTTTTTTTTTAAATTATTTCAGTCCAAGCAAGGAAATAAAGCCATTAAAACTGAACGGGATATTGTCAGTAAAATAAACTGAAAAAATATTATTGAGTAGAAACAACAGTAAAAGAAGATTCAAGAAGATGGCAGGGTTGTTGCTGACAGGAAAGCAGGAATCCAGAAGAGGGAAGAAGTGTGAGAGAAGAAACTATTAGAATAGAACTGACTGTTGCATCTAGCAATTTCAATAGTAAAATTGTCATTATGTTGTCTTTGTTCAAAATGGCTGAAAATTAGGAAGGCCATAGTTAGAGAGAGAAGCAAAGGAACAGAAGATGATGTAGAGAAAAGAAAGAGATAGTTATTAACTATTTCTTGTTTGATGTATAACAGGAAAACTTGTCACAGTAAGAAGAGAAGAGCAGGAAGTACGGCAAACCATACTCTCTAACAGTGGACTTATAGCAGGTTATCCATTCTTTTCCAGTTTATAGTGGATAGTCCATTCTAGTGAAGGGTAGTAGTATATTGTTGAAGATTGACGAAATTTGGCCTTGTTGAAGATAGCCCGCTATAAGTCATAAAGAAAGGTTATAAACCAAGAAAAGCAAATTGAGTTGAAAAATAACATTTTATATCTGCACATATCAATTAAGGTTTTTACAATTAAAGTAATACTTAAAGCATAGCTCCAACGGACGTTAAAATGTTCATGGCAATAAAATGCTGAAAGAGAATTAATGCTTGGGAATGTGAGAGCGCTGTAAGTAAGGAATGTCTTTGATGTATTCGCTCCTTAGGTCAGTAAGTAGTTTTGAGACAGGGAAGAAGGTAAGAAGAGGTGAAGGGAGGCGAGCATAGTAGCTGCTTGACTTAGGTCAAGGGAATATTGATTACTCTCCTCTCTCTCTCTCTCTCGAGTTAGTCCATGTGTGTCGGCCTTCTTCGGGCTGTCTGTCTGGGTGCTTTCTGTATCGGCTTTTTAATTCGACTTTTTGGATCGCAGGTGATCATTTGGGAATTCATATCAGTATTTGATTCTGGGCTTCCCATTAGCTGACAAATAAAATTTGCATAGGCTCGCAAACTGGAAATTTAATATTTAATTAATTTTTATTTTTCAACCGGAACATTTGTGTGAATCCAGCTGTGCACGGACAACTTTTAGTCATTTGCTTTTTGTTTGTGAGGGTGCAAACATCTGGTTCATCACTTTTGCTCTGTATCACCACAGACTTGTTGAGCTTTTCAGTTTCTTTGACCAAGATATTATGGTCACCAGGAAGAGCCACATCAATAACGAGGCATTTTTTTTATTTATTCAATGATACTGATGTCTTATTTGGTGGCCTTAAGCAGGAAATCAGTTTGGATCTTGAAATCCTATTAGATCTTGACTAAAAAAAAAAATGAAAAATGTTCAGAAAGAAAATAATATTACTCTGCATCCAATAATGTTGTCTTTGTTCAAGAGAATTATGAAAGCTGTACTTAGCGAGAGATTATTGAAAAAACTGGTGATTAGGTATATGAAACAAAGGGGAAAAGGTTTATTAAATACTCATATACATAGGACAGTAAAACGCTATATATTTCTATAAAAATGTATTTTTATACTTTCATAGTGTTTTGACCACAGTTTGGGAGTTAACTATTTGCCCATAGCTGGGACCCTAACAGGTGCTACCACTCTCGGTCAGGGTGGACCTGGGAACAACAGCAATCAAAAGGTGGTCCCATGCTCCTCACAACTTTCCAGTCAGAGGCCTTGCTGCTGGATGCAGTTTACCATCATGCCCAGAACCATCTTGTTGGAATCTAGAATGCAAAGCAGTTTAGCTGGCAAGTTGTGTTCTATTACTTATTTCTTTATGAATTAGTAAATGATAATGCATTGAACTAGTTTTAAGTGTATTATTTTTTTAATGTTGTATAAAATTATTCTTGTAAATAATCTTCTTATTGGTTGGGTAAATCAACAAATCCTCAAATCCTACTCTAATGTGGCTATTCGCCATATCTTTTTTTTTTTTTTTTTTTTAATCATATCACCCCAAGCAAGGCGATAACGCCACTGATGCGCAGGGGGCTACGTAAGGGTAAAAAGAATGGAAAAGAGAAAGCCGGAAACCGCATCCTAAACAGGAAACAAGGGATGAGCCTCTTCACCTGTTCAATAGATGTGGGTGGAGTGTGAACCGGGCGATAGTTTAGTCTGTCTACTCCAATTGGAAAAAAAAATAAATAAATAAAAGTGAAAAGACTTGAAAAGGGAAAACCGGAAACCGCATCCTAAACAGGAAACAAGGGATGAGCCTCTTCACCTGTTCAATAGATGTGGGTGGAGTGTGAACCTATATCTAGGAGCAGTCCATTGTCACAGTAAAAGAGGAGAGCAGTATAGGAGATTGATAAATAGGACTGTACCTATTTGGAAATCTTAACTAGAAGAGAAATATATAGTAAAAATAGAGACAACTGGAAACTGATTACGGATCATTTTTTGCAGAACCACAAAATACAGCAATATGACATCACCCATAGAATGTTTAAGTTACTTGTACAAACCAGAATTTGTCAAGATAAGAGTCTGGTGTTTTGTTTAAGAGAGTTTGTGAAGATATAATGAAAATTTTATTATGGCAGACCCCCAACAAATGGAGAATTGGACCTTTGTCAGAATTTCAGAGAATTATGCAAAGCAGTTTATGATCTACAAAGAAACTTGTCATAATAGAAAGAACCAAATTTCTGTCCATTAACCCTCTGTTTACCAAGATGACTTTCATTAAATACCACTTGGGTCTAATGAACTCATTTCTATTTTTCTTAAACTCTTCAAATTTTTTGTATTTTTTGATGATATTGGGTATGTATAATCATCAGGCAATGTTGGATGTTGGTTGTGCAAATGATTTACATTTAAATACAAAAAAACCTTAAGTTTGCTGTTCATGTATGTGGGAAGATATAAAATTCATGTGTGTTCCTTTTAACTAATCAGAGAGAAGATTTATTTTGGAATTTGGCCCGTATTTTCCAAAGAATACATACTTTTTCTCTTTTTTCCTCCTTTTTTTCTTTCCCTACTTTTCCGTCAAAATGTCAACTGACTTTTAACCTAATTTTATCTTTATTCAGTGGAATAGAAAAATTACAATACATTTTTGCATTTAGTTTGAAATTATAAACTAAATTCAAATTACATAAAAAAAAAACCAGTTACAGTTCATTACTGCATTTTGCACAATTCTTTCAAATGGCTTTCACAGACATGTTTTTTGGCAAATATGACAGTTTGCATTTTTCTATCAATTTTAAAACCACACAAGGTGCATCATTTTTCTTTCTCTCATTGGACGGTTATTGGGCAGTGTATTGCTCACTAGGGATTGTATTAATAACTGCTAGACCCGAATTCCTTCAGCATTTGTTTATTTTTAGATTATTTCCAGGAGATATAGCTTCAGGAACAATATAAATGAAACAGCTGAATCACAAGATCTTCTTGCAAAATGTGACGTTCCAGGCTTTTGATAAAAAACATTGTAAGGTGATGTTTTTCCTTGTGCTGTTTCAATTGGTTTAGAAGACCAAATTTTAAAATTAAACTTTGAGTAATATTTTCCTTTCATTATTGAAGGCTTTGAAGAATGATTTCTGTTGGCGTCGTCGTCATTCATATCATCGTCTGATTCTGAATAACTAATTCTGACATTTTCATTTTCATTTTCATCTTTAGAAAAAGAAATGCCATTTAATTAGAATGGATGACACGTTTTGTTTAAAAAAAAAAAATTTCAAACATCTGTTTAATGGATTCCCTTTGGTAATAGAAGAACAAGTCACCCACTAAAATTTTATTTTGTTCTAAATTTATTTCTTGTCAGTCAGTTAAGTACCATACATGATATACGCTTCGGGTGATCATGTCTCGAAAGAGACATGACTGACTGGGGAGAAGATTATCCCGCAGTAGGTTGCCATTGCTTTCTATGGTAGACTGGTTGCCGACCAAGGCTATAGAGCCCAATCAGTCCTTTCATTTGACTCATAGCTAGAGAGGGAAGAGATGTATTATATTATTACATAGTAATTACTGGGGGATCATTTTATTACTTCATAACAATATAAAACCGATCCCTCACTTTATGACCAGTAGAAGCTTTACTCATGATTCCAACTATTATAATCAGTCAGTTAAGTGCCATACATGAAACACACTTGGGCGATCATGTCTCGAAAGAGACATGACTGACTGGGCAGAAGATTATCCCGCAGTAGGTTGCAATTGCTTTCTGCGGTAGACTAGTTCCCAGCCAAGGCTATAGAACCCAATCTGTCCTATTATTTAACCCATAACTGGAGGGAAGAGATGGATTAATACCTTTCCCAAGGGTATTTGTGAGTATGTGAATGCCATGATTTCAACTGGAATTTGAACTCGGCTCCCTGATTTGTTGTTCCGAGCTGATATCCTCTGCACCACAACACACATTCTTGTATGTAGAAGATAGAAAAAGAAAGAAAAAAAAGCAAAACAAAAGAAATAATTAAGATAGAATCACCTTCTTCTTCTTCTTCTATGTGCCTTGTCCTTTCAGGACGTAGGTGATTATGGCTTTCCATGTCTCTCTATCCCTGGTGGCTCTTATCAAGCTTTCTCCTGTTATACCATGCAACCCCTGTTCTGTAATCCACTAGCTCAAGCCCATAAATCTAGAATATAAATGTATAGAAAATAGCATGGTCACAAAATGAGTGATCAAATTATATATTGATTATAATATAGAATTGATCCCCCATTTTATATCCACATTATAATTTCTTATAAACAGTTGGCATATATATATATATATATATATATATATATATATATATTCTTATATGTGCCTTGTTTTTTCAGGACATAGGCGAACATAGGCGATCATGGCTTTCCACGTCTCCCTCTCCTTGGTGGCTCTTAGCACGCTTTCTAAATTAGTTTTGAAAAAATTATGGGTCCATTGGATCCTTTGTTAGACTGAAAGTTAAACAAAAAAAGATGAATCAATTATTCAATATCTTCAGATTAAGAGGCATTAGCAGATTCTGTATTTGTCTATACTTTTGAAATGAGGCAGTATTTACATAATTCAGACTGTTTTTCTCATCTTTATTGCCATATTCATGATATTTCAGCCATTTTATGCTCAGGCCTTCTCAGGTGTTTGGAATTTTGAACCAAACTTATTTTGATCACTGGGATATATCATTCTAGTTCCATGTGCTATGCCACTTCTGGATGTCATGTAGGTATCTCTCTTTAATTCAACTCTCTAGGTTATTTGTTCACCACTGCTGTTGCCAGGTATTGAACTCATAACTCTTTGGATCAAGTCAGTGAATCTAACCAATGCTTTTATCCACTGGGCCAGAATCTGTGAATTTGAGAAACTGGGAACTCAAGATTTGGCTGCTGACTATAAATTGATTCAGTTACAGTTTATTGAACGTATGACTGATCAGTCAGTCAGTCAGTTAAGTGCCATATGTGATACACGCTTGGGCGATCATGTCTCGAAAGAGACATGACTGACTGGGCAGAAGATTATCCCGCAGTAGGTTGCCATTGCTTTCTGCGGTAGACTGGTTGCCGACCAAGGCTATAGAACCCAATCTGTCCTGCTATATAACCCATAACTGGAAGGAAGAGATGGATTAATACCTTTCCCAGGGGTATTTGCGCGTAAGTGAATACAATGGATTCAACTGGAATTCGAACTCGGCTCCCCGGAAATATAAGATAATGGAACAATTACAATTGAGTAATTTGTTTCTAACTGCATGTATGGAAGTTATACAGCAACAGAAATTGATTAAAAAAGAATATAATTCCACTGAGGACAATGTTGAAACGTGCTGGATAAAAAAAAAGAATATAATTCCTGAGGACAATGTTGAAACGTGCTGGATAAAAAAAGAATATAATTCCACTGAGGACAAGGTTGAAACGTGCTGGATAAAAAAAGAATATAATTCCACTGAGGACAATGTTGAAACGTGCTGGATAAAAAAAGAATATAATTCCACTGAGGACAAGGTTGAAACGTGCTGGATAAAAAAAGAATATAATTCCACTGAGGACAATGTTGAAACGTGCTGGATAAAAAAGAATATAATTCCACTGAGGACAATGTTGAAACGTGCTGGATAAAAAGAATACTCCACTGAGGACAATGTTGAAACGTGCTGGATAAAAAAAGAGAATATAATTCCACTGAGGACAAGGTTGAAACGTGCTGGATAAAAAAAGAATATAATTCCACTGAGGACAATGTTGAAACGTGCTGGATAAAAAGAATATAATTCCTGAGGACAAGGTTGAAACGTGCTGGATAAAAAAAGAATATAATTCCACTGAGGACAATGTTGAAACGTGCTGGATAAAAAAAGAATATAATTCCACTGAGGACAATGTTGAAACGTGCTGGATAAAAAAAGAATATAATTCCACTGAGGACAAGGTTGAAACGGTGCTGGATAAAAAAAGAATATAATTCCACTGAGGACAATGTTGAAACGTGCTGGATAAAAAGAATATAATTCCACTGAGGACAATGTTGAAACGTGCTGGATAAAAAAAGAATATAATTCCACTGAGGACAAGGTTGACGTGCTGGATAAAAAAGAATATAATTCCACTGAGGACAATGTTGAAACGTGCTGGATAAAAAAATATAATTCCACTGAGGACAATGTTGAAACGTGCTGGATAAAAAAGAATATAATTCCACTGAGGACAATGTTGAAACGTGCTGGATAAAAAAAGAATATAATTCCACTGAGGACAATGTTGAAACGTGCTGGATAAAAAAAGGAATATAATTCCACTGAGGACAATGTTGAACGTGCTGGATAAAAAGAATATAATACCACTGAGGACAAGGTTGAAACGTGCTGGATAAAGAATATAATTCCACTGAGGACAATGTTGAAACGTGCTGGATAAAAAAAGAATATAATTCCACTGAGGACAATGTTGAAACGTGCTGGATAAAAAAAGAATATAATTCCACTGAGGACAATGTTGAAAGGTGCTGGATAAAAAAAGAATATAATTCCACTGAGGACAATGTTGAAAGGTGCTGGATAAAATATAATTCCACTGAGGACAATGTTGAAAGGTGCTGGATAAAAAAAGAATATGAATTCACTGAGGACAATGTTGGAAAGGTGCTGGATAAAGAATATAATTCCACTGAGGACAATGTTGAAACGTGCTGGATAAAAAAAGAATATAATTCCACTGAGGACAATGTTGAAACGTGCTGGATAAAAAAAATATAATTCCACTTTGGACAATGTTGAAACGTGCTGGATAAAAAAAGAATATAATTCCACTGAGGACAATGTTGAAACGTGCTGGATAAAAAAAGAATATAATTCCACTGAGGACAATGTTGAAACGTGCTGGATAAAAAAAGAATATAATTCCACTGAGGACAATGTTGAAGCGTGCTGGATAAAAAAAGAATATAATTCCACTGAGGACAATGTTGAAACGTGCTGGATAAAAAAAGAATATAATTCCACTGAGGACAATGTTGAAACGTGCTGGATAAAAAAGTCACACAAGGATTGCAATTATTGTAAGTATGAGCATGAAATTGACAGAAAAACATCCTCCGATTTTGGAAAAAATTTGCCATGACTGCAGGACAAAAAATCATTTTAAGTCTCTCTCAATCAATCAGTTAAGTACCATATGTGATACACACTTGGGTGATCATGTCTTGAGAGAAACCTGATAGACTGGGCAGGAAGTTTTTTCTACATTAAGTTGCCAATCAAGGCTGTAGAACCCAATCTGTTCTGCTATTTAACCCATAGATGGAGGGAGAAAAGATGGGTTCATACCTTTTATAAGAGTATTTGCATGAACTTGAACTCAGCTCTCTGATTTCTCGTTCTAAGCTGATATTCATTGCACGACAACGGAAGTTAAAAAGAAAACTGGGAAAAGAAAAAGTTGGAAAATAAAAGAATTGGTCTTTTTAATACAAAGATTTAAGGAGAAGAATTCTTTTAAAAAAATTAAATAGCATGAGGTTTCCAATGCCAGTTGGATACAGGGAAAGTGAAGTCTTTTTGATCCCAAGGAATATCTGGAAACAAATAGGTAAATTGCACTTGAGAGAATTTGATGGATCTTTCATAGAACCCTTGAAATATTTCAAAGGGAACTTTTGAAATCTGTGATCGATTTGAAATTATTCCCATTACAGTCAGTCAGTTATGTGCCGTATGTGATGAACGTCTCATCATCATTCTGCGGCCTCGGCTGAGATTCAAAATCTTGTCAGTAGCTGAATACTTGATGGTTCGCTAGAGCTACCAAGGGTGTTTTTATCGTGACACCCTCACTAGATGGGTTGCCTACCACGGCTTAAGAGAGGCCCATTTACCCTCATTAAGAGAAGGATATCCTGCACCAGTTTCCCACCCTAGTATTTTTTACAACCTCACGGTAAAAAAAAGATATTATACATAAACTACTGCTTGTAGAAAACAGTAATTTTTGAAAGGATTATTTTTTTATTATTATTATAACGATGGTAGCAACGCCTGTTCCTCTTTGGTCATTAAATATATTATACATAAACTACTGCTTGTAGAAAACTAATTTTTGAAAGATAAATGCCTGGGCGATCATGTTTCGAAAGAGACATGACTGTCTGGGTAGAAGATCTTCCTGCAGGAGACTGCCATTATTTTCTGCAGTAGAATGGTTGCCGACCAAGGCAATTTAACTCAATCTGTCTTGCCATTTGATCAATATCTAGAGGGAGAAGAGGTGGATTAATACTGTTCCCAAGGGTATTAGCGTGTAAGTAAATGCACAATTTAACCAGAATTTAAACTTGGCTCTGATTTCTCGTTCTAAGCTGATATTCACTGCACCATAAAGCCCATCTATTATCAGAGGGGAATGTAAAAAAAAGTTCATGGACTCCTAGTTGGAGATGTTCAAAAGTGGATACACTTTGGGTCAGATAGTTAAGTGCCATATGTGAAACACGCTTGGGCGATTATGTCTCGAAAGAGACATGACTGACTGGGCAGAAGATTATCTTGCAGTTGGTTGCCATTGCTTTCTGTGGTAGGCTGGTTGCCGACCAAGACTATAGAACCCAATCTGTCCTGTTATTTGACTCATAACTAGAGGGGAAAGAGGTGTATTATATTATTACGTAGTAATTACTGGGGGATCAGTTTATTACTTCATAACAATAGAAAACCGATCCCCCACTTTATACCCAGTAGATGTCTTAATCATTACTCCAACTATTATATTCAGTCAGTCAGTTAAGTGCCATATGTGAAACATGCTTGGGCGATCATGTCTTGAAAAAGACATGACTGACTGGGCAGAAGATTATCCCGCAGTAGGTTGCAATTGCTTTCTGCAGTAGACTAGTTCCCAGCCAAGGCTATAGAACCCAATTTGTCCTATTATTTAACTCATAACTGGAGGGAAGAGATGGATTAATACCTTTCCCAAGGGTATTTGTGAGTAAGTGAATGCCATGAATTCAACTGGAATTTGAACTTGGCTCCCCGATTTGTCATTCCGAGTCAATATCCACTGCACCACAACGCACATCCAGTACTTTGGGTACACGTTTTATTTTTACAATCTGTTAATATTTATGTTTTTTTTAATAATCTTACCCCAAGCAAGGCAGGACTGCCACTGGTGCACAGGGGGTTACAATGAGAGAAAAAAAAAAGTTAGAGGGAATGTTGAAAGAATAAGATAAAGATTGGAATCAAGGAGATAAAAGATGGCAGTTGCTGTTGCATTTAAACTTTTGGGGATTGTAGCTGTGAAGGAAGCAAGTTAACGAAAATGAGTTCCACAAATGGAAGGTGCAAGAAAAGAAACAGTTTGAGTAGAAAGAGGGAGACCTTGATCCCAGTCTAATAGCATGTATAAATAGATGTTGGGGAGAGAAGCTTCTCAGAGCAGTAGCTATAAAAATACTTACAGAAAAGACAGAGGGAAGCCACATCACATTTGTGAGAAAGTGACTGAAGGTGGGCTGCCATGTCATGTTGAATTACACTGTAGATCCTTCTTTGGATTATGTTAAGAACGTTGTGATGTATAGCAGGAGAACCCAACCAGATATGCCAACAGTATTCAGTGCATTGATGAATGGTAGATTTATATATGTGCAAGATCGATTCTGATAAAGACTTTCTGACCTGACACAGTGACCCAACCTTCCTAGCAGTAGATGATGCCATACATGCGATGTAGTAGTTTAACTTCAAGTAAGTTGAAAAACCGAGACCAAGGAGGCACAGTATGTTGCTCTCCAGGAGACTAGCATCGTCCATCTTGATGGCTGGCAGGAAGGATGAATGGTAGATTTATATATGTGCAAGATTGATTCTGATAGACTTTCTGACCAGACACAGTGACCCAACCTTCCTAGCAGTAGATGATGCCATACATGCGATGTAGTAGTTTAACTTCAAGTAAGTTGAAAAACCGAGACCAAGGAGGCACAGTATGTTGCTCTCCAGGAGACTAGCATCGTCCATCTTGATGGCTGGCAGGAAGGATGAATGGTAGATTTATATATGTGCAAGATCGATTCTGATAAAGACTTTCTGACCTGACGCAGTGACCCAACCTTCCTAGCAGTAGATGATGCCATACATGCGATGTAGTAGTTTAACTTCAAGTAAGTTGAAAAACCGAGACCAAGGAGGCACAGTATGTTGCTCTCCAGGAGACTAGCATCGTCCATCTTGATGGCTGGCAGGAAGGATGAATGGTAGATTTATAAATGTGCAAAATGAATTCTAACAAGAAAACTTTCCTCTGACCTGGGTATGATTTTCTTTGTGGAGATCACTAAATTGTATTATAGCTAATAAAATGGATATTTTAGAAAAAATGAGCAAGGAGAATAAAATATTTTTATAGTTTATTGTAGGTACTAAATTGGAAAAAAAAAACCTGGCTTGTTTTTGTACTTCAGTCATCAGATCTTGATCAAGGAGTAAAATGTGGGTGCATATCAGTGAGAAGAGTTTGAAGAATAAGAAAGGCAACACACACACACACACACACACACACACACACACAAGCAGTATAACCCGGCGTTGCTCAGGTGTAATGAAAGCTTTAAACCTAATACATGGTCTTGGAGCTCAGACTCTTTGGACATTGGCACAAAAAATGTAGATTGTTAAGACTAAACACTAAAATTATACCTACTTAGAGCAAACCTTAAAGCAAAAATCAAAATAAAAGGGCTGAAAACCTGATTTTGACCAGACCCCATAGGATATCGGGGTATCGATTTCCAATATCAGTGTTAAATAACTCATCCAAGTATAAACTAACCTCAGTAAGTCCATGAAAACTTATTGTACCCATCGGGAGTAATATTGAAAACACGAGCCATAATGATGGTTTGGTTGAATATCGGTTTTTGATCAGATTTGATAGAATATTGGGGGTATTGATTTCTAATATCAGGGAAAATGAGTTGTGTGAGAAGATCTACTAATGTTTGAAACTAAAAACTATAATTTTACCAAGTTGGAGCAAATTCTTCAGCAAGAACCGTGATAAAAGGGCTGAAATCCTGATCTTGATCAGACCTGATCAGGGTATTGATTTCTGATATCGAGGGGAAATAAAAAAAAAATGTAGCCATGACCTGACCAGAAGCCTAAAGAATATTTGTGTGAAGTTTGGTAAGAATTGGATAAAAATTGTGGATTTGTATAAAGGACATACAGACACACACACACAAACATTTTGCCTGATATATATATATATATCTGTCCACAGCGCCTGCAAATATACTTGACTTTTATTAGGACTCATGATTTTAGTTTTAAAAAACTTTGCCAATTTAACACAAATTTTAGAGTGCACAATATGAAATAGGTTGCCATTATCAAATGAGACTTAACAAATTTAATTCTAGAATCTATTTTTGTTTTTGATTAAATCATTAGGGTACAATAGACCAAAGTCTTAATGGGGTTTAACTGTTAAGAAGCTGATCTAAATAATTGCTTTCTAACTGTTCCCATCTCAGCCATCTCAAAAAGACCGACCAGCGTTTCAAAAACAAACGCTCTCCTCCTACCTTGCACACTCACCCGAATTCTTGTAGCTTCGAGTATTAAGAAAGTTAAATTGTCAAATCGCGTGAGTTCTCCTAAACACGATCCGTATGCACAGTTTTAACTTTCTTCCTATCCCCGTTGTTAAAAAAAACAGCTTCCTTTAATACAGCTTAGGGCCATGTAATCTGCTTATGAGCAACGAGATTTTCCGTTACTTTGAGAACTAGCCAACGTAAAACAGCTGTGCGTTGCCGTGTTGGTTTTCTATTTGCAATTAACATGACGTGTACATGCATGGACATTTCTAAGGGAGGTTATTTTTTTCTCACATTGCTTCTTTTTCTGATGTGTCGTCCTTTTAATTAGAAAATTAACTTTTGTTCTTTGGGTCAAAAACACTTCCAATGCATATATAAACTTTAGAGTAAGCAGACATGAGAAATATTGAATCTGATTTTTTAAACCAAAATATCCAAAATTCAAAGAACATCATTGCTCTCAATTTACCAAGTAAATTAAGCTGATTGCTAAAGATGCAGGTAAAAGTATAATCTTCCTGTACTACTTCTTTTTTTTTTTTTTTTTTTTTTTTTAATCATATCACCCCGAGCAAGGTGGTAATGCCACTGATGTGCAGGGGGCTACTTAAGAGTGAAAATTTGGAAAAGAGAGAGCCGAAAACCACATCCTAAACAGGGAACAAAGGATGAGCCTCTTCACCTGTTCAATAGACGTGGGTGGAGTGTGAACCGGGTGATAGTTCAGTCTATCTACTCCAATTGAAAAAAAAAATAAGGAAAAGTGAAAAGATTGGAAAAGAGAAAACCAGAAACCATATCCTAAACAGGGAACAAAGGATGAGCCTCTTAACCTGTTCAATAGACGTGGGTTGAGTGTATCCGAATCTTTGTCCTTACAAGAACCAGATTTTTTTATAATGATTTCATTGAAGGAAGGCAGGACCACAACTAGTGCACGGTGGATTACAGCAGAAAAAGAAAAAGACAAGGTACAAAGGATATAGAAAAAAAAAAGAGATGGATGCGAATCAAGGAGATAGAAGATGATAATTGAAGTTGCATTTAAACTTTTGGAGATTCTAGCTATCAGGGAAGCAAGCAAATGGCAGGGAGTTCTACAAACAGGAAGTGTGAGAAAAGAAACTATTTTAGTAGAAGAGTAGGTTATATTTTGATGGTGAAAGGGTTGGAATTAGATCAAAATGAAAAAGGAATACTGTTGTCATATTTGGGTGGGAACTGCTCAGTCCTCACCTTCCAATCTCAATAGCATTCCAAAATGTCTGAGTCCTTTTGAGTGACAAATTATTTTCCACCAACCAACCTCTACCTCACAGGTATGGTGAGCCTCTTCTTCTCTTTTGTTACTTTCATGAAAAGTGGTCAGATGAGCTCCATTCTTTGGTTCCGCCAGACCTGACCTTGATGGCCATGACCTACCGTGCCATTTACGTTGTCGTAAACCACCCTCTGTATTCCATTGGTGTGAAGTAAGTTCCACTCAAGCATCTTGCTCTTGCAAACTATTGACTCCCAAAGGGATGTTTCCCTGATGAATACAATCTTAATCTGTTCAACCTATATCTGTTGAACAGGTGTAGAGGCTCATCCCTTGTTCCCTGTTTAGGATGTGGTTTCCGGCTTTCTTCTTTCCAATCTTTTCACTCTTATGTAGACCCCTGCACATCAGTGACGTTACCGCCTTGCTCGGGGTGATATGATTAAAAAAAAAAAAAGTTTAGAGTTAACTATTATGTTCTCTTCCTATCTTTATAAACCACCACTTAATGTAAACCTCTACTTTCTAGGCACCTGGGCCTTGTACATGGTGAACTTTTTCTCAAAAAAAAAAAAAAAAAAAAAAAAAAAAAGAAAAAAAAAAAAAAAAAAAAAAAAAAAAAAAAAAAAAAAAAAAAAAAAAAGCAAAAAGAAAAACCCATAAAGCTTTTTTTTTAATTTTCTTTTAAAAAACCCTTCAAATTCCAACTGACTGTTGAACACACAAAAAGTGTTATCAACGTATTGAAAGTTTGTAAAAATCCAACAAAAATAATGTCCATCGCTGGACTTAATAGAGAACCCATAGATATCCTATCAATTTGCCTATACATAAGTTTATCAAAACTGAATTCAACAGATATGACAAATTTCATGAAATCCAGAAAGATGTCTTCAGGAATTCAAGAAAAGAACAATGGACAATAAAAACAAGAAAATGAATTCTTCAAGAGGAACTCAACTAAATAAACTGCTGATGTCAAACGAACACAAACTTTTCAAAACCAAATGTACAATTCTGTTATTGAATGAAAATGAATCCTTTTATGCATTTCCATTGCTTGTAACAAATCATTTTTAAACTTGCTGATGCCGCACATTGTAAAAAGCAAAAACCAAACAAGAACCGTGTCTTTATGGGTTTTCGTCAATCATATTACTGGGGGTCGGAGAGTACCAAGAGGTCTTGTAATATCATAAATTTCAACTGGGAAAAACTTATCTTTGAGAAACTTGAGCGATTTTTTTTTTAAACTTCTGCTTAATAATCTACCATCTATTATTGAATACTGCTGCCACATCTAGTTGGGTGCCCCTGCTATTCTCCTCGGGGTTTTTGACAAAATCCAATGAAGAATCTGTAATGTGATTGATACCAACTTGGCAACCCGGCTGCAGTCACTCTCACATCGGTATGACATGGCTTCCCTGTGCCTTTTCTATAAATACTTTCACGGCTTCTGCTCTGATGAACTTAGATCACTGGTGCCCTCTAGGTATGAATTTACATGAGCTACTAGATTAGCAACTAGGTCCAACCCTTTTACAGTGAAACCAATAAAATTTAACCATAATTTCTACTCTAACAGCTTCTTTTCTTGCACTTCCCATCTGTGGAATTCCCTTCCATATACTTTCTTCCTCGACAGCTACAATCTCCAGAAATTTAAATGTAAGATCAATAGACATCTCCTATCACACTAACTCGTATTCATCCTCACAAGCTCTTTTTCCATCTGCTCCACCCACATCCTTGGTATCCTCATCCGTCTATTACTCTCCTCCTGACATTTTTTATAACAAGCCACTCTTTCTTATCACTTTCCCCTATGTAACCCCCTGTGCAACAGTGGCAGTAGAATGCCTTGGTTGGAGGGAGATGATTAAAAAAATAAAAAATTCTATGCCATTATAATGTAGCTATAAAGTGGGGGATCAATTTTACATTACAATCAACATATGAACTGAACCCTTACTTTATAGCCACAGTCATCTTTCTTTTACTCACTTGCTGACACCCCTATAACCTGTCACTCTTTCTCATCACTTTCCGCTATGTAACCTCCTGCGCATCAGTGGTAGTAGAATGTCTTGCTTGGGGTGAAATATTAAAAAAAAAATGGATTTTGTTCTTTTATCAATCTTCTCTGGACACAGTTCAACTAAGTTGTCATTGTCACCTTTTTTTTTTTAATCATTTCACCCCGAGCAAGGCAGAGATGCCACTGATGTGCAGGGGTTACATAACTGAAAGGAGATTAATTAGAAGAGAGAGAAGAGGAGTACAAACCAATTAGAAAGGAGCAATAGAAAGATGAGAATGCAGGGGTGCTGACAGTTTCAAGGGTGGGGAGAAAGGGAAGGATATATGGGATGGGGGAAGGGCTAGGGTCGAGTGGTTAGTAGATGAGTATTGACATTGCATTTCCCTTGGGGAAAAGTGTTTGATCTCTCTGTTGATGACTGTGCCTCTGAGGTCTCATCATGGGTGAAAGCTGGCATTGATGCTTTCATACCCGCCAGGAAGTATTGCCTAAAACCTCGTTCCTCACCATGGTTCTCTCCTGCCTTTTCCGCCGCCATTGCTCACAGGAACCATTACTTCCGTCTATTCCAGAGACAGTCATCTGATCACAGTAGGCGCCTATTCACGTCTGCCCGCAATGAGTGCAAGAGAATCCTGAATGACGCCAAACAGTTGTTTGCTGAGAGAATGTGACAGCGCAGAGCTGACCACAAGTTCGGCTCGAAGGACTATTGGTGGATATGCAAACGGGTGCTGAACAACTGCAAATCCTCTATACCTCCTTTAATCCATGAATTTGAGGTTCTCACGTCATCTGCAGACAAAGCTGAGTGCTTTACCTGCAGATTCTCATCCAACTTCACATTTGACTCATCTGGAGTATGCTCACCCGACTTCCCCATTAGAACTGAGGCCAAACTACACGACGTATGTATTACCCTGAAGGTAGTATCACGAGTAATCTCAAAACTTGACCCCCATAAGGCGAGTGGTGACGACGGAATCCCGGTGATAGTCCTTAAGAGGTGCACTCCTGAACTCTCCTTATTTTCATCAAAGTCCCAAGTAGGTATCTACGCAGATGACACCACAATATACTCCCGCATCACTAAGAAACCTGGTGTGGTGGACAAACATAATCTCACTGCTGACCTTGAACAGGATCTACACTCTGTGGTGAATTGGGGCAATTTCAATGCGTCAATTTCAATGCGTCTAAGACCAAGCTGTTCTCTGTCAACCATCGCAGGCAACCTCTCCTGCCTCCCATAAGAATGGACCAAGCAACCCTCCCTGAGTGCAATGCACTGCACCTCCTTGGCCTTACCCTCTCTTCTGATCTCAAATGGAACCGTTACATCGAATCCATAGCTAAATCCACTGCTAAGAAGGTTGGGTCACTGTGTCGATTCGGGGTGTTTTTTCCGCCTGAATCCATCCTTCATATATACAAGTCTACCATCCGACCGCGCATGGAGTACTGCTGCCATTTATGGTCAGGCGCCCCTGCCGTTCACCTCAGTGTTCTTGACAGGCTCCAAAGGAGAGTCTGTAATGTGATAGGTGCTGACTTGGTGTCTCGACTACAGCCCCTTCCCCACCGATGAAATGTGGCCTCCCTTTGCCTGTTCTGTAAATACTTTCATGGCTTCTGCTCAGACAAACTCAAGTCACTGGTGCCTCCTCAACAGGTGTTTGCTCGTGCAACCAGACTGGCAGCTGGGTCCCACCCATTCACAGTTAGGTTAGCCAAATGCAGACGACAATTCTACTCCTGCAGCTTCTTCTCTCGCACTTCTCGCTTGTGGAACTCGCTCCCATATTCTTGCTTTCCTGATGGCTACAAAGATTCACTTATTGTCCAGTTCACACTCCTTCCTGGTGTTTCAAGAAGAAGTAGAGGTCTATCTTTTGTCTCCTGTTTTGGATTGGATTTCCGATTCCTTCTGAAGTCTTTTCATTCTCTTTCATTATCAGTAACTATTTGTCTTAGTGGCTTTATCACCTTGATCGGATGAACTTGTTTGAAAAAAAAGTTTTTTTTTTTTTACACATTGTATGGCAGTGAATGCTGGACAATATCATCAAAGATGAAGGAAAAACTTGAAGTAGCTGAAATGTGGTTCAACAGAAGGATGCTGAGGATACCATGGATTGAGCATGTAAGCAATGATGAGGTTTTGGAAAGGATAGAAACAAAAAGGAAATTAATATTGAACATCAGGAAGAGACAACAAAAAGTCCTGGGACATGCAATGAGGAAAGAGGGCTTGGAGAACATGATACTAACAGGACAGATAAAGGGAAAAAGAGACAGGAGAAAGCAACAGATGACATATTTGAAGGGCCTGATCAGGTTGATGACAGAACGAGTTTTGTGGTGTAACAGGAGAAAGCATGCTAAGAGCCACCAGGGATAGGCAGACATGGAAAGCCATGATTGTCTACGTACTGAAAGGACAGGGCACATAGAATAAGAAAATATATGCCAAATGTTTATAAGAAATTATATAATGTGGGTATAAAATGGGTGATCAATTCTATATTATAATCAATATATGAACTGATCCCTCATTTTGTGGCCATGCTAGTTTTTATACATTTATATTCTAGATTTATGGGCTTGAGCTAGTGGGTGACAGAACCGGGGGTTGCATGCTAAGAGCCACCAGGGATAGGCAGACATGGAAAGCCATGATTGTCTACGTACTGAAAGGACAGGGCACAAGAAGAAACTCATAGTGGGGATAGACATTTTTGAAATTGTTATTTTTATACCCTAACCTGGTTGTTTTTTATGCTAATATAGCTCCACACTGTAACCCTATATCTTGAGTGGCTCTTGGGTCTTGTATTGGGTGGATATTAGTAAAAATAAAAATTGTTTGTATAATTATCATAATCAAGAATCACCCTATCCACAGGCTGAGTGATTATCAAAACTTTATTATGCTTAAGTGATTTAACAACATGAGAAGTGCTTAGGTCAAGCAACAGGTGTGTAATAAAATCATTAAGTATGATTTTAAGGGCTCTTACCTTATTTGAAGATAAAGATGAGTGTTTCGATAATTGGGACAGAAATACTTCAAACACTGCAATAGCTTCTTTTTATTTTTTGATTTACCATGTTTGGTAACTATAAAATTTTAAAATTTTATTTTATACACTTTAAAATGTTTTAGTGGCTCCAAAAGTCTGCATGTGTGTATCAGAGAGTTCAGCATCTCTATCTTGAATATTAAGTTGTTAGGTAAATTCATTTTTTTTTTTATTTCACTTCTATTATTCAACAAAGGTTTAAAAAATTTGAGTTTTGTTTAATGGCATATCAACCTCTGTGGGTTATTTAATGCCAAAAAAGGTGGGTTTTAATAGTGAGAAGGTTGATTTAGTCCAATTTTGATGAAAATTTTTAAAATTTTTTTTTATTTTAGAAAACTGAAGATGTCTTCTAGTTTTGTATAAGAAATGTATTGCTGCTAATAATTTATTCCTTCAAAAATATATTATGGCAAAAATTAATTTTTCTTTTAAAAACGTGTTATGGTAATATTTTTTTCTTCTATAAAAGCCTATTTTTATGGATATAATTCTATAAAAGTCTTCATTCTTTCATTGCATTTTAACCACAGTTTGGTGGTTAATTATTTACCCATAGCTGGAACCCTAACAGGTACTACCACTCCAGGTTAGGGTGGACCTGGGAACAACAGCAATTAAGAGATCATTCCATACTCCGCACAAACTTCTAATCGGAGGTCTTGCTGCTGGATGCAGTTTACCGTCATGCCCAGGACTAACAAATTTATCAATAGCCTAAAACGATAAATCAAATTTATAGAGAGAGAATAGAGATACAAAAAAAACGTAAATATTTTGGAGCCAAATAACATTGAAAATAAAATGAAGAAATTTATCTGACGATCCTGTAGTTCTTTACCACTTGGAATAAAGGTTAAAAGATCTCCTAAGTCTTGGTTGACAGTATGTCTAGAACTGTGGTTCCTAATCTTTTTTTTTTCTCTGGGTTACTTTTTTGGGGTGAAAATTTGTGATAAAAGTACATTTAAAAATAAAAAACAGAGAGAGGGTTCAAGAAAGATAACAGTGGATTCAAAGTCAGGACATTATCATTGATAACTCTCTTCCACTATTTGCAGACCCTAGTTACTATATTCTTAATACTTGATAAAATCATTTGATAATTATTTATACTGGGACTCATACAGGCAATTACAAGTAATCAATAATATTTGAAATTTTAAAATTTTTTTTATTTTAGAAATTTTTTAAAACAGTTTCTAAATCTAGTATTGTTTTTCAATCATTCTGCCTCACCTGATATTCTCTTCTTCTGCAGCTATGAGGCAACCACTGTTCTAAGAGAAGGATCACTCTGATTTTACAAGTGTGTAATAAATGGTCCGAAGTTATTGTCTACTGACATAATGAAACAATGTATAGCATCTCACAAGTTCGGTTCCAAAAATTATTGGTGCCTCGGCAAGATAGTTTACAGTATTTACATTATTCAAACTATTGTCCCCATCTTTGTTGATGTTTCGGCCGTTGCATGCTCCTGCCTTTTAGGTGCTAGGAATTTTAGACTGAGCCTTTTATTACAATCACTGGGGTATATCATTCTCATCCCTTGTGTAGTAGTGCCACTTTTGGAAGTCATGATTTATCTCCCTCTAACCTACTTGTTCACCACTGCTGTAGCATGGTATTGAACTCACAACTCTTTGAATCAAATCACAGGAACTAACCGACATCTATATCCATTGGGCCATGTGTCCTTAAGGCAACAAAGATGAGGACAATAGTTCAAATAATGCAAATATTACCTCATCAGCAAGAACGTGCTGAGCAAACCTTCGATCCCTCTACTATTCAATAAGTTTGAAGTCCTCATATCCGTGGTAGTCAAGGTTGAATGTTTCGCTTCCAAATTCTCTTGCAACTTAACATGTGACTCATCTGGAGTACACACCCAGAACAGAGATTCAACTGAGTGATATATACATAATTTCGTCTATGGTAAACTAGACTTTCAGAAGGCAAGCGGATGTGAAAAATTAAACCAAAAAAGAAAATACTAAGCTGAGAACATTTATTAGTTTTCAACTAAACCTGCATAAATATAAAATTGCTTCTCCAAACATATTACATATAAACACAAAAAAGTGCTATATATGTTTTTTTATATGTATGCTGATTATTATTATTATTTTTTTTTTTTCCAGTATTAAAGCAACATGGGTTTGGTGATCACAAATATTTCCATGTTTTGGTTGCAGAAATTTCAGAGTCTGAAGATCTTGCAAAAGGTAAGTGTTCCTAGCAATAAGGAAGTCCAAATTTAGAAATATAAGTTCAAAGGTGAAATTTTAACGGTCAAAAAATTAGTGAAAAATCAGTCAAATTCCAATGGTCAAAAATTAGTCTAATATCAGAAAATAGCTTAAAAATTACCATATTTAAGTCTTACTAAAGTCGATTTTGATTCAAATTTTCTTTTTTAACAGCGCAAAGAAAACAAAACTTTTTCCTTGGTAAGATTTTCTTTTCTCCTTCATTGCCATGTTTTAAGACAGTCATTGGCAAAACTGCAGACCACATGGCTTTCTGAATGGCAAACTTAATTTCATGAGAAAAATAGCATTTATTATAATGTTTCGCTTTGTTGCCAATTATTCACTCACATTCTTTCAGACGTAACAATCTATATGTCCAATATTGCTTCAGTTTTGTAAGCTTTCTTTGAAAGTAAAAGTTTCAACTTAAAACATTGGCAATTTTAACAATGGGGGATCATAAGTGTAAACATCTTTTGGTTTAAAAACAGAAACCATTCAAAATTTTACTCAGGAGAAGAAAAATAGTTTTTATTTTTTGAAATTATTTTTAGTGTTTTCAAATCAAATTAGATATTTGGTCACACAATCACCAGTGATTATATTTTTATGAAGACTTCAATTTTTAATTATGAAAAAAATTTTTTTCAAAAGAAAAGCCATAAACTTTTGCTTAATTCTATTGCAAACATTAATGCATATGGTTTTCTGTAGTGAAAATGACTGAGGCACCTTCAATGAAAAATTACTTTGAATTTTTTTAATCACTTCAACTTATGAGACTTATTTCATTCAGCCCACTGCTCGGAAAAGGTTACCCATGCCTGCTCGAATGTAAACTTAGGAAATTCACATAGTTTGATAAAAGGTGATTTTTATTTGGTCTATGCAAAAGTTGAAATAAGAAAAAAAATGCTGTAGAGCAAAAAGGAAAACAAGATGGAACATTGGAGTAAATGGCCATGGTTAAATGGTCTTGGTTAAATGGCCATGGTTAAATGGTCTTGGTTAAATGGCCATGGTTAAATGGTCTTGGTTAAATGGCCATGGTTAAATGGTCTTGGTTAAATGGCCATGGTTAAATGGTCTTGGTTAAATGGCCATGGTTAAATGGTCTTGGTTAAATGGCCTTGGCTAAATGGTCTTGGTTAAATGGCTATATTAAATAGTCTTGGTTAAATGGCCTTGGTTAAATGGCTATATTAAATGGCCTTGGTTAATTGGTCTTGGTTAATTGGCCATGGTTAATTGGTCTTGGTTAAATGACCATGGTTAGATGGCCATAGTTAAATGTAAAAGGCAAAAATCCCTAACAAGAGCCCAATTGACAAACTTTACAATAAACAACAAAACAAGCAGTGGTAATAATATGAGGCAAATAATGCATATGCAAGACAAAAGTTCACAAAGAATATTGTGAACAGACAAAACGGATAAAGACAAGTGACTGTTGACTATTATAGATTGGAACCAACAAGCACAAACTGAATTGAATTTTTTAATGATGTTCAATTGTTGCCAACTCAATTTTGTGTGTGTGTGTGTGTGTGTGTTCTATAAAAGTTGTTTAACATACCACTATAGTGAAATACATTATTGACACATTTAATTTTTTATTGTTTTAATCATTTCACCCCAAACAAAGCAATAATGCCACTGTAACAAGAGAGAACTATGACAGAAAGGGTCATTGTCTTATTTGAATTTTCCCAATCATGGACATTATTATATCCATGATATAATTTAAATCTATCTAAACTTATTTATAAATGAAACTTTGTATGTGTGTCTGTCCATTACCTATAGACTCCAAAACGGCTGAACCGATTTTCTTGAAAATTTACACAGTTGTACTATAAGCGTCTGTGAGTGTTCTAAGCTAGGTTTTGTGTCGAGGTACCCCCGATAAATATTGAAAATTGATAATCGAAAAAATTAGAGTGGTCCAATTTTAATCAAATTTGATACATTCATAGACAAAGACATAAGAAATGATATTCAGAAATTTCAAGGTTGCAGTTCTTACAATAGTGCAGAAAATTGATAATATATATAAACAGCAAGATGTTTGTGTGTCTGTTTATCTGCCTGTATGTCTGTATTTTTTCAGCCCTTTTATTTTAGTTTTTGCTTTGGGTTTGGCTCTAAGTAGGTATAATTGTAGTTCTTAGTCTCACCCATGATACCATTTACTCAGAGGACTTATTTAGCCTTCAGAATTCAGTTTATGATGAAAAAAACTTATTTGATATCAATACCAGGAAATCAAAAATTGACTTACATCCATTCATTTTTCTTTCAGTCTACGGTTTTGCTTTAACTGGAAACAACTATTGCTTTATAGTCTTTCATGCCAACGTCCAAAGAGTCTGAGCTCCAGGACAATGGATTTGTTTTAAAGCTTTCATTATACCTGAGCAACGCCGGGCTATATTGCTAGTTATACCATATTTCATAGAGGAAATGAATGGCTGAAAAGATTAATAATGACAAAAACAAAAATATACATGTGTCCCATATATACATGTGTCCCACATGGAGAAAATAAGATATCTACAAGGGTCATTTAATAAATAAGATGAATTTTTTGGTATAAGGACTTCTAATACAGATAGAAGCTTATTTTTTGAAAAAATTTCCTTTACTTCTTTTTCAAAGAGATTTAATTTTTTTTTGCTGATTGAAAAAAAACTTTGAGAGTTTTGGAGATTAACAAAGATGGCCAACCAAGAAGCATGCTCCAGGATTGAACAGAGGTCAGTCATCAAGATTTTGGTTACTGAAGGTTGCGAACCAGTTGAAATTCATAGGAGAATGTCAACTGTGTATGGTGCCACGTGTTTCAACCAAAAAATGTCTACAAGTGGGCTAAATTGTTTAAAGAAGGATAGAGCAGTGTTGAGGATAAAGTCAGGCCTGGGAGGCCTACAGAAGTGAGGTCTCCTGAGTCAATCAGTCAATAACCTCATTCAGTCTGACAAAAGGGTGACAGTGGATGACATTGCAAGGACTTTGAACCTACCTGTTGGGACAACACACAAAATTGTCCATGATGTCCATTTTGTATCCCTAAACTAAGTTACTGGAAGTGAAAGAGAAGAAAGCCTTGTGAGGAGAAATGACAATAAAAGACAATCTGAAGAAAGAAGATTAAGATTAGCATTGCATTAGCATTGCATTTAAATATTTGAAGAACTTTGAGGGGGGCAGGAAAGTAGGAAACTGACTGGAAGTTCCAGAGGTGAGAAGTTCAAGAAAAGTAACTATAAAAATAGAACTTCTGTTTACACATCTGGCAGAGAGTTCCAGAAGTGAGAAGTTCAAGAAAAGTAACTATAAAAATAGAACTTCTGTTTACACATCTGGCTGAGAGTTCCAGAGGTGAGAATGCAAAAAAGGTAACTACAAGAATAGATTTTGAGTTTGAGTTTTGTTTAATGGCGTATCAACACCTCTGTTGGTTAATTAATGCCAAAAAGGTGGGGTTTTAAGCTATTTTTTAAATGTTCAGTTATGGTGATAAGGTTGATTTAATCAGATTTTAATGAAAACAATTTTTTTATTTTTTTGCATTTTAGAAAACTTCTAGTTTTGTATTCAAATATGTAATGCTGGTAATAATTTTTTCCTTCAGAAATGTATTATGGCAATAAATTTTTTTTTTCCTTCTAAAATGTATACTTTTCTATAAAGTCTATTTTTATGTATATATTTCTATAAAAGTCTATTTTTATACTTTCATAGTGTTTTGACCCCAGTTTGGGGGGGTTAACTATTTACCCATAGCTGGACCCTAACAGGTGCTACCACTCTGGGTTAGGGTGAACAGCAATTAAGAGGTGGTTCCATGCTTCTCGCAACCTCCCCAGTCAGAGGCCTTGCTGCCAGATGCAGTTTGTCATTGTACCCAAAACCTATGAGGACAGAACTTCTGGTTACACTTTTTGTAGTAATAGGAGTGCAGACATTTTGCCAACTGGATGACGGCAATTGGATTAACAAAATTTGTGCATAAGAAATTGCTTTTATCTCTCTACAACAACATTATATCAGTTGCACTTGTCTGGCCTAAATTAAAAAAAAGATATGCACTACTTATGTCCACCTGCAGGTAATCTGAAACTGACAGATGGCATTGGGGTGAAAAGCTAAAATCAAGCATATGTAGGTGACTTTACTAGAAATTAGAGAATGTAATGTTTTCAAGACTCTCTTTCTATCTCTCTTTAACAAAGTAGTTGTAACACTTCCGTGTAAAGAGATAATACGACCATTTTTTGCTTTCTTTTATCTGTCTATCCCAACATTTGATGCATTTAGGACTAATTTTCAAATATTTGCTGAATGCCGTCCTATAAACAGAAATTTAAATTGCCATAGATATCCTATTACGTCTTTCTAGTGATGCATTCATTGGTATGTATGTTTCGTAGATCGGTCTGTTTATATCTGGGCTTACGGCCTATCAAGTTGAATACACCGGTTCTCGCTTGATCACCGAAGTTAAGCAACGTTGAGCCTGTTCAGTACTTAGATGGGTGACCGCTTGGGAATACCAGGTGCTGTAAGCATTTAGTGACAGATGTTTGTTGTGGTGCAGTGGATATCGGCTCGGAAAGAGAAATCGGTGAGCCGAGTTTGAATTCCAGTTGAATACCCTGCATTCACTTAAGCACTGGTACCCTTGGGAAAGGTATTAATCCATCCCTTCCCTCCAGTTATGGGCTAAATAACAAGGGTAGGACTTGGGGACCCTGCCCTTAAAAAACGAATCCCGATGAATCTTGATACTTGAAAAGAAAAAAGTATTACTAGACACAAAAACTTATATAAAAACAACAATAAATTGTTGAAAGAAAAACCAACCAACCAACTGTTTATATCTATCTGCATATTTGTTTATCTGTATGTCTGTCTGTATTCCAATTCCAATTGGAATACAGACAGACTATGTTGCTATCTGACTGTCTCTCTTTCTAAAATATTAGCAACAAAATAATTCACTTATATAAACCTGTGATCTGTTTCATGGATTTTTTCACATCGAATTCTCAGAAGCCATTTTGGTAAACAAATTTATTCATGGGTCATATTGTCTTTTCTGCTAAAAAATAACAAACAAAGATTTTTCTAATGATGTAAACAGTTTAAAACATGAAGTAAAGTTGATGCATTAGATAAAATATTGAATTTCTTCAATTGTAACAAATGTATTGTTTAGAATTTGTTACATTTATTTGGGAAGGGTGGTCAAAATCTGACGAAGACTTAAAGATAGACAGTGTGAACATTGGAATTATCAATGCAAAGTAACTCTCGTTTACATTGTTTGGACTGCTGACTTCGTCTTTATAGTCATATTTATGACCTTTTTTGGCCATTGTCTGCAAATATGGGTATCCACTAAAAATAACATTTAAGTAATAAAATCTGTTAAATTATTTACATTATTCGGACTGTTGACCTCATCTTTATTGTCATATTAACAATGTTTCGACTATTGTACACTCAGACCTTCTTCAGAGGATTGGAATTTTGAACCAACCCCTTAACTTCGATCACTGGGGTAGATTGTTCTTGTTCCATGAAGAAGGCCAGAGCGTACAACAGCCAAAACGTCGACAAATGGCAACAAAAATGAGGATTATAGTTTGAATAATGTAAATACTGTAAATACTGCTGCATCTCAGAGATATAGACAAATAGAATGATCTATTATTAAACGTCTTACAAATGGCAACAAAGATGAGGACAATAGTCGGAATAATGTAAATACTGTAAATACTACCTCATCTCAGAAATATAGACTAATACTATTATTTTTTTTGAGTTAGATGTGCTATCCATTTTAGTTGTTTCCTCTGTCGATATGAGGAAGCTGTTGAATACAGTTGACAGTTTAGTTATTACCTCTGCATTGTATTTGGTTGTGTTTGTTTGTCTGTGGGGAAGCTATCAGAAGATGTGCTGAATGGATTCAAATGAAATTTTCAGGGATGATTGGCTTCATGATGAGCATGAACAGATTATATTTTAGGTTCATTTGAGTAAGGGATAAAGTTTCTGGGTAATTTTTAAAAGTTTTATTAATAAGTTTTAATTTTGCTTTTCAAATGCCAAATACTGAATTAATGCCTCTGTTTTAAGTGTGCATTTAATTTTGAGAGAAGTGGAGTTCATTTTTTTGTATTTTCACTTTTGAGAGCATTCAAGTTCATTGCAGCTATTCTTTCTCATTTTGATAATCTTTTTTCTAATAGCTGAGATGATGTTGGTATTGCCTTGGCAGAGGTTTGCAGTCTTTGACTGCTCTCTTAGTTTATAAATGAGTTTGGCACCATGCATGCTATCCATATGAAAGTGTTGATCTGACAAGTATATTTAAGGACATTGGAAAAATATATCACGTCATTATTCTATTGCTTTGTGTTCCTTATAGAAATAGAAAATGAACCTTCATCAACCTTATGTTAGATTGTGCTCGACAGATGATTTAATTTGTATTAATGACACTTATCTCTTCTAGTTATCTAAAACAATAAAATATTTGATCCACACAAGAAAAAAGCTAAAACTTGGAGGAATTTACCCTTTTGCCTGCCACAAAGAATACATTGGAGAAACCTCAAGGAATTTAAATAAATGATTATATGAACAAAATAGGGATCTAAACTTATTTATAAATAGAACTTTGTCTGTGGGTGTGTGTGTGTGTGTCCGTTACCTATAGATTTTGAAACGGCTGAACCGATTTTCTCGAAAATTTACACAGTTGTACTGTAAGTGTCTGCTAGTGTTCTTAGCTAGGTCTTGTGTCGAGGTACCCTGATAAATATTGAGTTGATAATTCAAAAAATCGGGTTATAGAAGGAGTGGTCTGATTTTAATTAAATTTGATACACTTATAGACAAAGACATAAGAAACAATATTCAGAAGTTTCAAGGTTGCAGTTCTTACAATAGCGCAGAAAATCGATAATATATATTTATATATATAAAAGGTAAGATGTTTGTGTGTGTGTCTGTTTATCTGCCTGCATGTCTGTATTTTTTCAGCCTTTTTATTTTAGTTTTTGCTTCGGGTTTGGCTCTAAGTAGGTATAATTGTAGTTCTTAGTCTCAGCCATGATACCATTTACTCAGAGGACTTATTTAGCTTTCAAAATTCAGTTTACAATGAAAAAAGCTTATTTGATATCGATACCAGGAAATCAAAATTTGACTTACATCCATTCATTTTTTTTTTCAGTCTACGGTTTTGCTTTAACTGGAAACAACTATTGCTTTTTAGTCTTTTGTGTCAATGTCCAAAGAGTCTGAGCTCCTTGATCATAGATTAGTTTTAAAGCTTTCATTACACCCGAGCAATGCCGGGTTATACTGCTAATATATATATATATATATATATATATATATATATATATATATATATTAGGTGCGATTGGTAAATTGTCGCAATTATTTTATTATTTCAAATATCCTTTAGGCTGAGTCTGAGCTCTCTGACCATGGATTAGTTTTAAAGCTTTCATTACACTCATAACGCCGGGCTGTACTGCTAGTCTTTTATAAAACTATGCACTAAATGCATCAATTTCTCACTGCAGTTAGTTTGACTATAATTTTGATTTTTAAGAATGCTACTTTAATTAAGAGAAAATAGTTTACTAGGGCAAAAATGTTTTGAAAGTAAATTTGATTAGGCAAAAGTATTCTGAATGAATTTTGTACCATGTATGACATCTTTATCAGTCAGTCATGTGCCATATGGGATATGTGCTTGGACGATCATGTCTCGCCCAATTTGTCCTGTTATTTAACCCATGACTGGAGGGAGGAGATGGATTAATACCTTTCCCAAGGGTATTTGCGCATAAGTGAATGCAAGGAATTCAACTGGAATTCGAACTTGGCTCTCTGATTTCTTGTTCTGAGCCAATATCCACTTCACCGCATCACACAGCAATGAAAGTGTCTAATTTGACAAGGCTGTTTAAGAAGATGCTTCAAGTTTTTAGGATAATGTTTTAATTTTGTAGCAACTTGTGGTATTGGGTGAAACTACTTCTAGCATAACTTATTCTACGTTGAATTTTCGTATCTCTGATACTAATTTTTTTATTATTGATCTTTGTGATGCAGTGGATGTCAACTCGAAATCGGAAAACCGAGTTCAAATTCCAGTTGAGTTTGTTGTATTTACTTATGAGCAAATACCCTTGGGAAAGGTATTGATCCGTCTCTTCTCTGTCCAACTAAGGGTGAAATAGCAGGACAGATTGAGTTCTATAGCCTTGGTTAGCAACCATTCTGTTGCAGACAGTAATAGCAATCTATTGCAGGAAACTCCTCTGCCCAGTCAGTCTTTTGAGACGTGATCGCTCAAGTGTGTATCATGTATGGCACTTTTATTTTTTTTTTATTTTCATTTTTTTTGTTAATCGTTTCACCCCAAGCAAGGTGGTATTGCCACTGATGCGCAGGGGGCTGCATAAAAGTAAAAGTTCAAACAAGAGGAGAATGAAGAGAAGGACGGACCAGTTACAGGTGGTTATTAGCGAAAGGGCAAGAGAAGGATGGAAACACAGTTGCAACTGATACTGAGGTATTTGAGATATTTAGTATTTTGGATTTGCTAATTCCACATACTAAACTTTTGTGATACTTTCATTCCAATTCCAGATCATTCTTTTCTAGTATTTGAAGCATTTAACATTTGGTAGATATTGATGTTTTTTTATTATTATTATTATTAATATCATTCTTATCCCAAATATTACTTTTCTGCTTTGTCGTAAGTAGTACTGTTTGTCAATTGTAAAATCCAATTGTGACATCCTTATTCTAAAAATGCTTTTTATTAAATATTCAAATGAAATGAATGCTTTCAACCCAATTTAAGAAGTGGAAGGAAATTTTCAATTTTAATCAAAGATATCCTGGTTGGAGGTTTTTTCCCCAGAATTGAATAATCGTACTGGCTTCTTTATTCAAGCATAACAACATAAATAATAAAACAAAAAATATAGGAGAGAAAAAGGTAAAGCTTACTAAGGACAGGGAGTTGTGGAGAGCCATGATCGTCAACGTCCAGAAGGGATACGGCACACAGAACAAAAATTTCTGTTTAAATTTCTAAAAGGCGTAATTGTCAGAATTGCCAGTATTTATTCAAATTGTGATCCTTACCTTCGGTTTTATAGTCATAATGTTTCGAACATAGTGTAATTTGGTCTTCTTCAGGAGTGTTATGTACTTTAAATTTCTAACCGAAATGTTTATTCCATTTATTCTCAGGGAAAAAAACTGTTTATTCTAGGGGAGGTAACTTCTATTATTAAATTTTGTTAGTTCCCCTTACGTATTTTGTTTTCTAAGTTTGTTCTTGTGTCTGTTTGGCTCCAATGCTTGAGCGATTATGCAAATGTTGCAATTTACCTGGTCATTATCAGTTCAAACCCTGGGTCAGACAGAGCGGCCTAATGGAATTAGAAGAATGTAGTGTCAATACGAATAATTAATAAAAACTATTTATGGAGATAAAATAAAAATAATTAACTAAAAGAGTTATGTCCCCTAGCACAGATGGCTGAGTCAGTTAAAGTGTCATACGTGATACACGTTTGGGTGATTCAGTCTCTTTCGAGACTGAATAGTTACAAAATTTTCCTGTAGTATATTGTATGACTTTCTGTGGTAGACTGGTTGCCAACCAAGGCTATAGAACCCAATCTGTTCTGCTATTCAACCCATAACTGGAAGGAGAAGAGATGAATTAATACTTTTCCTAAGTGAATTTGCGCGTAAGTGAATGCAACGATTTCAACTGGATGGAGCAGATAGACTAAACTATCACCTGGTTCACACTCCACCCACGTCTATTGAACAGGTGAAGAGGCTCATCCCTTGTTCCCTGGTTAGGATGTGGTTTCCGGCTTTCTCTTTTCCAATCTTTTCACTCTTATGTAGCCCCCTGCACGTCAGTGGTGTTACCGCCTTGCACGGGGTGATATGATTAAAAAAAAAAAAAAATTCTTAGCTAGGTTTTGTGTTGCGGTACCCCCAATAAACATCGAAAATCAATAATTGAAACAAATCAGGTTATAGAAGAAGTGGTCTGATTTTAATCAAATATGATACACTCATTGACAAAGACATAAGAAATGATATTCAGAAGTTTCAAGGTTGCAGTTCTTACAATAGTGCAGAAAATCGATAATATATACATTTAAAAGGCTAAATGTTTGTGTGTGTGTCCGTTTATCTGCCTGTATGTCTGTATTTTTTTCAGCCTTTTTATTTTAGTTTTTGCTTTGGGTTTGGCTCTAAGTAGGTATAATTGTAGTTCTTAGTCTCAGCCATGATACCATTTACTCAGAGGACTTATTTAGCCTTCAAAATTCAGTTTACAACGAAAAAAGCTTATTTGATATCGATACCAGTAAATCAAAATTTGACTTACATCCATTCATTTTGCTTTCAGTCTACAGTTTTGCTTTAACTGGAAACAACTATTGCTTTTTAGTCTTTCGTGCCAACGTCCAAAGAGTCTGATCTCCAGGACCATGGATTAGTTTTAAAGCGTTCATTACACCCGAGCAACGCCGGGCTATACTGCTAGTAATAAATATAGTAATGAACGTTCTGTCCTCTACAATCTCATGATCACAAATCCTGTTACTAATGTGGATAACAATGATAATTTTGTTTGTTTTTTTTTCATTTTTATTACTACCAAAGGAACAATTGGCGGCTACTTACTCTATTTTTATGGGTATGATCCGTGGCATGGAAAATACTTGTACGTTGAAGATTTTTATGTTACCCCAGAATGCAGAAAAATTGGGATGGGAAGTGCTCTTTGGAAAACTGTTATTAAGGTAAGAATTCTTCAGAAAATATTTTAGTAAAATTGCAATTTAGGATGTGTCACACTTGCATCTATGGCATGCCTGATATCAATTTGCTTCTACAACCTGCCCGATATCAATTTGCTTCTACAACCTGCCCGATATCAATTTGCTTCTACAACCTGCCTGATATCAATTTGCTTCTACAACCTGCCCGATATCAATTTGCTTCTACAACCTGCCCGATATCAATTTGCTTCTACAACTTGCCCTATATCAATTTGCTTCTACAACCTGCCCGATATCAATTTGCTTCTACAACCTGCCTGATATCAATTTGCTTCTACAACTTGCCCTATATCAATTTGCTTCTACAACCTGCCCGATATCAATTTGCTTCCCTACAACTTGCCCTAACCTATCAATTTGCTTCTACAACCTGCCCGATATCAATTTGCTTCTACAACCTGCCCGATATCAATTTGCTTCTACAACCTGCCCGATATCAATTTGCTTCTACAACCTGCCCGATATCAATTTGCTTCT
Organism: Ascarosepion bandense; assembly: GCA_037127315.1. Classification (NCBI taxonomy): domain Eukaryota; kingdom Metazoa; phylum Mollusca; class Cephalopoda; order Sepiida; family Sepiidae; genus Ascarosepion; species Ascarosepion bandense. The sequence goes on from JBBBDQ010000973.1 coordinate 892,440, forward strand.
ACAACCTGCCCGATATCAATTTGCTTCTACAACCTGCCCGATATCAATTTGCTTCTACAACCTGCCCGATATCAATTTGCTTCTACAACCTGCCAGATATCAATTTGCTTCTAACCCAACCTTTGCCCGCCCATATCAATTTGCTTCTACAACCTGCCCGATATCAATTTGCTTCTAACCCAACCTTTGCCCGATATCAATTTGCTTCTACAACCTGCCCGATATCAATTTGCTTCTACAACCTGCCCGATATCAATTTGCTTCTACAACCTGCCCGATAATCAATTTGCTTTCTTCTACAACCTGCCCGATATCAATTTGCTTCTACAACCTGCCCGATATCAATTTGCTTCCCTACAACCTGCCCGATATCAATTTGCTTCTACAACCTGCCCGATATCAATTTGCTTCTACAACCTGCCCGATATCAATTTGCTTCTACAACCTGCCCGATATCAATTTGCTTCTACAACCTGCCCGATATCAATTTGCTTCTACAACCTCCCGAAAATGCCCGATATCAATTTGCTTCTACAACCTGCCCGATATCAATTTGCTTCTACAACCTGCCCGATATCAATTTGCTTCTACAACCTGCCCGATATCAATTTGCTTCTACAACCTGCCCTATATCAATTTGCATCTATAATTTGACCCACGTTAATTTGTATCTATGCTGTTTCCCATATGAATTTGCATTTAAGACATATCCCATGTCAAACTGCACCTACACCGTGTATTCTATCAATTTACATTTATGTCATCTGTATCTCCGACATGCCCCATGTAAATTTGCATCTATGCTGTGTCCCGTGTCATTTCATATTTACATGTCCTCTCCAAATTTGCATTTATGACATCTTGTGTCAACTAGTATCTTAAATGTGTACTATGTATATTTGAACGTACGATGAGCAACATGTAAATTTACACCTACAACATTTACCACACAAATTTGCATCTACAATGTGTATCATGCCAATTTGCTTTCATGATCTCTCAATTCAATTTGTATCCTTGATGTGTCCCATGTAAATTCACATCTACCTTTCCCAAGTCAATTCATTCTTACGATGTATCTCATGACCAGTTTTTAACATAATAAGTTAGTAAAATACATGATACACACTTGGATAATCATGTCTCAAAAGGGACTTGACTGAATGGGCAGAAGATTTTCCCACAGTAGGTTGCCAACCAAGGCTGAAGAAACCAATTTGTTCTGTTGTTTGACCCGTAGCTGGAAGGAAGAGATGGATTAATACATTTCTCAAGTGTATTTGTGTGTAAGTGAATGCAACAAATTCGACTGGAATTTGAACTCGGCTCTCTGATTTCTTGTTCTGAGCTGATATCCACTGCACCGCAATGCACTTCCTTGCAGTAAAAACAATCGCAAAAATGTGAGCACTGTCTTTTATATTAATAGTTTAAGAAATTCTTGGAAATGACAGCATCTCTTGAAAAAAAAAACATAAATCAAAAAAAAAAAATGAACTTTTTCTTATTCCGCACTGCAACAATTCTTTACTTCCGACTTTTGTTCAGGTGATCAATTTGCCCTCGCCTTTTGCCATATGAATACTCTTAAATTTTAAAAATAAGATATGTCTTTTTCCCAAAGAAAGGTATACTTTTCTTTTACTAATATTTTTGTTTCTGCTTGTAGACTGCTGCCAAAGAACAGTGTGAATGGATGGAATGGTGTGTTCTTGACTGGAATCATCTGGCTATCAACTTTTACACACGATACGGTGCTGTTAATGTAACTAAAGAAGCGGGTCAGATTTTTCGTCTGACCTCAAAAGAAGTTGAAAATGTTTTGGCCAAGATACAATAACAGATTATTTTTTTTTTTTTTTTTGTGAAAACTGTTGAGAAATTGTTGTTTTTATTTTATAACAAAAATAAACAGTAAAATAAAAAAAAACTAAAAACAAGAGAATACAACAGATTTTTTTAGATTTAACAAAAAGGAAAAAAATTCTAGTTTGGCCAAATTGTTGAGAAAAAAACTATTTCTGTTTTTGTTGTTTATATAATTTTTGACGTAGTATTCTTGACTTTTTAAACATTGGTTGAAAAAAGTATGAAATAAAAAATAAATACATGAACAATTTAAACAAGACCACGTTTGGAATTCTCTCTACGGATCTGGAAGTGCCAAATGATTTGTTTAGTTATGGGGGCATCATTTTAGGATGCTTGATATTTTAAACTGAGAAATTAAATTGTTGCAAGCAATCAGTTTGTGAATCTTAATATTTACTGATTTTGGTTTGCCATTTTTGATGAAACCGAGATTTTGTTTCTTCTGAAATGGAACCTAACTGTTTTTCAAATATAACTTTTTTATTGATTTACAGAAACCGATTTCTAAGACAAAAAAATAAAAGCTTCATACAAACAAAAAAAGTTTGCATACAAATCCACTGTCCATGTCAAAACTTTATTGGTAAAAATTCCCCAGTATGTTACAGCTATTTATTGGTTAGTCTTGAATTCTACGATGAAGAATTTTCATTATGACTGCAAATCTTGTCATTTTCATTTTGTGATTTTCGTTAACAACTTTCTAAGTCATATACTGTGCGACCATTTAAGTATCATAGTAGCTTATACATAGAAATATCAGATGTTATGCAAACGTTTTGAGAAATTTAGAATTGAAAAGACAAAACCCTAATACATAGTTTTCCTTAAGTGAAAAACTAAGGCTTAGAAGAGTCATGAAGAGTCCTGTCTTAAATTAATACTACAGTATAACCCGGATATAAGAGAAAATCGGATATAAGAGATATTTTATCTGATCCCAAATTAGAGCCTGTGGTAATGTATATACAATAGACCAAACCCGGATATAAGAGAACCTTTATATGGTCCTGACAACTCTCTTATATGAGGGTTACACTTTATCTCCAATTTACACGTGTTGTTAAAATTTCCTCTGGAGTTGAGGTGCTGAATATGACGTCAATCAGCCAAGTAACAACTTTGGTTTGTATTTATCATATTGTATTTAGTTTGAACGATTTCTTTTATAGAAAGATATTGCGGGAAGAGTGAAAAACAAAGCTTGACTGAAAATACGAGTTGGTGAACTTTGTTGATTTGTTTCATATATGAATGGTGAGAGAAAAAAGATTTATGAGTAAGGAAGGACAATAGAGATCATGGAAGAAGTTTTTTTTAATCTTTATTTTTGAACTCTGTTAGTTTGACTCCAGCCACTTTCTCATCAGCAGTATGTGGCTTCTCTCTGTCTCTTCTATAAATATTTTCATGGCTTCTGCTCTGATGAACTTAGGTCACTGGTACCCTCTCCACAAGAATTTACTCAGGCAACCAGACTGGCATCAAGGTCCCACCCTTTTACAGTTAGATCAACTGAATGCAGGCAACAATTCTGCTCCAGCATCTTCTTTTCTTGTGCTTCGCGCCTGTGGAACTCCCTTCTATATACTTGCTTTCCTAACAGCTACAACCTCAAGGAATTTAAATGCAAAGTCAATTCTCATCTCTTATCCTCTTTACTCCAGCCCTTTCTACATCACCTTTTTATATCTTGTTCTATTCCTTTCTCTCTACCTTCACTCTTGTGTTCGCATCATTCTCTTGCCCTTTCTCTTTCATCCCCTGTAGCTGTTTTTTTTCTTTTTCTTCACTCTCCTCCTGCCTAAAACTTTAACTCTCTTATGTGGAACCACCTTGCTTGGGGTGAAATGATTAAAAAAAAAAAAAAAAAAATATATATATATATATGCAACTAAAGGTTTGTCACATAGCTGATTGATGTTATCTTTAGCATTGTTTCTTCAGATTCATAGATGGACCTGTCTGTCCATTTGTTATGGACTATTACCAATTGATTTATATATATATATATAAGAAATCACTTGTGCGTATAAGGCATTCAGATATTTTTAATTTCATGTAAAGGAAAAGCATATAATGACATTGGTAAAAATTAAATAGGACTTCCTCGTGTTTTAGATTTTTTTAAAAAGAAACATTTTTTTACAATTGAAAAAATAAAAGTGCTGCTTTGATTTCTGAAATTGTTGTAACTCTAAATATTAGGAACAACAAAATATAACAAACACATTTAAATATATTTTGAAACACAATAATATTCATTTTTTTATTCTCACTGACCAGAATACAGCAGAATTGGGTGGGATAACAAATTACTGTCACTACATGTAGGGTATTATCAATCAGTGATGTTGTTGGTCTTTTTTTTACCCTTTTTTGTGAAGAGTCAATGAATCATTAGAAGAGAGTTGTCTCCCCTAACGGAAATGAAATGTTTTTCTTGAAGTACTTTCTTTTTTATATTCAATCATAAAAAAAAAAAAAAAATATATCGCATCCTTTATAGCTAATGTTTTCTTCAGAATCTTAAATTTGTTTAAATTCAAGAGCCAAAATGGAATGGGATTTGAGATTATGTTCACCATTACCGAAATGTCTTGCATTTTGTTTAGATTTGAGTCAGTAAATTTTTTACTTGTCTTTTATTTGATGATGAATAAAGAAATTTTTTGAAGTGTCTTCTTCATTATTTTCTAAGATCATAAAGGAAATATTCAGGAAAAAAAATTGTGAATAAAAACCTTGAATTATGGTATTTTTCCAAAAGATATTCAGAATTGTGTGTAGTAGAAATTTCTTTGACTGGACTTTAACTGTTAAAACTTAGCAAGTCACCAACTTTCTTTTTTTTTTCTTCCAATTGGAGTAGATAGACTAAACTTTTGCCCGGTTCACACTCCACCCATGTCTATTGAACAGGTGAAGAGGCTCATCCCTTGTTTCCTGTTTAGGATGTGGTTTCCAGCTTTCTCTTTTCCAATCTTTTCACTTTTCCTTTCTTTTTTATTTTTTTTCAATTGGAGTAGATAGTTTAGTCTATCACTCGGTTCACACTCCATCCACGTCTATTGAACAGATGAAGAGGCTCATCCCTTGTTCCCTGTTTAGGATGTGGTTTCCAGCTTTCTCTTTTCCAATCATTTTACTCTTAAGTAGTCCCCTGCGCATCAGTGGTGTTACTGCCTTGCTTGGGGTGATATGATAAAAAAAAATGAATACAAGTAAATGATTTGCCACTTAGCTAACCAATGTTCCATTCAGCATCCTGACTTTGGAGTTTCGTACATGGACTCATCTGTCCACTCATCAAGGGGTACTAGCAACTGACACACACACACACACACACACACACTCTCTCTTACACTTATGGGTATAAGTTATTCAGAGAATTATAATGTCATGTAATGGAAAAGTATTTTTATTTTACTGAATATATGAAATACTGGGAAGAGTATTATGCTCTATTGTTCAGAGAGTCGTGTCGGTGTTTAAATCAGGTGAGTAGGGCAAGAAAAAAATTAGAATGCTGATGTTTGAGGATAGCAAATAATTCTTTCCCAACTTGGGAAAATGGTGCAGCACATGCTGCCTACTCTGGTTTCCTTAATTTAGTCTTGCACTAACATATATATATTTCATTGAATATGACTTAAAAGGTAGATTTAATCAATTTTTGACACATACACAATCTTTAAATCAGTCAGTTAAGTGCCATACATGATACACGCTTGAGCGATCATGTCACGAAAGAGACATGACTGACTGGGCAGATGATTATCCCACAGTAGGTTGCCATTACTTTCTGTGGTAGACTAGTTGCTAGCCAAGACTATAGAACCTAATGTGTCTTGTTATTTAACCCATAACTGGAGGGAAGAGACGGATTAATACCTTTCCCAAGGGTATTTGTGTGTAAGTGAATGCAGGGAATTCAACTGGAATATCCATTGCACCACGATATTTAAAAAAATATGGAACGCTTCACAAATTTGTGTGTCATCCTTGCGCAGTGCATTGTGGTTCAGTGGTTATCGACTTGGAACAAGAAATTGGGGAGCCAAGTTTGAATTCCAGTTGAATTCTTTGCAAGATTTAAGGATGAGAATGGACAATAAAAGTAAAGAATACAGGAAGATTGATATTGCATTTAAAATGGGTATTTAAAAGCAAATTAAGTTTGTAAGTTGCAGCTAATCACCTACCAAAGTAGCATGCAGAGTTAGAGATGATGCAAGACCCAACAAAATATATTTAGCTTATTCGGAATTGTTACAGAATGCGAATTCCAGGACCATTATGGTTTGCGATCAGACAGAGTGCTTCATGGGGGTGACATTCTGACAGTGATGGGTTGCCTTTGAGTTTTGGATATAAGTCCAAAATGGAACAAATTCAACAAGGGGTCTCAAGAATTCTGAATTCTCAGTGTTTCCAACACCATGGTTAACAACTGACTGAACCCCCTTCCCTCCACGAAGAGATGCTGAACATATGTACCCATGACGTCATTTCTTGTACTGCTTTTTAGAATCTAAGTTGCCATCTCTCTCTCTCTCCTGATGAAAATTTTTCCTTGATACTATCTTATGTATTAGTGTGGGGACCCAGAGACAACACAACAAAATATACTTTTCAATAAATATAACATTTTATAAAATAGTTTATTTAATGTTACAAGGAAGGAATGTTCTTTTTTTTTAGTATGTGCACTCACTTCCGAGCTTGAGAAGGACCTCCAATCCATGGTGGACTGGGGTAAGAAATGGCTTGTAAAATTTAATGCTTCCAAAATGAAGCTGCTCTTTATCAACCATCATAGACAATCGCTTCTACCCACCATTGGCATGGAACAGGCTTGCCTCTCTGGGAGTAAAACACTATGCCTCCTTGGCCTCACACTCTCAACAGACCTCAAGTGGAATGACTACATTGAATCCATTGCTAAATCTGCTGCTAAGAAGGTTGGTTCTCTGTGCAGGGCCAGGAAGTTTTTGTGTCCACACAAAACTATTAGAAATATATAATAGAAATATATTAGAAATATATAATATAAAAAACTATTAGAAATATATAATAGAAATATATTAGAAATATATAATATAAAAAACTATTAGAAATATATAATAGAAATATATTAGAAATATATAATATAAAAAACTATTAGAAATATATAATAGAAATATATTAGAAATATATAATATAAAAAACTATTAGAAATATATAATAGAAATATATAATATAAAAAACTATTAGAAATATATAATAGAACTTACAATTGCATCTAGCTATTTCAACAGTAAAACGATAAGACCTACTTGTTAATCTAGTAGTGAACTTGAAATTCATGTGGTTGATATGCCAACAATTAGAACGAACATTAGAGTAAATGCTTATAGAAAAGACACAGGATCTCTCTATTATTTTTGTTTCATTTATGTCTTTTACTGATTAATGCGCTAAACATTGTGACTGCAATAGTCAAGATAAATATGTTGGTCTGAATAACAAGACATATCTTATTGATAATTCTTTATTAAAAATATTCCAACATAGATTAACTGAGGTTTGTGCCTGCTTAAATAAGTTTTTATTCTCTACAAATGGAACTTTGAATTTTCTTTCATATTAATCGTTGTTACCTATGCTGTTTAGTGTTTGTTTTGTGAAATTGGTGAAAAAAAAAAGGAAAACGAAACAAAGCAAAAAAATAAAAAATAAGAATAAAAAAAACAAAGAAAAAAGCAAGAGAGATTTGAATTCCGAAAATCTACTCAAAACATACTATAATAAGTTTAGTTCAATTTAATACTAGCTCAATAGAGATGCTTATCGCGAAGCTTGAAGGCGTTAAATCAATAAATAATCAGAGTCGGAAACACGAAGGGCTATCGAATTTCATAATATTTGATTGCACATAAAATCCAATCTTACACACAATACCTGCATATTTCCATGAGTCAGTTAAAAAAGTAAACATTTCTTCATTCACTAATAGCAAAACTCATTTTATAAAAAAGTTTGGTCCATTGAATTTTACCATGTCATTGAAAACAAAATAGATACAATCTTTCATTTATTAACCACTCAGGAAGATAAAAAAATCTTAAAAGTTGATCCAGTTCTCTTTTCCACAAACTTATAAATACACGTGATTCTTGCCTTTCTCGGTAGAGGGCTATGAGTCATCCAATGGACGCAGTCCGGGTGTCCTGCATTTTCTTACTCTCTCACTTTCTCTTTCACGCTGCATTTATTGATTTTTCTTCTTCCTACTAACAACAATGAACATCACAGAGAATTACTGTTGACTGACGAGACGCCAAGTGCACATGACATGCATTATCTTACTCTTTCACTCTTTCTTTCACACTGTATTTATTGGCTGATTCTTTCTTTGTTTACTTGTCGGCTTCAAAAAAAAAAAGAAAAAAAGAGAAACCATTTCGCTACTACAGTTATTGTATATACAGCAAAAATTAAAACTGACCTCTAAAATGCACATATTCAAGGAAAGGTTCATGAAGAACTTTCAAACATTATTTCATAAATAATGAAAAATGATGTTAATTCTCATTAAATAAATCATACAATTACTGATAGAAACGAGAACCTTTTATGTTTCTTCTGGTGTTTGTTCAACCTTTTAATATTTGAAAAGTGGGAGGCTTGGTTATGTTAGGCACAAGGCCATTTTGCAAGCATATCCTGTGCTCCCCACAATGCTACCATTCTAAACAAAACCTAAAAAAAATAAGATTAAAAAAAAAAAGTCAATCCCCAAGGGAAGTAATTCTGTCAAAAACAATCAGAGTTATTTCCCTTGGATCTAATAACCAAATTATTACAAAGCAGCTGGAACAGATGGCATAATTATAGAGATACTGATAGCCCGGAAGAATTTGGTATGGAGAAAATTACAGAAATAATAAATGAAATTTATAATAGTGGTGTAATACCAGATGATATCAGCAATTCGAGCTTCATAGCATTACCTAAGAAGCCAGGAGCAAACGAGTGCGAACTCCACAGAACCATCAGTTTAATGAGCCATGTAACAAAATCGTCCGAATCCTGATGAATAGAGCGAGAAGCAGAATCAGGCTGGATATACGACAAGAACAGTGCGATTTTCTCAAAGACACTGGAACAAGGAATCCCATATTTATGATTAGGATGCCCTCTGAAAGGGCGATACAAATGAAGAAGGATTTATACCTGTGCTTTATTGATTATGCGAAGGCGTTTGACAAAATACGACACAAAGAATTGATGGAGATGCTCGGCAGCCTTGACATATTTGGGAAAGACTTGACAGTAATCAAGAATCTTTACTGGCAGCAAACCGCTTGCATACGGACAGGTAACGGATTCAGCAGATATACAACGATAGAAATAGGCGCAAGACAAGGATGTGTCTTTTCACCGGATCTGTTCAACTTGTACAGCGAGAATATTTTGAGGACCCTAGAAGTTATGCCTGGATTTGTCATCGGAGGCCTAATTTAAAAAACCTAAGGTACACAGATGATACAGTGCTGATAGCAGACACAGAGAGAATCTACAAGACCTCCTACAGAAGGTAGCTGAAGAGAGAGATAAGAAAGGACTACAAATAAACTAAGAAAACTGAATGCATGGTCATCAGTAAAAAAGGCAGCCCAATATGCCAAATACAGGTCGGGGATACTAGAATCAAGCAGGTACAAAAATTTAAATACCTGGGAAGTGTTATGGCAGAAGACGGAAAGTACGACACAGAGATTCGAAGGCGAATTGGCATGGCAAAGGAAGCAATCCAGAAGTTGAGCAAAGTATCAAGAAACAGGACAATTTCGCTAGAAACAAGGAAGAGAGTACTGGATTGCTATGTGTTGTCAATTCTTCAGTGTGGCAGTGAATGCTGGACAATATCATCAAAGATGAAGGAAAAACTTAAAGCAACTGAAATCTGGTTCTACAGACGGATGCTGCGAATATCATGGATCGAGCATGTGAGCAATGATGAGGTTTTGGAAATGATGGAAACAAAAAGGAAATTAATACTGAGCATACGGAAGTGACAGGTGAAGTACCTGGGACATACAATGAGGAAGAAGGGCTTGGAGAACCTGATAATAACAGGCCAGATAGAGGGAAAAAGAGACAGGGAAAAGCAACGGATAACATATTTGAAGGACCTAATCAGGTGGTTGATGGAATGAGGGTTGCATGGTATAACAGGAGAAAGCGTGCTAAGAGCCACCAGGGATGGGCAGACGTGGAAAGCCATGATCGCCTACGTCCTGAAGGGACAGTGTACATAGAAGAAGAAGAATCCTTAATTCGAAATTTCCAAAACCGAAAGTTTTTCACGTACTGCCATGACTTACCACAAATGGAAAATTTCAAATAGCAGTGGGAAGGTTCCTAGGTGATGTGCAGCTGTTTCAAGTGCCCTCATTTACCATGCGTGAGGAATCCCAAGCTAAGCTAGGTAGCCTACGTTGGCGCCAGTTTTTTTTTGTTAGCGATCGTTACTGCAATACTTTCATTAATGGATTAGTTACCAGGTATTTCGTGCTCAATGTAAAGATATTATTCAAAATGTCAAAAATTCTTGCAGATACCTACACTCCTGATCAAAATTTTACGACCACTTAAAAATCTTTAAAAAGAAATAATTTTTTACGGATAGATTTTAAACTCCTCCCACTTAAGGTTACCAATACTACAATCTAAAAGGTTATGGAAACAAAAAGCTATACTCCAAACATTCTATTTAGAAATTTACATTTTTATAAAATGAGGCGATTTACGCATGATCAAAATTATAAGACCAGGGGTATAAATTGTTAGATCTATGGTAATTCCAAAGTTTTTAGTTCAGTTAGAGATTAGCAATCACTGCGTAAAGGTATTCAGTCAGTTAAGTGCCGTACGTGATACACGCTTGGGCGATCATGTCTCGACAGAGACATAACTGACTGGGCAGAAGATTATCCCGCACTAGGTTGCCATTGCTTTCTGCGGTAGACTGGTTGTCGACCAAGGCTATAGAATCCAATCTGTCCTGTTATTTAACCAATAACTGGAAGGAATAGGCGGATTAATACCTTTCCCAAGGGTATTTGCGCGTAAGTGAATGCAATGAATTGAGCTAGAATTCGAATTCGGCTCCCCGATTTCTCGTTCCGAGCCGATATCCAATGCACCACAACGCACGTGAAGGTGTTACCATGCCTAAAGCAAGCAAAATTACCAAAGTTGAGCGTTCTCGAATTCTAGAATTCCATAAGCAAAGTTTGTCCAAGTATTATAGACAGTCAAACTTGGAAAAGCTAGACAGTGGTGTGAATGTGAGGCATCTGGTTGAAAAGGTCTGGCGTTGAAACAACCACCAGATACGAACTATGCTGACAGAAGGAGAACTTGTTAAAGTTTTATGCTGTGACAACGATAACTAGACATATATGTATTTTATTATAATAGATTAAAATAGAAAATAGATTAGAATAGAAAATAGTTTAAAAACATATTTAACAAAAGTGAAAAAGAAGGAGAAAAAAATAAATAAATAAACGCTTTTTCTTTTATGAGGAAAATTGTCCTCCGGTAAATGTTTGACTCAGTGATAAAGGTCAGCGGGTAGGTTTTCGATGACCCGGTCAAAGGCTGTCCTTTACTGTATCTTGACCACACATTAAGCCTTTTCCGGCGGAAGCCTTATTAAGATTAAAAAAAAAAGATAACTGAAATTTCAGACTTACAGTCGCCGGTGTTTGTCACCGGTGGTCTAAGGCATTTCCGGATTTCCGGATTCATATTAAATAAATAGAGTCAGTTAACAAGTGAGTCAGTTAAGACAGTTAAGACGAGAGAAAGTTAAGTGAAGGGAGTCCGCCGGGTGCGAGCTTGAAGTAAGGATCTCCGTTCGTCTTGTTTCGTTCAGTTTGGATTTGTTGATCTCCATTAATTAGAGTTAGAGCTGTGTGTCACATTCGCCTGCCCCAACCGACAAGGCTAACTCTAAACGAATAAAGCATCCTTTTCAACTCATTCAAGTTGTGGAAGTTCGTTCCTTATAGTCAATCTTGTACCCCCAGCTGTCCGGACGACATTTTCAACAAATTTCCGGCAACATCACAGCGTGGAGAACGGCCGCCGGAGGAAATTGTTAGGACGGGCCGTTGGTGGTTACAATGCTAAAAGTAATGAACGGAAATTAATGAAATATAGAAAAACAATACACAGAGCCAAAAATGGTGATCTTGCTCGTGTATTCATGGAGTGGTAGGTTGTTTTGTTTTTATGGCATATCAACCTCGGCGGGTCATTTATTGCCAACTATATTTTTATTTATTTTTTGCTGGTAATATCTTTTTCTTTCAACAATTTATTGTTGTTTTTATATAAGTTTTTGTGTCTAGTAATACATTTTCCTTTTCGAGTATCAAGATTCATTGGGATTTTGTTTTTAAGGGCAGGGTCCCCAAGTCCTACCCTTGTTATTTAACCAATAACTGGAAGGAAGGGACGGATTAATACGTTTCCCAAGGGTACCAGTGCTTAAGTGAATGCAGGGTATTCAACTGGAATTCAAACTCGGTTCACCGATTTATCTTCTCGAGCCGATACCCACTGCACCACAACGAACATTCGTCACTAAAAGCTTACAGCACCTGGTATTCCCAAGCGGTCACTCATCTAAGTACTGACCAGGCTCAACGTTGCTTAACTTCGGTGATCGAGCAAGAATCGGTATATTCAACGTGATATGGCCGTAACCCCCTCGGAGTGGATTCATCATTATATCATCGGTTATATATATGTATAAGTTGTGCTAAGAAATGTAAAGAATGTAGTTGCTCCATTTTATAGATGCAATATTCAAATGAAATAGCCTGTATTCCAAAACCAAAACACTTCCGGTCCCAGGAATTTCGGATAAATAATTCTCAAACGGTATTACATTTTTGTTGTTTCATCTGTGAAACTTAAACAGCTTAAATATAAAAGCGACAAACAGTACTAGTCTAGATTGGCCCGATCTACTGCTGATATATTGACTGCGTTTCGTTTGACCTCAAGCAAGTCAGTACTACCACTGGTGCGCAGAGTGCTACATAAGAGGAGAGTGAAGGGTTACATAGGAGGAGAGCAAGAGACAGAGGGACCGATTACAAGTGGTGTCAGAGAATGGGTAAATGAAGGCTGGAAATACTGGTGTGAAAAGAATTGCGTGAGAGTAGAGTGAACAAGGAGGAAAGTCATGAAACAGAGGGTGTTGGGGAAAAGATAAGAGAAGGATGGTAGACAATGAGATAATAGATGGCAGTTAACGTTGCATTTAAACTCTTGGAGATTTTAGCTATCAGGGAAGTAAGTATACGGAAGAGAGTTCCATAGGCGGAAAGTGCGAGAAAAAAAGCTGTTAGAGTAGAAGTGGCGGCTGCATTTGGTTGTTTTGACTGTAAAAGTGTGGGACTTTGTCGCCAGTCTGGTTGCTAAATTCTTGTAGAGAGGCACCAGGGAGCTAAGTTCGTCGGAGGAGAAGCCAAGAAAATATTTGTAGAAGAGACAGAGGGAAGTCACATCCGGTCGGTAAAAAAAGTGGCTGGAGCCAAGCTGTCAGGTCAGGATCGGTTACATTGCAGATTCTCCTCTGGATCCTGTCTAGAACCCCGAGATGAATAGCAGGGGTGTTCGATCAGATATAACAACTGTATTCAATGCATGAGCAGATGGTTGATTTGTATATTTGTAAGGTGGATTCAGGCGTGAAAAAAATTCCTGGGCCTACACAGTGACCCAACTTTCCTAGCAGTAGATTTAGCTATTGATTCAATGTAGTCGTTCCAATTAAGGTCGGCTGAAAGAATGAGACCGAGGAGGCGCAGTGTATTGCTTTCGGGAGACTAGATTGATCAATGCTGATGGGGGCAGAAGGGACTGTCTGTGGTGGTTGACAGATAGCAGCTTTGTTTTGGAAGTATTAAAGTTTACGAGCCATTTCTTACCCCAGTCAACCACGGATTAGAGGTCCTTCTCAAAATCAGCAGCGCGGTTATCTTTGTCCGCGTTAGCAGATTTCTTAGTGAGGCGGGAGTAAATGGTGGCGTCGTCAGTGTAAATGCCTACTTGAGATTTGATCATATCAGGGAAATCGTTGACGAAGATCAGAAAGAGTGTCGAGACTAGGATATAGCCCCGGAGGACACCCACGTTCATGTGATAGGATCTGATCAGGTGGATGACGGAACGAGGGTTGCATGGTGCAACAGAAGAAAGCGTACTAAGAGCCACCAGGAACAGGGAGATGTGGAAAGCCATGATCACCCATGTCCTGAAGGGACAGGTCACATAGAAGAAGAAGAAGTGAATATCGTCTCGGAATGAAAAATCAGAAAGCCGAATTCAGGAAAATTTGGTCCTCATGACACGAAGAACGTCATGGATCTTAGGCAAGCCATTTTTTGTTCTGGGTTTTGTTTAAGACAACCTTCATGATGCGGATTGATAGCAACGAATGGATCCAATTAAGCAAGCGTCCAGTGATACCATATCACTGTACTTTGCACAGAAGGCCAGCACAGAATTAGTTAGGCACTAGGCAACAAATACATCTTTAGGACGATCGTTTTAGATATTTAAAATACCTTTCACAAGGTGTAGCATAAACGGTTACTGCACAAACTATCTAGCTATAGGTTCAATGGAAAAGCTTTCTAAATTATAAAGTTCTTCCTTAGGGGTTAAGTCCCGGAATTTAATTGTTAACGGCCAGTCGTATCGAGGCTCAAGCGGTCAACGCAAACATTCCTCAAGGTTTTCCTGTTTCTCATTACTTTACTTTGCTTTTAGAAGGCTCTTCCTCTAATCCGACGCGTATTCGGATTTCAGTGTCACATTTTCTATCAAGTATCCTAATCTCAGTCAGATGTGCGTTGTGGTGCAGTGGATATCGGCTCGGAACGAGAAATCGGGGAGCCGAGTTCGAATTCCAGTTGAATTCATTGCATTCACTTACGCGCAAATACCCTTGGGAAAGGTATTAATCCTTCTCTTCCTTCCAGTTATTGGTTAAATAATAGGACAGATTCGGTTCTTTAGCCTTGGTCGGCAACCAGTCTACCGCAGAAAGCAATGGCAACCTACTGCGGGATAATCTTCTGCCCAGTCAGTCATGTCTCTTTCGAGACATGATCGCCCAAGCGTGTATTACGTATGACACTTAACTGACTGATTATAATAGTTGGAATCATGATTAAAGGTTCCACTGGTCATAAAATGGGTGATCGGTTTTCTATTGTTATGAAGTAATAAACTGATCCCCCAGTAATTACTATGTAATAATATAATACATCTCTTCCTTCTCTAGTTATGAGTCAAATGAAAGGACAGATTGGTTTCTATAGCCTTGGTCGGCAACCAGTCTACTGCAGAAAGTAATGGCAACCTATTGCGGGATAATCTTCTGCCCAGTCAGTCATGTCTCTTTCGAGACATGATCGCCCAAGCGTGTATCACGTATGGCACTTAACTGACTGATCCTAATCTCGTCAACGGCGTTTCAACGACGATGTTAGTTTCGGGAAAAGCGAGAAGTTACGTGGAGATACATTTGTAGGGGAAGTGGGGGAGACTAGTAGACCCTAGACTTTCCCTCTTCATCTATCCTACCTACCTTCATAAAATGCACCTTTTCCTCTCTTCTCCTCTTTATGCCCTTCCAACAACATTATTCGGTAACCCTATGTTTTGTGTGATTACGGGCCTTGTATTGACTGAACAATAATATATATATCTATATATCTATATATCTATATATATATATATATAAATTAAAATTAAAATAAATTTTCAAAATTCAAAAATGTTGAATGAACATTTCAACATGAAATCCCTAAGACAGATTTCACGCCTCCTCATCAACAGTCAGTCTAGAAATCTCTCTCAGGGATTTCATGTTAAAATGTTCATTCAACATTTTTTAATTTTGAAAATTTATTTTAATTTATATTGGCTATGTAATTTTAATTACATTGAGTTCTCCTCCTGTATCGTTTTTTAATATTAAAATTTTTAATATTAATTAGGATCAGGTTCTTGGAATTTACCTTCCTACTTTTCCGTTTCGGATTAAAGTAATTTGAAAAAATAATATATATATATATATATATATTTGTGGTACAGAATTTGAGTATTGCTTTAAAAGTAATAATTTTTATATTACAGGGTATATTGAGGATAAAATTATTTTAGGTGCCTTCACTCATTTTCGATATCTAAATTTTAAATTGAACTTTTAAAAATAACAAAAGTTTCTTGAAACTTTTATTCTACAAATAATTAAAAGCTGAATGATTAAATTTACTATTACCAGCAATTTTTTCTGGTGCATTTCAAACAAAAATTACATTGTTTGGAATATAACATGTTTTAGTTCTATTTTTTAATGTTTCAATTTTTCGGCCATTTTAAAGCGATTGAAACATTTGTAAACAAATGTTAGCTCTCGGTTTTAAAAATCTTGCAAAAATAAAATGTTCATAGGAGACACGTTATTTTTAGAAAATTAGCAAATTTAAAGTTAAATTAACCTGATTTACACAAGTATTACTTATTTATGGCATGGCATTTAAAATAAAACTATTTCTTATTCTCAGAATTGATCTTTTTCACCTGTCCGCCGTATTTCAAATGTGTAGATAGGTTGATAGATGCAAGATGAGATAAATGTACGGTGAACCCAAGTGGCATAATTGTACAAATTTTTTATGTAAGGGGAAGAAACCGTGAAACATACGACCTTTTAATTTACACATACAAATTAGCATAAAAAACTTCAAATACACACAAAAGAAAAAAATTAAAAATTATTTTAAAAATAAGAAGACACGACGATTTGTATTAAACATTTTAATTTTCGATTAGTAATTATAATCTTCGCTTAATAAGTTTTTAAACTAACCTTAACAAATCTTTGAAGTAGCAGATGTAAAAAAAAATATTTTTACCAAGATTTTTAGAAAATAAATATTTCAAAAACAATTTCATTCATTTGTGAATAAGTCCTGAAAGTTTTCATTAAAACCCTTCCCATCTACCCAACCCCCATCCTCGCTATCCTTACCCTATTTCTGACATTTCCTATATCTAACCACTCTTTCTCATCACTTTCCCCTATGTAACCCCCTGCGCTATAGTGGCAATGGAATGTCTTGCTTGGGGTGAAATGACTAAAAAAAAAATAAAAAATAAAAAAAATAATGAGTCACGTAAGAAACTCATCATCCAAATTTTGATGAACAGCATAACCAGAACGGAGATAAGACAAGAACAAGTGGAGGGGAAACAAAGAAACGCGATATTTTTTTTTTTAATCATTTCGCCCCAAGTAAGGCATTCCACTGCCACTATTGCGCTTGGGGCGACATGGGGGAAGGTAAATAGAAAGAGTGGTTAGATATAGGAAATGTCAGAAGGAGGGTGATAGATAGTTGGGTGGGTGGGAAGAGTGTTTGAAAGAATGGAAGCAAGTTAGTGTGTTAGGAGGTGTCTATTGACCTTACATTTAAACTCCTGGAGATTGTAGCCGTCGGGGAAGCAGTCATGTGGAGGAGAATTCCACAGTCGGGAAGTGCGAGAAAAGAAACTATTGGAGTAGAAGTTGAGGTTGCATTTTATCGGTTTCACTGTAAAAGGGTGGGATCTAGTTGCTAATCTAGTATCTCGTGCAAATTCGAACCTAGGGGGCACCAGTGCTCTAAGTTCATCGGAAAGAAGCCGTGAAAGTATTTATAGAAGAGACACAGGGAAGCCACGTCGCGCCGGTGAGAGAGAGAATGCAGCCGGTCTGCCAAGTCAGTATCGATCACATTACAGACCCTCCGCTGTACCTTGTCGAGAAACCCAAGGAGAATAGCAGGGGCACCCGACCAGATATGGCAACAGTATTCAATGCACGGGCGGATGGTAGATTTATAAATGTACAGGATAGATTCAGACGGAAAAACCTCCGGGCCCTGCACAGAGAACCGACTTTCATAGCAGCGGATTTAGCAATGGATTCGATATAGTCATTCCACTTGAGGTCCGCTGAGTGTGTGAGACCAAGGAGGCGTAGTGTTTTACTCTCTGGGAGGCAAGCCTGGTCCATGCTAATAGGAGGTAGGTGCGATTGTCTATGATGATTAATTGATAGTAGCTTCGTTTTAGAAGCATTAAAATTTACGAGCCATTTATGCTTAGATCGTTAAAAGAAAGGGCAATAGAAATCCAGAACGATGTGTATTTGTGTTTCAGTGACTATGCAAAGACATTCGACAAAGTACGCCACAAAACCTGATAGAGACGCTTGGCAACCTTGACATATTCGGGAAAGACCCTAGTGTTATCAAAACATTTACTAGCAGCAAACTGTCTGCATACGGACATGAAACAAATTCAGCAGATACATAAAGATAGAAAGAGGCGTAAGACAAGGATGTGTCGTCTCACCAGATCTATTCAACCTGCACAGTGCGACCATTCTGAGAGTTCTAGAAGGCCTGTCAGGATTCGTTATTGGTGGCCGCAATCTGAACAATATGAAATACGAAGATGACCCAGTGCTGATAGCAGATACGGGAAAGAAGATACGAGACCTCCCAGAAGAAGTAGTTAAAGATAGCGGAAAACAGGGCTTCATATAAATTATTTATGGAAGCAAGATTAAGCAGAATACTCGAATTCTTAAAAGAAATCGGAATGTACTAAAAAATATGACTGGTTGAATACTATTTCCCACTCACATAGATATATGTATTACTACCAACTTGCTATATACATTCCAAAACTTAGGTTCTACCGAATGTGCGTTTGCAAATCTTGTATATGTAATATATAAACTTATTTATAAATGAAACTTTGTCTGTGTGTGTGTGTATGTGTGTGTGTGTGTGTGTGTGTGTGTGTGTGTGTGTGTCCCCGTTACCTATAGACTCCGAAACGGCTGAACCGATTTTCTTGAAAATTTAGACAGGTGTACTATAAGCGTCTGCGAGTGTTCTTAGCTAGGTTTTGTATCGAGGTACCCCCGATAAATATCGAAAATCGATAATCGAAAAAATCGGGTTATAGAAGGAGTGGTCCGATTTTAATCAAATTTGATACACTCATAGACAAAGACATAAGAAACGATATTCAAAAATTTCAAGGTTGCACTTCATACAATAGTGCAGAAAATTGATAATATATATATATAAAAGGCAATGTTTGTGTGTGTGTCTGTTTATCTGGCTGTATGTCTGTATTTTTTTCAGCCCTTTTATTTTCATTTTTGCTTCGGGTTTGGCTCTAAGTAGGTATAATTGTAGTTCTCAGTCTCAGCCATGATGCCATTTACTCAGAGGGCTTATTTAGCCTTCAAAATTCAGTTTACGACGAAAAAAACTTATTTGATATCGATACCAGGAAATCAAAATTTGACTTACATCCATTCGTTTTTCTTTCAGTCTATGGTTTCGCTTTAACTGGAAACAACTATTGCTTTTTATTCTTTCATGCAAACGTCCAAAGAGTCTGAGCTCCAGGACCATGGATTAGCTTTAAAGCTTTCATTATGCCCGAGCAACGCCGGGTTATACTGCTAGTCATGGATATAATAACGCCCATAATGAAATAAATAAACATTTCTTCCATAGCACACCCATTAAGGCAATAGTGTTAAAAGATATTTCTGAAGTATTAAATGTAGTTATTTTAACTTATTTAACAAACCAATTCTTTCTCTTTGTACTTTGATATTTTCTTTACAGCTTAATTTAACCAAATAGTGAGACAATAAAAGCCTGACTTTCTTGCATTTTACAATTATTTTTATGCCACACCTTTCAATTATGTTTCTCAAGAAAAAGTGATAGAATTAAATAATTAAATGCAACAGATAGCAGTTTCATTATTCAATTTGTCCCAAAAAATTAATTTGATAGGATTGGAGGTCTTACTTAGCAATCAATCTATGTAAATTTCAAGAGAAAAATTTTATTTTATTTTTATACAAATTACACTGTTATTCAATCCAGTTAAAACCTTGCCTAAAGAAAGTAGCAAGAGAAAGGGAGAAGAAAGGACTGTGCACAAACTTCAAGAAAACTAACCAGCAGCTTCTTTTCTCACACTTCCTGCCTGTGGAACTCCCTTCCATATACTTGCTTTCCTGACAGCTACAACTTCCAGGAATTTAAATGCAAAGTCAATTCCCATCTGTTATCCACTTAGCTTACCTGCAAAAGTAGAGAGAAAGGAAAAGAACAAGATACACGGTGTGATGTGGAAAGGTCTGGAGCTAAGTGGATAAAAGATGGGAATTGACTTTGCATTTAAATTCCGATTTTAATCAAATTTGATACACTCATAGACAAAGACATAAGAAACGATATTCCGAAGTTTCAAGATTGCAGTTCTTACAATAGTGCAGAAAATCGATAATATATATATATAAAAGGCAAGATGTTTGTGTGTGTGTGTCTGTTTATCTGTCTGTATGTCCTTTATACAAATCCACAATTTTTATCCGATTCTCACCAAACTTCACACAAATATTCTTTAGGCTTCCGGTCTGGTCAAAGGCTACTTATTTTTCCTATTTCACCCCGATATCGGAAATCTATACCCCGATATCCGATCAGGTCTGATCAAGATCAGGATTTCAGCTCTTTTATCGGTGTTTTTGCTGCAGAATTTGCTCTAACAGCAAAATTATAGTTTTTAGTCCCAAACATTAGTAGATCTTCTCAGACGACTCATTTTCCCCGATATCGGAAATCGATACCCCCGATATTCTATAAAACCGATATTCAGCCATAAATATGGCTCTTATATAATCTTTCATGGATTTACTCAGATTTGTTTGTAGTCTTTCGTGCCAACGTCCAAAGAGTCTGAGCTCCAGGACCATGGATTAGTTTTAAAGCTTTTATTACTCCCAAGCAACGCTGGACTATACTGCTAGTATATATATACATACAATGTATGTAGGCTGGATTTGGCTTCAGATAACCCGTAGTGGTTGGTATGTCATAAAATCTAAACAGCTAAATTAAATATATACATTTATATAAAATACTTTATTTATTAAAAATGTGTTAAATATATAAATTTGTTAAATGTATGAATTTGTTTCAATATATAAGTCCGTTTTTATATATTAACTCGCATCATAACCCGGCGTTGCCCGTGCAATATTTACAGTACTCACACAAACATCAAATCTCGTGATGCAATAATGTTTATAATATTAAATGGATAAATTCCTTTAAAACTCAGTTATATAAAAAAATAATTATATAAAAAATTGTTGTTTAAAAATTCCATTAAAAAATCTATTTTCTTTTGTTTTGCGTAAACGTGATTTGATGTTTTGTGGGACATTGTAAACAACATTGCGTTTGTTTTTGTTTCAAAATTACGGGAAAAATATTTCTATTTTTTGTTGATTAAATGAATTTAACATGAAAATAAAAATTATTTATTTGTTTTACTGAAATTATAAATATAAAATTTCACGCTCTAAACATCTAAGATGGTTTTTAGATTACGTCACAGAAATCAAATCACATGTGTCAAACGCGACTAAAATATTTTTATATATATATTAAAAAAAAATGAGCCTTTATATCTAATTTTTATTGCCGTTGTTTTAAAAATTCATTTGGTCAAAAAAAAAATGTGAATATTTTTCCTCGTAATTTTGGAACAAAAAAAAAAAATTTTAAAAATTGTTTTCAAACAAAAACAAAACAAAATATGTAAAAAAAGTGCCAATGGTTAATTTAATTATTTAAACCTTTTATTTTTTCAGATTTAATATTTCAATATTAAATCTGAAAAAATAAAAGATTTAATATTTCAATATTAAATCTGAAAAAATAAAAGATTTAAATAATTAAATTAACCATTGGCACTTCAGAAAATAAAATTAAAAAAAACAATTTAGTCGCGTTTGACACGTGTGATTTGATTTCTGTGACGTAATTCAACAACCATCATAGATCTTAAATGTTTTACGGAGCAAATGTAAACAATCGGCCCCATTAGCCAAAAAGTGCGAAAGGGAAAATTGCTGAACTTAAAACTAAAAAATATGGCTTTCCTGTAAATATGTGACCCTAGAAAGTTTGAATGGCGTAGCTTAAAAAAATGTAGGCGTGCATAGGGAACACACAGATTCACAGATTGCCTTAGATTTGTTAAGTATATAAATTTCTTGAAATTGCTCTTAACTTTTTGTTCGATTTTTAATAATTCGATTTGGCGTTAGATGACCCAAGATGGGTTGATATGCCGTAAAACAAAACAACCATCATATAAACTACAAAAAACAAAATACATGGTAATCAGTAAAAACAGGAGCCCCAAATGGTAATTATAAGTTGTTAATACCAAAATCAAAGTGGTGCAGAAATTTAAATCCCTGGGAAGTGTTCTGAGAGAGGACGGAAAGTTCAATACAGAGACCCGAAGGCGCATTGGCATAGCCAAGGACGCATCCCAAAAGTTGAGTAGAGTATTAATATTTAACGATTAGTAATAGCGCATGTCGATGTGTGTACATGATCCACGTGTGTGTATATTTGTGTATGCGTATATGTGTGTGTGTGTGTGTGGGTGGGTGTGAAAGAGTTAACTCATTTATGTAATATATTACTTTAAACAACGGAAGTATTTGACAGGTACATCCGGCCTGTAGGTAAGGTCAACAAAAAGTGACAACTGGCATGAAAGGCTATTGCCCGGCAATGATGTGGCTGACAGATACATACGGCCGTAGATAAAAGTCAACAAAGGACAACGGTGGTTGATGGATATATCCGGCCGTAGATGATGTCAACAAAGCGACAACCTGAAAAAGCAATAATGTGCAAGAGTTTTAAGACTATATAAAATCTAGAATTTTTGGCTGAAGAGAAAGAGAAAACATCCACTGGCTTCCGACTCCCGACGGCTCATGATTAAGTGTAACACTGTAAGTGTTTTTTATGCACACACGTTAAAGCAAGTATTGATGGATCCTGGATTCGAACACAGGAATAGATATTTGGAGAATATCTCTGTGTGTATATATCTTTTCTTTTTTTCTTAAGGGGAGAGAGAGAGAGAGAGAGAGAGAGAGAGAGAGAGAGAGAGAGAGAGAGAGAGAAGGAAATAAGCTCTGAGGTGGCCGAGAGAAAGTGAAAGGCGAAACAAAAGATGGCATCGATTGATAACAAATTAGCAATAACCAGATGGCCTTGCGAAAGAGAGAATTATGTTTCTTTCTTCCTTGTTTGCTTGTTGCTCTCCCTTTCTATCTCACAGAGAAAGACAATAAAGGATCAACCGAAAGTGGAAATTATCGGTCGATTTTGGAAAAAGACCACCCACGTAAGGATGTAATTGTAATTAACTCTGACAGGTAGCTGTATAAAGTCAACACAATCGTGTCTCTAAGCTTCCAGGATGGCGAAAACCGTGAGCAAGTGATCTAAGCCAGATACCCGAAGTTGACGTTAGATTTTAATAGAGAGACATTCTGATCACTTACAATCCTACACCATATTGAAAGGGTTTCAACAAAAATACAACGGATTTGAAAATTAAGTCAGAAGAGTAAATTATCACAGAGAAGAAGTCAAACAGACTAGAGAACGCGTGGAGTGAAGACGCGGAAAATTTCTCTCTCTCTCTCTCTCTCTCTCTCTCTCTCTCTTCCACACGCTAGTAACATGAACATCGCTTGTAAGCAGAACCCCGAGGGAAGGGGAGCATAAAGACTGTATTACTTCTAGCAACTGCAGACATAGTAACCGTGAGTAGTTTGTGGACTCTGAAATTGTATTTTTAGTTTTTTTTTTACTCTATCTCTCTTGATATACAAAGAATTACAGTATAATCATTAGTCCACATAGGCTGACCTTCGCTGCTGTCTTGTTATGTTTTTGTTCTTGTCTGTTTCCCTTAATTCTGCATTATGCACCCAACCTCCTCTTGCTTTCAGTTGTCGTGGAGTGCATCACGAAGACGACCGCCTCTTTTTCCTCAGATTTTTACCTTCTCTGTGATCAGAAATCACAGCGTGGCAGAGTAAGTAGAAGATTTCGCCCGATAGTTTGACATTGTAGTGATACCGAGCAAAGCGAGGGACCGGATGTTTGCTCTCAGAGATTCAGAAAGCAAATGACCAAAACTGGTCTTTGCACATCTGGCTCCACGCAGAAGTTCCGGAGGTAAACCAAAAATAAATAAATATCAAATCCCTTTTATGGACCTGTAGCGGAACACTGGATCCTGATTGGTCATCAAATCGCAAAATTTAAAATACGTCAGAGAAACGGTTTTTCTATAGCTAAAGAAAATAGTTTCTGATCCACCCCACAGACTGGATTGAATATTTAAGGAAGTCAGAGGAGGCCGGTTGCTGACACACATCAAAGATGTAACTCTCAACTTCAAGTGACCCGGACATTGTCCTCTCTCTTTCTCTTTCTCTTTTTTTCTCTCTCTCTCTATCTATTTATCTCAACAATTACTGCTACAAACATTTTGTATGAACTCTTAATTCTTCAACGTCATCATTGACTACGAACTCTGCTAATAAGCTCTTAATGAGATTTATAATTGAACATTAATTTCTTTTTTCAATAAATTTCTATTTTAAATGTAAAGTGTATATTTTATTATTCCACTCTTCATCCCTAATACACACATTCTAACTGCCGACAACCAACCTTCTGATGAAAACCCTTCTGATGAATATTATTCAACATAAAACTTGAAAGCAGCAGGGAGTTCGGTTAAAAAAGACACAAGGCCGAACAAAATAAACATTAACCAGCTCCCTACACTTTAACATCTTCGGTTACCTGGGGGCAGAACGGAAGCGAACAGCTGCAACCTACTAACCGACGGCCAGTTAACGCACGTAACATACTGCATAAAACCGAGGGTGGTGGCGTCATAAAACATAATAGACATTCATTGTCTGTTATATATTTAACAATATATGTTTAGATAATTCTAATATATAATAATATCTGTGCGTGTGTAAATATATATATATATATATATGATATCACAAGTTGTATAAATGGTTAATTTAATGATAAAAAATATTTCTCTGTTAAAAGAAAACAAAAATACACCCAGCGATGTGGCACGGCCCACCTATTTTGGAATAGACAAAAGCATTAATTAAGAACTACGTGAAATAACAGATCTGATGTGAATACAAACGAAAAGTATACTGATTTAAATTTTGCATCAAATGTAACAAAAATGAAATACATTACTCCAAAAGAATTACTGAATTGTAAGATAGCATCTGTATGAATAATGGTTTGCAAAGAAGTAAAGAATGTTATAAAATAGAATGACAGGAGTTAAATTAAGAATAGCACATAAGAATTTATTATACGAATAAGAAAGAAATATTATAAGAATAATTAAGAGTATTATAGGTTAGCAATGGCAACCTACTGCCGGGATAATCTTCTGCCCAGTCAGTCATGTCTCTTTCGAGACATGATCGCCCAAGCGTGTTTCACGTATGGCACTTAACTGACTGACTGAATATAATTTTTTTTTTTTTTTTTATAAGCGTTTCACCCCGAGCAAGGCATGTCACTGCCACTACTGTGCAGGGGGCTACGTAGAGTGGAGAAAGGCTGATTAAATATAGGAAATAACAGAGGGTGGGTGATAGGCGGGTGAGGATACCGAGAATGAGGGTTGGGTAGATGAGAGTGTTGTGAGAATAGTTGGGAGTTAGTGTGATAGGAGGTGTCTATTGACCCTACATTTAAACACCTGGAGATTGTAACTGTCGGGAAAGCAGACTTGTGGAAGGGAGTTCCACAGGCGGGAAGCGCGAGAAAAGAAGCTGTTGGAGTAGAATTTACGGTTACATCTTATTTGTTTAACTGTAAAAGGGTGTGGGACCTAGTTGCTAATCTAGTATCTCGTGTAAATTCGTGCTTAGGCGATATGCCATACTTATACTTTCTGATGATATTTCCTACTGTACTTAGTGCTAGATTCATTTCTTTGCTAATTTTTCGGTAACCTTGTCCTCCTTTGTGACATTCAATGATTCTATCTCACATATCTCTGGATAATTCTTTAGTTTTTGCCATTTTTAATCCTGAATTGCAGAATGCACATCAAAGAATCAGATTAGTAGCACTATCTTGTAAGCAATTGTATGCTTCTCTGATCGGTCACAGATAACATTCCAATACTATCGAAAATTTGAATATTTAAAGTCTTTTAAAATACAAAGTTTCAATTGGAAATTTGAAAAAAGTGTCACGTATCCAATACTTTTGCATAAAGTAATTTTGAACTTTGATTTGATAAAAAAAATGGATTCAACCATGAGTTTTTAATCCTCCCCCCACACACAACCAAAACAACCCTACAAGACATTACTTACCAAATACCAGGCAAAATGGCAAACATAAACCAGAGTTACAACAGAAAATAACATGTATCCAATACTTGTGTGTGTGTATATATATATATATATATATATATATTAAACTTCTTTTGTAACATTAAGGACAAAAGCAGATGATTAATTTTAAAATGGCGAGCAATAAATTTTCTTTTACTTTATACAAGTACAATGTAATTGTGAAATGACATTCTTTGTTGGGGGTGGTGAGTAAATAGTAAAATGTAAACTAGTAAAAAAAAATATATATATCCAACTTTAATCTTTCTGTAACATTTTTAAATTACTTTCAAATTTAACTGTTTCATCCATTTAAAAACAGACAGCTATTTTTTTCAGTTTCTTATATATAAAAAGAATTACTTATCTTAGCAAAACAAGCTAGTTTGAAATATTTCAGTACATACTAATTGGCAGTATAAATTCCATGGTTAATATCTACTTTCTTTGTTGTGTTGCTAGTGAATGACAAGATATAAAAAATAAATGGATCCATGCAACTGGTTAATGTTTGAATTGTGTTTGGCTAGTATTAATGACTGATAGACAGCATTTTATTGCTTGCCAGTGAGAAAATACATGTTAAGATGATATCACAAAATAGAATACTTTTCAAACTCTTCAAAAACTTTGATTTTGAAATAGAAGTCGAAATGAAAAAGTTATCCAATATTTAGATGTAGAATTTAGTCTACAAACTGGCAGTGTCTCCCCATATATAAAAACAAATACAACTTTAGAATATATAGTTGGAAACAGGATTAAGTCGTCTACTGGACATAAAGTGGGGGATCGGTTTCCTATTGTTTCGAAGTAATAAACTAATCGCCCACTAATTACTACCTAATAATATAATACATCTCTTCCCCTTCCAGCTATGAGTCAAATAACAGGATACATTTGGTTCTATAGCCTTGGCTGACAACTAGTCAACCGCAGAAAGTAATAGCAACCTACTGCGGGATAATCTTCTGCCCAGTCAGTCATGTCTCGAAAGAGACATGATCGCCCAAGCGTGTTTCACGTATGGCACTTAACTGATTGACTGATAGGTTAAATATATTGGGTTGTCTGGAAAGCGTATGTCTATTTTTAGTCGTTCATGTTCCAACACATTAGAACACGTCAAATTTATCGACAGATATAATATGCTTATATTTCCGATTAGAGTACACTTCAAAAGTTTTAAATTATCTAAAGATAAAGTTTTAAATTATCTGAATCTTATCAATTTTTATCCCTAAAAAAATGGAAGATTATAAGGTGCATTTTAGAATCTTCATGCTATTTTTTATTACCGTAAAGGAGAAAATACTCCTCAAGCAGCAAAAAAGATATGTACAGTGTACGGTGAAGGTTCTTCAGCTGACAGAACAGTACAGAAGTGGTTCACTAAGCTAAGAGTTGGTGACTGTGGCCTTTTTGACGAAGAACGCTCAGTCAGATCCTCCCTCCATTACAGATGACAACCAAATCAAAACATTGATTGAGAATAACCCGCATAGCATAACGCGGGAATTGGCAGAAACACCATCCATGAGCACATAGTGAAGTTTGGTTACTAAAATCGCTACGATGTTCGAGCACCACACGATCTCAGTGAAAAGAATCTTTTGGATCGCATTTCTATTTGTGATTTTCTGTATAAATGCAATGGAAATGCATTCTTTTTTTAATCAAATTGGGACAAGTGATGAGAAATGGATTGTTTACAACAATGTTCAGCGACATAGATCCTGGGGTAAGCAACATGAGCCACCTTTTGCCACCCCAAACGCAGGTCTTCATCCTGAGAAAGTCAGGCTGTGCATCTAGTGGGACGGGAAAGGAATCCTTGTACTATGAGCTTCTACAAAATAGCAAGTCAATTGATTCTGAAAAGTATTGTTCGCAACTGGACGAATTCAAGAAAAACGCCCACAACTGGCAAACAGGAAAAGGTGTTGTTTTCCATCAAGATTATTGCCAGATACCACGTTTCTTTGGCGAATTCGTGAAATTGTTGCAGCTTGGCTGGGATGTGTTACCCGACTCGCCCTATTCGCCAGACATTGCTCTTTCCGGTTTTCATTTATTCAGGTACTTGCAAAATAATCTCAATGGTAAGAATTTTAACTCTTTGGATGAGAAAACCA
This sequence comes from Ascarosepion bandense, assembly GCA_037127315.1. Lineage (NCBI taxonomy): Eukaryota > Metazoa > Mollusca > Cephalopoda > Sepiida > Sepiidae > Ascarosepion > Ascarosepion bandense. The sequence continues at coordinate 920,901 of JBBBDQ010000973.1, forward strand.
TCTTAATGAATTCTTTGTTGAGAAACCTCCGAAATTCTGGGAAGACAGAATATTTAAGTTGAAGGAATAATTTGATACTAGCGGAACCCATGGAATTTCCACGGAAGGATAATTATGATTTCCTGGAAAAATCTTACTTTGTTATACTTCAAATGATAGTAAAGTCTTCAGACATAAAGGTATTGGATAATAAAATAACGATAACACAGAGTGTAATTTTATTAAAATATATATGAAAATAATGTCCATAGAAGTTACTTTACTGTAATTTTATATTATATTAAGCGGCGTATACACAGAACATAACCAAAATACTGTACGCTATTTTGTGAGAGATTTTGAAAGAGAAAATGTTTTTTATTACTGAAAAATCATGGCTCCTGTGTCCATTGTAAACAGAAAAGACCAACTGAGTAATGGCCAAGGGTGTAGAGGCCAGAAATTTCGTTATTAGGTCTCCGGATACGACAAATAACCTGCCTATTTTTACTATATTGTACAGCACACACACACACACACACACACACACACACACACACACACACACACACACACACACACACACACACACACAATTACTGCTACAACCACCAGATTAAGCTGTTACTGATACGGTAATGCTATAAGCTCTCTCCTCCTACTCTTTCACTCTTTACTACCCTTCTATTTGGCAATGTCGGAAATTTACAGATGTAACGGGTCTCCTGATTGGCTGATTTAACCCGAACCTCGTTTTGAACTTTAGGCGGGCTTTACCAGAGGTTTTATGTTTTTTTACACGATGGTTTTGTTCACTCCTTTTTTCAGCTAGCACGAACAGTATCGGACGTATTTGTGCCGCTCCGGATTTTTGTTGCAGCAGGGCCTAAATTGGCGCCCACTTGTCTCGCTATATCGAGACCATCTTACCAATTCTTTGTAATCTTTTAGGCTAATGCCACAACTTTGTAACAGAGAAAATCTCTTGTTACCCTTCTTACCTTAAAAAGGATACCCTATGGGCAAAGCCTTGCCTTCCTAGAGAAAAATTCTCTAAGCACTATCATCTTATACCAAGATAAGAAACTGTGAAAGAAGCTGACCCAGAAGAAAGTTCCTGTACGTCGCGGATCGCAGTTCCTTGTGTCTTTTTCATCCCACTCCTAGACGGAGGATACTATACCAAGCTAAGCAGAGAAAAGAGACTATACCAAGCTACACTGTAGCAGCAAAATTCAGCATATTTTTGCAAGACAAATAAATTGTTTTTTCTATACCAGGTATGTCTTGTTATGTTTGATAATTTCCTTTCACTGCTTAAGCGCTAAGCTATGTGAATATATTTCTCACATAGCTTTTATTGCAAAAATATGTGCGTTACATATTTTATTGTAAATTTTTCCCTTCCAGAATTGTTATTTGTGTGATTTTTTTTGGTGCTTCTTGTCTGCTACATAAAAAAAAAAATTTTTTTCAAAACTTGTCGGAGAGGGGGTTGGTTTGACTGGATAAGCCTTGACATTTCCTTATTCTCTCTCTCTTCGCATGTTATCCTGGTTGAATGTCTAAATGGGACTGCATGGAGAATTTCTGACGAAATCATTCCTTTCGGCAATAGGTACAATTTTTTGAAGCCGGTTATTATTAGGGAGGATAAGCAAGTGTGCCCCCCCTTTAATCAAATTATTGAATCCTTTCCTGAATGTTCGTCGTTCTTGGTCGACGGTGCCTTAAATCCGGTATATTCATATTCAGATACACTTGGCCCATTTTTTGAGGATTCCTCTGTTGAACGCGGAATTGAACTTTTCCTCTCTCTCGAGTCTATTGGAATCGACGAGAGTGAAACTTTATCTTCCTATGATGAAGAAAAAATTTAGTGCTTGTTATGATAACATTTAGTGCTTGTTATGATAACATTTAGTGCTTGTTATGATAACATTTAGTGCTTGTTAATATAACATTTAGTGCTTGTTATGGTAACATTTAGTGCTTGTTATGGTAACATTTAGTGCTTGTTAATATGACATTTAGTGCTTGTTATGGTGACATTTAGTGCTTGTTAGTGTAACATTTAGTACTTGTTAATATGACATTTAGTGCTTGTTAAAATAACATTTAGTGCTTGTTAATATAACATTTAGTGCTTGTTAAAATAACATTTAGTGCTTGTTATGGTGACATTTAGTGCTTGTTAATATAACATTTAGTGCTTGTTAATATAACATTTAGTGCTTGTTATGGTGACATTTAGTGCTTGTTAGTGTAACATTTAGTACTTGTTAATATGACATTTAGTGCTTGTTATGATGACATTTAGTGCTTGTTAATATGACATTTAGTGCTTGTTAATATAACATTTAGTGCTTGTTAGGATAACATTTAGTACTTGTTAAAATAACATTTAGTGCTTGTTAATATAACATTTAGTGCTTGTTAATATAACATTTAGTGCTTGTTATGGTGACATTTAGTGCTTGTTAGTGTAACATTTAGTACTTGTTAATATGACATTTAGTGCTTGTTAAAATAACATTTAGTGCTTGTTAATATAACATTTAGTGCTTGTTATGGTGACATTTAGTGGTTGTTAGTGTAACATTTAGTGCTTGTTAGAATGACATTTAGTGCTTGTTAGAATGACATTTAGTGCTTGTTAATATAACATTTAGTGCTTGTTAGTGTAACATTTAGTACTTGTTAATATGACATTTAGTGCTTGTTAAAATAACATTTAGTGCTTGTTAATATAACATTTAGTGCTTGTTATGGTAACATTTAGTGCTTGTTAATATAGCATTTAGTACTTGTTAATATGACATTTAGTGCTTGTTAGTGTAACATTTAGTACTTGTTAATATGACATTTAGTGCTTGTTAGAATAACATTTAGTGCTTGTTAATATAACATTTAGTGCTTGTTAAAATAACATTTAGTGCTTGTTAATATAACATTTAGTGCTTGTTAATGTAACATTTAGTGCTTGTTATGGTGACATTTAGTGCTTGTTATGGTGATATTTGGTGCTTGTTAATATAACATTTAGTGCTTGTTAATATGGCATTTAGTGCTTGTTATGGTGACATTTAGTGCTTGTTAGTGTAGCATTTAGTACTTGTTAATATGACATTTAGTGCTTGTTATGGTGACATTTAGTGCTTGTTAATATAGCATTTAGTACTTGTTAATATGACATTTAGTGCTTGTTAAAATAACATTTAGTACTTGTTAATATGACATTTAGTGCTTGTTAAAATAACATTTAGTGCTTGTTAATATAACATTTAGTGCTTGTTATGGTGACATTTAGTGCTTGTTAAAATAACATTTAGTACTTGTTAATATGACATTTAGTGCTTGTTAAAATAACATTTAGTGCTTGTTAATATAACATTTAGTGCTTGTTATGGTGACATTTAGTGCTTGTTAGTGTAGCATTTAGTACTTGTTAATATGACATTTAGTGCTTATTAGAATAACATTTAGTACTTGTTAATATGACATTTAGTGCTTGTTAAAATAACATTTAGTGCTTGTTAAAATAACATTTAGTGCTTGTTAATATAACATTTAGTGCTTGTTATGGTGACATTTAGTGCTTGTTAGTGTAACATTTAGTACTTGTTAATATGACATTTAGTGCTTGTTAATATAACATTTAGTGCTTGTTAATATAACATTTAGTGCTTGTTATGGTGACATTTAGTGCTTGTTAGTGTAACATTTAGTACTTGTTAATATGACATTTAGTACTTGTTAATATGACATTTAGTACTTGTTAATATGACATTTAGTACTTGTTAATATGACATTTAGTGCTTGTTATGGTGACATTTAGTACTTGTTAATATAACATTTAGTGCTTGTTAATATAACATTTAGTGCTTGTTAATATAACATTTAGTGCTTGTTAATATAACATTTAGTGCTTGTTATGGTGACATTTAGTGCTTGTTAGTGTAACATTTAGTACTTGTTAATATGACATTTAGTGCTTGTTAGAATAACATTTAGTGCTTGTTAATATAACATTTAGTGCTTGTTATGGTGACATTTAGTGCTTGTTAGTGTAACATTTAGTGCTTGTTAGAATAACATTTAGTGCTTGTTAGAATAACATTTAGTGCTTGTTAGAATAACATTTAGTGCTTGTTAATATGGCATTTAGTGCTTGTCATGGTGACATTTGGTGCTTGTTAGTATGACATTTAGTGCTTGTTATGATGACATTTAGTGCTTGTTATGATGACATTTAGTGCTTGTTATGATGACATTTAGTGCTTGTTAATATAACATTTAGTGCTTGTTAATATAACATTTAGTGCTTGTTAATATAACATTTAGTGCTTGTTATGGTGACATTTGGTGCTTGTTAGTATGACATTTAGTGCTTGTTATGATGACATTTAGTGCTTGTTAATATAACATCTTTTGGCGTTCCCTCTCATGTCTATTCGGATAATGCTAAAACCTTTCTAGCATCCGGCATTATGTTGTCTGAAATTTTCGTTTCCGACGAATTCAGGGAACATTTTAGGTCCGCTTCCATTAGTCATCACACCATTCCCCTTTATTCCGCCTGGTATGGGGGCGCATGGGAGAGAATGATCAAAACCATGAAGCAATGCTTGAAAAAATTAATAGGTAGGAGGAAAATTCAGTATTTTGAATTTTTAACGATAATTTCTGACGTGCAGAAAGCGATCAACGATCGACCGCTGACTTATTTTACCGCTTCAGAAGGGGGCCTAGATATTTTAACCCCCAATCACTTTCTACAAACTGGCTACAATCCACGTTTGTTAATTAGTAACTATGGATCGGAAGATCTGTGCCCCGATCCCCCTAGTAGAATAAAGCTGGTGCAATCTTTGGAGTTAAGACATAAATATGTCGAAAAATTTAGGAAGATGTGGCACAATGATTATCTGTTGTCTCTGAGAGAGAGGGATACGAATTTGAAGGGAGATTGCCCTCTAAAGGTGTCAGTTGGAGAAATTGTATTAATCAAATCTCCTAATAAGACTAGACCTTTTTGGAGTCTAGGTAAGGTGCTTAGACTCATTACCGGGAACGATGGTAAAGTTCGCTCGGCCTGTGTGTTGAGGAACGGTTGCGAACAGGTTCATTCCTTAAAACATTTATTTCCCCTGGAATTAAAGGCAGACAGAAGCACATTCAGTTCCCCTTGATCTTATTCTATGAAAAAAAAAAAAGTAATGGATAACCATTACTTTTTTCGTTCTCCGTTGGCAGTGTGTCGGAAATTTACAGATGTAACGGGTCTCCTGATTGGCTGATTTAACCCGAACCTCGTTTTGAACTTTAGGCGGGCTTTACCAGAGGTTTTATGTTTTTTTACACGATGGTTTTGTTCACTCCTTTTTTCAGCTAGCACGAACAGTATCGGACGTATTTGTGCCGCTCCGGATTTTTGTTGCAGCAGGGCCTAAATTGGCGCCCACTTGTCTCGCTATATCGAGACCATCTTACCAATTCTTTGTAATCTTTTAGGCTAATGCCACAACTTTGTAACAGAGAAAATCTCTTGTTACCCTTCTTACCTTAAAAAGGATACCCTATGGGCAAAGCCTTGCCTTCCTAGAGAAAAATTCTCTAAGCACTATCATCTTATACCAAGATAAGAAACTGTGAAAGAAGCTGACCCAGAAGAAAGTTCCTGTACGTCGCGGATCGCAGTTCCTTGTGTCTTTTTCATCCCACTCCTAGACGGAGGATACTATACCAAGCTAAGCAGAGAAAAGAGACTATACCAAGCTACACTGTAGCAGCAAAATTCAGCATATTTTTGCAAGACAAATAAATTGTTTTTTCTATACCAGGTATGTCTTGTTATGTTTGATAATTTCCTTTCACTGCTTAAGCGCTAAGCTATGTGAATATATTTCTCACAGCAAAGGTGAGAGAAAGGTTGAGGAGAGTAAAAAGATAGAGGGGAAGTAAAAGCTCGTGTAGAGAGTAAGTGTGTTATCTTTCTTCAGTGGCGTAACGGACGGAGGAACTAAGTAACTAAGAAAGGAACAAGCAGAATTATTATATGATAATTTGATTATAGTCGTGGTAGCTTTTACACAATCAAAAACACTTTTAAGAAGAACCATCTACAGAGAAAGGGAACACACAGTGTGCAACAAGGTCTCCAAGCAGACCTACCCCATCCTTAGCTTTTGAAACCACAGTTGACCTTCTCATAGAATGATTGCTAACCATGATTAAAGAACCAACTCTGTACTACTATTTAACCCATATCTCGGGAGAGAAGAGATTCATGCCCTTCCCAGAGTTATTCGCGCCTCAGTGAATGCAACACACTCGACTGGAATTCGTAATCCGCTCTAAGATAATTCATTCTTAATCGTTATCCATTACAACATCTGTACACACACGCGCGTGCACACAGATACACACGCGTGCACACACACACACACACACACACACACACACACACACACACACACACACACAGACTCACGCGCACACAGACACACGCGCATACCAAACATGTACGCACATACGCGCATACTCACAAGCGCAACACGTACGCGCAACACACACGCGCACAGAGACACACGCTCACACACACACAGACACACATGCACACAGACACACACACAGGCACACACACACGCGCACAACACACACGTGCACACAAACGCAGAACACACACGTACACACATGCGTACACGCACGCACTCATGCAGACACACGTATACACTCGCACAAACACACACACACAATATATATAATTGGCTAGAGAGAGAGAGTGAGTGAGTGAGAGATAGACAGAGAGAGAGTGAGATAGAGAGAGATAGAAATAGAGAGAGAGAGAGTGAGATAGACAGAGAGATAGATAGAGAGAGTGATAGAGATAAACAAAACTCTCTTTCTCTCTCTATCTATCTGATAGATAGATAGATAGATAAAGAGAGAGAGAGAGAGAGAGAGAGTTTTTTGTTGTTGTTTTTTTTTTACTATTTAACCCGAGTTCTTTTAGGCACAATATGTCAAGGCAATAATCTAATAATTGTTAACCCGTTTATGGTCTTGCTAGTTTCGTTTTTTTCTTCGTTGCCCGAACAGGAATATCGAGACAAGAAGAGAAGGGAAGAAACTAAAGAAAAAGGCAAAACTGAAATTTTGAACGAAATAATTCTTGGTTGTTTTCGTAATTTCATAATGTCTTGGGGATTGAGTTTATGGGGACCAGAGGAAAGGTTTGCCCTGGGGGACCGTAGAACAAAACAGTGGCCATGAGAGGTTTGGACTGGTGCAGGTGAGAGAGTGTGGGTTTAGAGTTAACACGGGAAAGAGGTTATGCAGTTCGATTAAATTACCGCTTTTGCTAACTTTTCTCATCTGAGCCCATCCCACTAATTCCACTCCCCCCCTAAACACAAAAGAAAGAACAAGAAAAACAAGCTTGATGACCAAAAGTTGTTAAAAGCAGACAGGAAAGTTGGTTGAAAGACAGAGAACAGAGAGAAACGGAAGTTTACACACACACACACACACACACGCACGCACGCACGCACGCACGCGCACACACACACACACACACACACACACACACACACACACACACACTCGTATGAGACAGAGATCGAGAGAAACAGACCGACAGACCCACAGACAGACTAAAAGAGGAAGTTAACGTATGGCAGAATGAAGCAAATAACTACTTCTGCGCACCCAGTTTCTGGGTGTGCGCATGGTGCAATGCATAACGACTTAGAATAAGAAACCGTAGAGCTCAGTTCCAGTTTCAGTCGGGTTCGTTACATTCACTTACGCGCAAATAAAAATATGTATGTATATATGTATATATTAAGTAGATATTTAAAAGTCCTGCTTGTTAATCGTTATCTTTTTTTTTTTTAATGTGTATTGAGCACTTTTTAATAAAACTGTTCATTAGTCTAATCTGACTTTGACCAATAATTTTATATGAATTTGGAAACTAACTTAAGATAGTAAAAAGGGACCTAGGTGTTGAATTGAGGAGTCGATGAACATCCGCTGTTGGGACCCAAGTTGGTCCAGTTCAGAAAGAAAAATAATACAGAAAAAATTTGATAAGCACCAGACGAGAATTGAAAGGAACAACAAAGTCATTCCGACATCAAGGAAATGTCTTCGGCTAGTGTGATTGTCCTATTCTCTGCTGTTTCGAAATGTGTACCAATTCTTTGAACACTATTCCGAGAAGTATTTTCTCCTTTTCTATATTTTATACTTAGTTTTCTTTTCTGAGAACCTTATGCAACACTATAATTTTTATTGTAAAAGGGCAGATTTAATTTGGATTAATTATTTTTACATGAATATAACTGGCCATCATTTGGCACAAATGCACTTAATTTGTGTAATTCATTCAATATTTTATGTGTTCATAATAAATTTATCGTTTGTTCTTAAACTCGCCTCGTGTTGTTTGTCTTTGTTGTATGCCTATATAAATTACCTTTTAGGGAGTGTCGGCTGCGCTTGAGAAATGACCTTGCGCCAAACATAACTGAGCCCATCATATTTAAAAAATTAGAACTTTGAACTAACATCAAAATAAAGATAAAAGGGTAGGGTGATCTGAAAGCAGTTTCGAAAAATGATGGTGTAGAGAGCGTCGGCTATGCTTGTAAAATGGCCTTGTGTCAAACATAACCGAGCTCACCACATCAGAAAGTGTAAGAAGATTTTTTTAATCGTATCACCCGGAGCAAGGCGGTAACGCCACTGATGTGCAGGGGGATACATAAGAGTAAAAAGATTAGGGGGCTACATAAGAGTAAAAAGATTACATAGGAAGAGAGTGAAGAGAAAGACAAACCAGTTAGAAAGGAGCGAGGGAAGGGTGGGAATACAGGTGTGATGACAAAGGCGGAGAGAAAGGAAAAGATATACAGGGTGGTGTAGAAAGAACTAGAGTCAAGTGGTCAAGAGATAGGTATTGACATTGCATTTAAATTCCTGGAGGTTGTAGCGGTCAGGAAAACAAGAATATGGAAGAGAGTTCCACAGGCGGGAATGCGAGAAAATAAGTTGCAGGAGTAGAATTGTTGTCCGCATTTGGTTGATCTTACTGTGAATGGGTGAGACCCAGTTGCCAGTCTGGTTGCACGAGTAAACACCTGTTGCAGGGGCACCAGTGACTTAAGTTCGTTGGAGCAGAAGCCATGAAAATATGAACAAAAGGAAAAAGTGTCTCGTTTGTATAAATGTAACTTTATTTAACAAGTAGAAATGACATCAATTTTGTTGTTTTGAAATAATATTTTAAAGTTCTGCATGAAGTTTTTCTTTTGAAAGTGTGTTCAAGTGTTTAGTTTCAGTCAGACGAAATGGATTTGCTGACAAAAGAAAAATCTGGTGTCAATATGAGTGTGTACAATTGTAGTAGGTGAACAAGTTCCTCTTAAGTATTAATGAAAACGGAAATGACATCTTTGTTCCTCTCTATTTTTGTTGCCGACAAGTAATGAGGAAAAGTAAGAAACAATTAGTGCAATGTAAAAGAGAAAATGAGAGAGTGTGAAAAAGGCGCGTTCCTTAGATAAGACGCCCGGTTGATGACCTGTGATTTGTGAAGAGAAAAGGAAAAAAAATCACGCGTATTTATGCGTTAGTGGAAAATAGACTCTGATTAAATTTATCTTTTTTTGCTCCTGATTAGCAAATAAATAAGAGATTGTATCCATTTTGTTTTCGACGACGTCAGCACATATTAAAATTTAGTGAGCCAACTGTCTTATTTTTTATTTTTGAATGCATAAATGTATATGCTTTTTATTGATTAAGAAAAGGTATACGTCTGTTTAAACTCGACTTTTCTGTAAAATCAAATCTTACAAAATCCGACAACATCAAACATTTGTTGGAACTATTTTTTTCATAGGATTATTTTAACAAATATAAAAAAAATAAAAAAAGAAGCTGTAGAAGTACATGACGCGCATTTTTGGCTTTAAAGTTATAAAAGTAATGATTGTTGTGATGTAAGCAAGGAGTGTTGTGACGTAAACGGAGTGTGTTGTGACGTAAGCTATGCTTTTTTATTTATTGATGCTTGTTTTTATCACATGACCATTGATTCAAGTCTTTTTTATTTTTTAGGAATAAATAATAAATCTAATGTATACATTTCTATCGACTGGTTTATCTATCTATCTATCTATCTATCTATCTATCTATCTATCTATCTATCTATCTACTAGCAGTATAGCCCGGCGTTGCTCGGGTGTAATGAAAGCTTTAAGACTAATCCATGGTCCTGGAGCTCAGACTATTTGGAAGTTGGCACGAAAGACTAAAAAGCAATAGTTGTTTCCAGTTAAAGCGAAACCGTAGACTGATAGAAAAATGAATGGATGTAAGTCAAATTTTGATTTCCTGGTATCGATATCAAATAAATTTTTTCGTCGTAAACTAAATTTTGAAGACTAAATAAGTCCTCTGAGTAAATGGTATCATGGCTGAGACTAAGAACTACAATTGTACCTACTTAGAGCCAAACCCGAAGCAAAAACTAAAATAAAATGGATGAAAAAAACACAGACATACAGGCAGATAAACAGACACACACACAAACATCTTGCCTTATATATAGTATACTCTCATTACGATTGAGTTCTCTCGAGAAGAACATTTTAAAAACAGTTCCACTTCTGCGATATATGCGTGACTCTTCAGAAATAAATTGAGTTCTTTCGGTGGCTGGCGTGTGTATACATTGCTTATATACAACAAGGTTAAAATTTCCATTCTCTGATTCCATGCGCCTATGGCTTAGGGAATAGCGACTCCGACTGACACCAATTCGGTCGGGTTTCGATCTCGGCCAGAAGCAAGTGGATGTGTTTAGCCACACTGATGAGCTGTGATACAGCGAAACAGGCTTGTATGTGGATGACTAATATATATATATATAACTACAATTATACCTACTTAGAGCCAAACCCGAAACTAAAATAAAAGTGCTGAAAAAAATACTGGCAGATAAACAGACACACTTACAAACATCTTGCCTTATATATATATATTATCGATTTTCTGCACTATTGTAAGAACTGCAACCTTGAAACTTCTGAATATCGTTTCTTATGTCTTTGTCTATAAGTGTATCAAATTTGATTAAAATCGGACCACTACTTCTATAACCCGATTTTTTCGATTATCGATTTTCAATATTTATCGGGGGTACCTTGATACAAACCATAGCTAAGAACACTCGCAGACGCTTATAGTACAACTGTGTAAATTTTCAAGAAAATCGGTTCAGCCGTTTCAGAATCTATAGGTAACGAACACACACACACACACACACACACACACACAGAGACACAGAGAGAGAGACAAAGTTCCATTTATTATATAATATAAGGTTAGATCTATAACGTGTTTTTTTTTTTATTAGTTTCGACTTTTTTTTGCAATTGTGGGCATTTGTTTCTGGCGATATATTTTAAAAGCGCTATTGTTTATATCATGCTTATCAATGTGGCTTTTATTATTTTTACTGTTAAAATTGTGGCTTAAACGAAATTTGATATACTTGTTGAGTACATAATTAGAAAACCTATTATTGATAAGTTTTATCTTTTTAAGTGATATTTAATTTTTAAGGAAAATTTTTTGGATGAGGAAATGAGTTTAGCTCTATGGATAGGGTCATTAACGACAGCATTTTTATATTTTTCATAGCATTGACTGCCGTAGTTAAGGAACCAGAATTAAAACTAGTAGATAATTTAGAAAGAGATGTGATAAAATTATTACTGCTATAGTCACTGTTTTAGATCATAAACTAAACTGAATACGAGCTGATACCACAAAATGAAAATAACAATTATATTTTTAAAAAAGTAAATAGCTACCCGACATTACTCTTCATTTGTATCGACATTATATCCAGCTTGCACACGTTTTTGAGTAGACATCTCTGTTATTTTAAATATTGTAGGTTGAGGAGGATGCAAACGAGAAAAAAAACTCATACTTATCACAATGAACCGACAGCTGAGGCTCCTAGGACACGTAATGAGGAAAGAGAGCTTGAAGAAACTAATACCCACAGGACGTATAGAAATAAAGAGAGGCAAGTTAAAGCAGCTCGAAACATACTTGATAAGCTTGAGCAAATTGATGGCGGAGCAGGGTTTGAGAGAGATCTTCTATGTGCCCTGTCCTTTCAGGACGTAGGCGATCATGCCTTTCCACATCTCCCTATCCCTGGTGACTCTTAGTACACCTTTTCCTGTTACACCATGCAACCCTCGCTTCATCTTCTAATTGATTAGGTCCTTCAAATATGTTATCCGCTGCTTTCCCCTGTCTCTTTTCCCCTCTATATGGCCTGTTAGTATCAGGTTCTCCAAGCCCGCTTTCCTCATTGCATTTCCCAGGAACTTCAGCTGTCTCTTCTTGATGCTCACTATTAATTTCCTTTTCGTTTCTATAATTTCCAAAACCTCATCATTGCTCACATGCTCGATCCATGATATTCGCAGCATCCTTCTGTAGAACCAGATTTCAGTTGCTTCAAGTTTTTCCTTCATCTTTGATGATATTGCCCAGCATTCACTGCCATATTGAAAAAATGACATCACATAGCAATCCAGTACTCTCTTCTTTGTTTCTAGCGAAATTTTCTTGTTTTTTAATACTCTACTCAGCTCATGGAATGCATCCTTGTGTTTTTGGATCTCAGGAATATAAATGTATAGAAAACTGCTGTGACCACAAAGTAAGGGATCAGTTTATATATTGATTGTAATATGGAACTGATCCCCCACCCTATATCCAGTATGCTTCTGTAGAACCACATTCTGGTTGCTTTGAGTCTTTCCTTCATATTTGATGATATTGTCCAACATTTACTGCCGTAGTGAAGAACTGACATCACATAGCAATCCAATTCTTTTTGTTTCTAGTGAAATTGTCTTGTTTCTTAATACTTTACTCAACTTCTGGAATGCTTCTTCGCCATGCCAATTCGCCCTCGGATCTCTGTGTCACACTTTCCGTCTTCTGTTGAGAGAGATAATAAGAAAAATATTAAGAACGACAAGAAACAGGAACAACTGGAGGTCCATGATCGCCAACGTCAAGAAGGAACACGTCACGAAAGAAGAATCAATATCAACTAGACTTACGTTTTTTAAATAGACATTTGTATGTTGTTTTACCCTGATGGTTTACCGTGGCTTAATTGGTAGGGACATACCCGGATTAAGAATTGTTTCTATGCCGATGATACAACAGGTATACAGGCGCACCTCCTCTAATCTAGCTTAAGAAGTTCAGTAGAGGTCAAACTGGCTGGTCACATTCAATAACTGGAAAACCAAACTAGTGATGTTTCATCATCACTAAGTGAACCTTGGATTTTCGTCTATTGTGATGAACGGGTGTTTTCTAAGGAAGGCTCCTAAGCGCCTATTTTGAACTTATTGCAGGCCCCTAAGTAGAACTCATGCATACGATCTATCTCTAAAAATGCTAGAAAATAACCGGTTTCATGTACCAATCGAGTAATTATCTACTATCCTCAACGTTTACAAGAGACAGATCAAGCCGCGAATGCAGTTAGTCAGTTAAGTGCCATACGTGATACACGCTTGGGCGATCATGTCTCGAACGAGACATGACTGACTGGTCAGAAAATTATCCCGCAGCAGGTTGCCATTACTTTCTGCGGTAGACTGGTTGCCAGCCAAGGCTATAGAGCCCAATCCTTCCTGTTATTTGACTCATAGCTAGAGGGAGAAGAGATGTATTATATTATTACGTAGTAATTAGTGGGGGATCAGTTTATTACTTCATAACAATAGAAAATCAATCCCCCAATTTATGACCAGTATAAGCCTTAATCATGATTTCAATAATTATATTTAGTCAGTCAGTTAAGTGCCATACGTGATACACGCTTTGGGCGATCATGTCTCAAAATAGATATATGACTGACTGGGCAGAAGATTATTCCGCAGAAGTTTCAAATGTTTGCTGAAGTAAACTGGTTGCCAGTCAAGGCTATAGAACCCAATCTGTCCTGTTATTTGACTCATAGCTAGAGGGAGAAGAGATGTATTATATTATTACGTAGTAATAAGTGGGGGATCTGTTTATTACTCCATAACAATAGAAAACCGATCCCCCAATTTATGACCAGCAGAAGCCTTAATCATGATTTCAACCATTATATTCTGTCAGTCAGTTAAGTGCCGTACGTGATATACGCTTTGGGTGATCATGTCTCGAAAAAGACTGAGCAGAAGATTATCCCGCAGTAGGTTGCCATTGCTTTCTGCGCTAGACTGGTTGCCAGTCAAGGCTATAGAACCCAACCTGACATGTTATTTGACTCATAGTTAAAGGGAAAAGATATGCATTTTATTAATAAGTAGTAATTAATGGAGGATTAGATTATTACTTCATAACAATAGAACAGGAGGGAAGTGATGGATTAATACCTTATCCACAGGTGCTAGTGCTTAAGTGAATGCAGGGTACTCAACTGGAATTCGAACTCCCTCAAAGCCGACATCAACTGCACCACAACGAACATCCGTTACTGGTATTCCCAAGCGGTCACCCATCTAAGTACTGACCAAACTCAACGTTGCTTAACTTCGGTGATCGAAGGAGAATATATATATATATATATTCCTGAGATCCAAAAACACAAAGATGCATTCCATGAGCTGAGTAGAGTATTAAAAAACAAGAAAATTTCGCTAGAAACAAAGAAGAGAGTACTGGATTGCTATGTGATGTCATTTTTTCAATATGGCAGTGAATGCTGGGCAATATCATCAAAGATGAAGGAAAAACTTGAAGCAACTGAAATCTGGTTCTACAGAAGGATGTTGCGAATATCATGGATCGAGCATGTTATACTCGGTCATGACACATTACATTGCATTTGAAGACATGGTTCTGTTGTCATTTCGCGCTATCAAGCGGTGTGACGTCATAGAACCGCATTGCAAATTTGCGAACTGCGTTTGTTATTTTTGGTAACTATTGCCGTTGCCTAGCGGAGTTTTATGTCAACACAAAATAAAATCGTCGGTGATGGTGGATGTTATTGTATTACCGTCTTAATAACCTCTCTGAAGATGGCTCATGTGAGCCGAAAGCTTAGAACCAAATTAATAAAAAATTATCCAAATGTTGGAGAATTTTTGTCTTTATTTTCAACTGAAATTAAAGCCAAAATATGACGTTTAGAACGGCTCATGATTAAACATAATAGACATTCATTGTCTCGTATATTTAACAATATATGTTTAGAATATATATATATAGTGGCCCAAGGAAAGTTTTTAGCCAGGAGAAATAAACTACATCCAATTCAAAATTTAATTAACGCAATCCTAACTCGACACAAATAAAAATTATTTGGAACTAGTATTGAACAGGTGCTTCCATTTGCTAGTTTCAGTGCTTGTATTCGATTTCTTATGGATTTGATCAAGTTATCTATTCCGTATTTTGCCACTCCTTTAGCAATGTTTCTTCAAGGGTTGCCACTGATGTGATTTTGATTAAACGCACTCGAAGTTTTCGGTCAAGGTGCTCCCAAACGTGCTCTATTGCACTCATGTCTGAACTTTGGGCAGTGATCCATTGCAGTGACTTGATTCCTTGCGGTTTCTTCCAGGCCTTTGTTACTTTGCTCGTATAACATGGCGCTTCATCTTCTTGGAAAAAGATAGACATTCTTGTCAATCTGATTGGTTTCAAATAGTGGGAGTAGTCCTTTCTCTCATATTTTGGGCCATTTAACCGTTCGTCAGCAGCAAGAATCAGCTAAGATTTCGCTTCAAACCAAACGGTACCCCACGCGATATTACTCCAATTCCTCCATATTTCACTGTCGCCTGCAGACATTCATAGTCCCATGTCTTATTCTGATTTCTCCAAACATAAACCTGTCTCGAATACGAGTATTGGCAAAATTTACTTTCATCTGATCAAATTACAAACTGACAAAATTCATAATCTTTACACTCGAATTATCTCGCCCAGTCCATACGCCTGTTCTTGTTAACCTCTGAAATCAAGGACTTTTTTCTTGTAACTCATGTTTGATAGCACAGCTCTTTCAGAGTCTTTTTTACCGCATATGGAAATATTTCCATGCTGTTGGCGATATCTTTGACGCTCTGACAACAGTTCCCGATGACTTCCCTCTTCAGAGAACTTTTCGTTCGATCAGACACATTGCTTGGTCTTCCTGAACGTCGCTCCACATGACAATGACCTTCTTCATTAGATTTCTGGACAATATTGTTAACCGTTTGATGACTAACCTAGAAAAACCTAGCAATTTCTCAATTTCACTTGCCGCACTGATGTCATCCTATTATTTACCTTCGTTGAAATTCACTAATTTCTTTACTTTTTTATTGCAAAATATAAGTTAATTATCGTTTATAGATGAGAGCAACTTGATATTAACAAGGTATAGTGTAGAAAAAAAGAAGAGACCTTATTACATACGGTATAGCGTAGAAAAAAAGAAGAGACCTTATTACATACGGTATAGTGTAGAAAAAAAGAAGAGACCTTATTACATACGGTATAGCGTAGAAAAAAAGAAGAGACCTTATTACATACGGTATAGTGTAGAAAAAAAAGAAGAGACCTTATTACATACGGTATAGTGTAGAAAAAAAGAAGAGACCTTATTACATACGGTATAGTGTAGAAAAAAAGAAGAGACCTTATTACATACGGTATAGTGTAGAAAAAAAAGAAGATACCTTATTACATACGGTATAGTGTAGAAAAAAAAGAAGAGACCTTATTACATACGGTATAGTGTAGAAAAAAAGAAGAGACCTTATTACATACGGTATAGTGTAGAAAAGAAAGAAGAGACCTTATTACATACGGTATAGTGTAGAAAAGAAAGAAGAGACCTTATTACACACGGTATAGTGTAGAAAAAAAGAAGAGACCTTATTACATACGGTATAGTGTAGAAAAGAAAGAAGAGACCTTATTACATACGGTATAGTGTAGAAAAGAAAGAAGAGACCTTATTACATACGGTATAGTGTAGAAAAGAAAGAAGAGACCTTATTACATACGGTATAGTGTAGAAAAAAAGAAGAGACCTTATTACATACGGTATAGTGTAGAAAAAAAAGAAGAGACCTTATTACACAAGGCAAAATTGCTGTAATCAAGGACGGCTAAAAAAGTATCATCGACCACTGTATAAATAAATATATATATTTTTTTAATCGTATCACCCTGAGCAAGGCGGTAACGCCACTGATGTGCAGGGGGCTACGTAATAGTGAAAAGATTGGAAAAGAGAAAGCCGGAAACCACATCCTAAACAGGGAACAAGGGATGAGCCTCTTAACCTGTTTAAATAGACGTGAGTGGAGTATGAACCGGGCGATAGATAGATCTATCTACTCCAAGTGAAAAAAAAAACAAAACAAAACAAAAACAAAGTGAGAAGATTGGAAAAGAGAAAGCCGGAGACCACATCCTAAACAGAGAACAAGGGATGAGCCTCTTAGCCTGTTCAATAGAAGTGGGTGGAGTGTGAACCGGGCGATAGATAGATCTATCTACTCCAATTGATATAATGAACAGTTATAGTTCGGAATTAAATTAAATAAAAGCAAATCGCCTGACGAAAACTAAAAGATCGAAACCATGGTAATTATATATATATATATATATATATATATATATATATATATATATATATATATGTGTGTGTGATCGTGTGTGTGCGTGTGTGATTGAAGTTGTATAAATTCTTTATTAAAAGAGAAATCTATCCTACTTTGTTGTCAAAACAGTTGGTTATGTTTCTGATATATTTATTTATTGTGCCGTTTAGTTGCCCTGGACAAATTGATAAGACGTTGACCATGTCTAACGGTCTCCAGAAGAATTGGAGTATTGTTGAAATTTTATTCGTTCCGTTCGTTTCTTCGTTTTCTTTCTCTCCTTTTCTCGCTAAGGCCGTTGGGAAATTGAAATGTCTTTGTCGCGTATCTCGCCACTGATTGTTTGGCTCCCTCTGATAGAATTTGAATGAGCGGGAACTCTCAGTTTTTTTATTTTCGTCGACTTGAGCAGTCCTGAAAATTTTAACTCCGTCAGACCAAGGCGTAAAAAGAATTTATTTGCGGGTTGAGAAGCTCGCAAAAGAAGAAAAGAATGGATTTCTTCAGACGAACAGTGCAGAAACTAAAGATTCGACGATACTTCTTCCAGAGGAAGAAAGAGAAGTTATTTCCCCTTGAAAAGGATCGTTTCCCCTGTTTGTCATTAACCCACGTGGCGGAAGAAAAACAAGTTTGAATGTCACTTCTTCCAGAGAAAGAAAGAAATTTTATTTTACAGAAAAAATGACAGTTTCTCAGGTCGGCCCACAACCCACGAGGGTTGAAGAAGAGACTTAACAACAACAAAAAAAAAAAAAGAAAAACATCACTTTTTTCCAGGCCTGAGACGAAGAAACGAACTTCGAACACTGAACATAAAAATTAAGGAAAACAGAGCCGCTATCCGGTAGCTAGAGGAAGGATATTCTCTCTAAGTTCTCTCCCTTCAAAAAAAAAAAAAAAAAAGGTGGGGGGGGGGGTGGAATTGAAGCTGCAGATTAACAAGGTAACTGCAAATACTTTAATTCTTTTCTTCTTGTGGTACCAAGGCTATAACCTAGCCGTTGCTAACGGACCTGTTTTGCAGTCAGCTCTCAACTCCTATCTGTGTTTAATAAAGTATTACATTTTCTTTAATTTGAACCGTTTTTGTTATACTGAATTTTAAAAAATATTCTTTCCCCTTTTGTTCACAGCAGAATTTTTTTTCGTACGACATAAAAATATTTCTGCAGTAAGAGTTCGAATCATACCGGAATTTTAAAATAAATCTATTAAAAGTATGTTGCTTACTTAATAGCTTTAGAATATCGATTTGGGTCTTGCTATAAAATCAGGACGGTAAGTAGTTAAATCAGTAGAAATGAAATAAAGAAAATGTGTAAGTCAAAGGACTTCATCATGAATTATTTTACTTGCGACAGATCAACGTAATCAGTTTAGTTTTTGCCATGAAATCTGAAGTTTGCGGCTTCACAAATCCAGACACGTGCCAACGTCAGCCGCACGCGTTTGATCATTAAAATAAATCCCAACCGCCTTATTAAAAGCGCCGACAAATGTTCGGTGATTTTAAGATAAACGATTAAAGATGTTAATATTTCTGACCGATTTTTAGAAACGGTCGCTTCTCTTTTTTTGCGCGTTTCTTTCTTTCTTTCTTTCTTTCTTTCTTTCTTTCTTCGCCTTTTCTTTACATTTTTCTTTTTTTTTGCACGCTTTTCATTCTTTCTTCCCTTTTTTTTACATTTTTTCTTTCTTTTCACGGTTTTTTCTTTCTTTATAAGTTTTTTCTTTGTTTCTTTCTTTGTTTCTTTCTTTCTCCGCTTTTTTCTTAACAATTTTTCTTTCCTTGCACTTTTTTTCTTTCTTTACATATTTTACATCCTTTGCACATTTTTCTTTTTTAATTCTTTTTTCTTGACATTTTTCTTATTTGCAGGTGTTTTTTTCTTTCTTTTTTTCTTTCTTTCTTTCTTTCTTTCTTTACTTTTCACTGTTTTTTTACATTTTTCTTTCTTTACACGTTTTTTCTTTCTTTAGATTTTTTACATTTTTTGCACATTTCTGTTTCTTTCTTTCTTTTTTCACTTTTTTACCATTTTTTCGTTCTTCGCATGTTCTTTCTTTCTTTCTTTCTTTCTTTCTTTTAGCCCTTACCTATTTCTCTTATCTTTCTCTCGTTTTTTCTTTTCAAGTTATAATTTCATTTTTTATTACACCTTCTTTCTTTCTTTCTTTCTTTCTTTCGTTCCTTTATTCTTTCATTTTTTTCTTTCTTTACATTTTTTTACATTTTTTTTACATTTTTTTGCACATTTCTGTTTCTTTCTTTCTTTCTTTCTTTCTTTTTTCACTTTTTTTTACATTTTTCTTTCTTTGCATGTTTTTTCTGTCTTTCTTTTTTGCTTTCTTTCTTTCTTTTTTTGCTTTTTCTTTACATTTTTCTTTTCTTGAACCTTTTTTCTTTCTTTAAATATTTTACATCCTTTGCACATTTTTATTTTTTTCCTCCTTTTTCTTTACATTTTCTTCTTTGCATGTGCTTCTTTCTTTCTTTCTTTTCACTTTTTTACATTTTTCTTTTTTTACACGTTTTTTCCTTTCTTTACATGTTTTTACATTTTTTGCACATTTCTGTTTCTTTCTTTCTTTTTTCACTTTTTTTATATTCTTTCTTTCTTTCTTTCTTTCTTTCTTTGCGTTTTTCTTTCCTGGCACCTTTTTTCTTTCTTTAAATATTTTACATCCTTTGCATATTTGTCGTTTTCTCCTTTTTTCTTTACATTTTCTTCTTTGCACGTTCTTCTTTCTTTCTTTCTTTCTTTCTTTCTGTCTTTCCTTTTCACTTTTTTTTACATTTTTCTTTCTTTACACGTTTTTTCCTTTCTTTACAGTTTTTACATTTTTTGCACATTTCTCTATCTTTCTTTCTTTCTTTCTTTCTTTCTTTTTTCACTTTTTTATATTCTTTCTTTCTTTCTTTCTTTTTCACATTTCTTTACATTTTTCTTTCTTTACAAGTTTTTTCTTTCTTTATAATTTTTACACTTTTTGCACATTTCTCATTCTTTTATTCTTTCTTCGCTTTTCTTTACATTTTTCTTTCGTTGCACGTTTTTTCTTTCCTTCTTTAATTTTTCTTTCCTTAGAAACCATTTCTATTTCCCTTAACTTTCTTTTTTTTCTGTTTTTCATTCTGTTTTTTTTTCCTTTTTTTCATATTTATTTCTTAATACGTTTTTAACGCCTTTCTTATATTTGTAATTAATTAAAATATCAATTTTTGCATTTCCTTTTTTTTTTACTTTATACTTTCGTCCTTCTTTAGTCTACGTTGTCATAATTTTTCCTTTTTTCGTTTTGCATAATTTATACTTTTTCTTTCTTTGAATCTGTTTGTCTTTCTTCTTTTCTCTCTTCACACTTTACCCTTTCCCCTTCTCCGCAAATCTTTTTCATTTTTAAATATATTTATTTTTTCATTGCTCTTCCTTTTTTCCTTAGTTTCATTTTTTCGTATATTTTCTTCTTTCCATTTTTTCCATGTATTTTTCATTGCATTTCATTTTCATTTTTTTTACTTTTATTTTGGAGTTACATTTCATTTAAACTTTGCACTTTATCCTCTTTCTTTCCAGCACATCTCTCTTTACATCTTCATTTTTTTCTTTCTTCCTTTTTTATATTTGCTTTTTTCTCTTATTTAAAGCCTTTTCTTCTGTTTTTTTTTCTTCCGTTTTTATCTCTCATTCTTTTCCTTTTTTCCATATTTAATTTTTTCTCTTTCCTTTTTTACAATTCTCTCGTCTACTTCTTTTTGTGCGTTGTGGTGCACTGGATATCGACTCGGATCGGGGTGCCGAGTTCGAATTCCAGTTGAATTCCTTGCATTCACTTACGCACAACTTCCCTTGGGAAAGTTATTAATCCGTCTCTTTCCTCCAGCTCTGGGTAAAACAACAGGTCATATTGGGTTCTATAGCCTTGGCTGGCAACCAGTCTACCGCAGAAAGTAATGGAAACCTACAGCGGGATAATCTTCTGCCCAGTGAGTTATGTCTCTTTCGAGACATGATCGCTCAAAGCGTGTATCATGTATGGCACTTAACTGACTGGCTTCTTTTTTGTATTTTCATCGTTTTACTTTTTCTTTATTATTCTTTTTCATATATTTTATTTGTTCAAGAAAAACGTTTTCTTTTTCTTTTGTTGTTCAATTTTTTCCTCGAATTGATTTTTAACTTTTTTCTTTCTTTGTATTTTTGTCCTTCAGTTTTTTTCTTTATTTGCAATTATTTTCTGTTTTTTTTTGCACTTATTTTAAGTCTTTTTCTGCAATTTCGTTTTTCTTATTATCTTCATCTTTCTGTTTCTACTTAATAAAAAGTGTTTCGTTCTTTTATAGCATTTCTTTTTCGTCTTACCTTTTTTTACACTTTTTATTTTTCTTTTTCTTTGTAATATACCGAAATTTTTCTCTTTCTTTCCAAGTCTCTTTCTTTTTATCGCTTTTATCTTTTTCTCTACTTCCAATTTTGTTTTTTTAAATTTCTTTCTTTCTTTCTTTCTTTCTTTCTTTCTTTCTTTCTTTCTTTTAGCCCTTACCTATTTCTCTTATCTATCTCTCGTTTATTCTTTTCAAATTATAATTTCATTTTTCTTTCTTTCTTTCTTTCTTTCTTTCTTTCTTTCTTTCTTTCTTTCTTTCTTTGAAAATGTATTTTTCTTTTGCGATCTTCATTATCTTTATCTCATGATATTTTTTTATTCATTTCCTCTTTTTCTTTCTCATTCTTATTCTGTCCTTATTTCATTAATTTTTCTTTTTTTCCTCATAAACAAATTATTCTTACTTTTATGTCCTTCTTCATTTTGCGGGTTCATAACAACAAAACTCGGTACCTACGCCCCAGATCTTATCCGCCTGATTTACCCCCGGTCTTATCCGCCTGATTTACCCCCGGTCTTATCCACCTGCTTTACTCAACTTTTTTTTCCCTTTCAACGGCATTTTTTTTTCCTGAGCCAAAATCACAGACAAACCAGGTTACCGTGTGCGCGGGCGTTGGTTTTGCTCACAACAAAGCTATACGAATCTGTTGAACATCTGGGAATCACATCGTTGATTGAATATACAAGCAGAAGTTCAGACTGTTTTCTTAGAAGATGAAATTGATAGTTGATTGGAATGAACGCGTCCGTACATACATATACTTACATGCCAATATACGCATATACATGTACGCATGTACGCACACACATATACAAACAGATGTAAATAATAATAATGATGGCCAGCTACTCATTTTCAAGCATATCCATCTTATAGGGGAGCTAGACAACAAACGCGAAACACATTTGCATTTATTCAACACCAACAGAGTCCTGCAACTATGTTGAGAGCATATTAGAGGCGTGATTACTAGAACGCTCAGACTCTCCGTCACAATGACTTGTAACTTCATGCTAATACAACCCTAGACGGCTTTCGAATACAGTATTTACATTATTTGGACTATTGCCCTCATCTTTGTTGCCATTTGTACGACGTTTAATAATAGATCATTCTATTAGTCTATATTTCTGAAATGAGGTAGTATTTACATTATTCGGACTATTGTCCTCTTCTTTGTTGCCATTTGTACGACGTTTAATAATAGATCATTCTATTTGTCTATATTTCTGAGATGAGGTAGAAGGGAGTTCTACAGATGAAAGTGCGAGAAAAGAAACTTTAGCAATGGAAGTGGTGGCTACATTTGTCTATTTTAACTGTAAAAGGGTGGGACCTAAATGCCAGTCTAGTAGCGCGCTTAAATTCATGTGGTTGGGGATCCAGGAAAAAAACGTGTCAAAGCTTCTTTCCCTGAATATATCTGTAGAAAAAACAGAGGGAAGCCACATCTCGTCTTAAAGTTAACTTTCTTTAAAAAAAATCTATATTTTCATATATTTGAAAGTTAACTTTCGTCTGAAAAAATTAAGTAAAACTTTCTTCTGAAATTAAGTACACGCAACTTTCTTAAATTAATTACCAACAAAAAAGGGAAAAAAGACACGCAAATATATTTTCAGATATTTGAAGGTTAAGCAACACTGCACTTATCACTTATTTTCATACATTTGAAAGTTAACTTTCTTTTGAAATTGAGTACCAAATAAAAAAAGGAAAAAAATACACGCAATATATGTGAAGGTTTTATCACTTATTTTCACATATTTGAAAGTTAACTTTCTTCTGAAATTTAAAAAAAAAAACGAGAAGCACGCAAATACAGGCAATGTATTTGAAGGTTAAAAAACTACACGTACCATTTATTTTCATAGATTTTAAAGTTAACTTTCTTAAAAAAAAATATATTTTCATATATTTGAAAGTTAACTTTCTTCTGAAATTAAGTACACGCAACTTTCTTAAATTAATTACCAACAAAAAAGAAAAAAGAAAAAAGAAAAAAAAAACACGCAAATACACGCTGACCTTCTTGACCCCCGTTCGTCAAAACAAAATCTGTCTTCGCCAGCTGTGTTCTACACCCAGTGACATTTTCCTGCGTAAGCCCGTGCAAAATACACTTCTTGGTAAAC
Source organism: Ascarosepion bandense (assembly GCA_037127315.1). NCBI lineage: Eukaryota > Metazoa > Mollusca > Cephalopoda > Sepiida > Sepiidae > Ascarosepion > Ascarosepion bandense. The sequence continues at coordinate 945,125 of JBBBDQ010000973.1, forward strand.
TTTTCTAACACGACGTTTCGGCCGTTGTACACTCCGGCCTTCTGCAGGTGCTAGGAATTTCGAACCGAACCCTTTATTACAATAACTGGGGTATATTATTCTCATCCCTTGCGTAGCAATGCCTTTTTTGGAAGGCATGTGTTATCTCCCTTTAACCCTGTAAGTTACTTGTTCACTACTGCTGTAGCCTAGTATTGAACTCACGACTCTTTTGGTTCAAGTCACAGGAACTAACCAACTAACAGGAACTAGGTTTATAAGTTCCAAAAAACCATTTGTTCTAGTCCTTAAGGACACATGGCCCAGACATTGTTTAGTTACAGTGACTTGACTCAGAGTTGTTAGTTCAATACCAGGCTTAATTTGAGGGAGATAACTCATGACTAATATGAGTTGTCTAGGCAAAGAATAGAGTTCATATACCCCAGTGATTGTAACAAAGGGTTCGGTTCGAATTCCTAGCACCTGAAGAAGGCTGGAGCGTCCAACAAATATGAGGCTAATAGTCCGAATAATGTAAATACTGACAATTTACCTATCGCTCCATGTCGAATTATCAGAACTACCATAGCGTATCGCTATTAATGTGCCAAGTCAAACATTTCTGCACAAGTTGTTGCGGAGCAGTAGGGGCAATTGCACGCGTTCATGTTATACTGTTGGCGGCAAATCAGTGAAACGGATATGTAGCAGCAGACTAATATCAATAATTGTGTGAAAATTTGCAAAAGTTCTAACTGTTCCTGGTGACATGCGCAAAGCATAAAGAAAATGGGTAAATATGCAAAGGCTTTTGACAAAATACGCCACAAAGAATTGATGGAGATGCTTGACAGCCTGGATATATTTGGGAAAGACCTAAGAGTAATTAAGAATCTCTACTGGCAGCAAACTACCTGCATACGGACAGGTGACGAATTCAGCAATTATAGTAAGATTGAAATTGGCGTAAAACAAGGATGTGTCTTTTCAACGGATCTGTTCAACTTATACAGCGAGACTATTCTGAGAACTCTAGAAGTTATGCCAGGATTTGTCATCTGATTCCACAATATAAACAATATAAGGTACGCAGATGATACAGTGCTGATAGCAGACACAGAAAGAAAACTACAAGACCTCCTACAGAAGGTAGCTGAATAGAGTAATAAGAAGAGACTACAAATAAACTGCAAGAAAAACGAATGCATAGTCATCAGCAAAAACAGCAGCCCAAAATGTCAATTACAGGTGAGGGACTCTAAAATCAAGCAGGTACAGAAATTTAAATACCTAGGAAGTGTTCTAACAGAAGACTGAAAGTGCGACACTGAGATCCGAAGACGAATTGGCATGGCGAAAGAAGCATTCCAGAAGTTGAGTAAAGTATTAAGAAACAGGACAATTTCACTAGAAACAAAGAGGAGAGTACTGGATTGCTATGTGATGTCGGTTCTTCAATATGGCAGTGAATGTTGGACAATATCAACAAAGATGAAGGAAAAACATGAAGCAGCTGAAATGTGGTTCTACAGAAGGATGCTGCGGATATCATGGATTGAGCATGTGAGCAATGATGAGATTTTGGAAAGGATGGAAATGAAAAGGAAATTAATACTGAACATCAGGAAGAGACAGCTAAAGTTCATGGGACATTCAATGAGGAAAGAGGGCTTGGAGAACCTGATACTAACAGGCCAGATAGAGAGAAAAAGAGACAGGGGAAGCAGCGGATAACATATTTGAAGGACCTGATCAGGTGGATGACAGAACGAGGGTTGCATGGTGTAATAGGAGAAGGCGTGCTAAGAGCTACCAGGGATAGGGAGATGTGGAAAGCCATGATCGCCTACATCCTGAAAGTTCATGACACATAAAAGAAGAAGAATAGTCAGAATGTGAACCTTCGGCGGACTGAGATTAAGTATTGACTGATAGAAAAGATGACCGTGAATAGAGAACAGTCCGGCAGATTTTATCGGAGTATATGGCATTGAGAAAAATATTGCTCTTTAGGAGTTCACATGGAATCCATTACAAAAATGGACCATTCGTCCTATTCTTCTTTGATATTTTTTCCGATTTAAATAAAGGTATCCAAAAATATTTTCAGCAACATGCACTGTCGTTTTTTACAAAAGTTGGTTGGTTGTTTTGTTTTCATGGCATATAAACCTCGGCGGGTCATTTATTGCCAACTAAATTTTATTTATTTATTGCTGGTAATACTTTTTTCTTTCAATAATTTATTGTTGTTTTTATATAAGTTTTGTGTCTAGTAATACATTTTTCTTTTCGTGTATCAAGATTCATTGGGAATTGTTTTTAAGGGCAGGGTCCCCAAGTCTTACCCTTGTTGTTTAACCCATAACTGGAGGGAAGGGACGGATTAATACCTTTCCCAAGGATACCAGTGCTTAAGTGAATGCAGGGTATTCAACTGGAATTCGAACTCGGCTCAGCGATTTCTCTTTTCGAGCCGATATCCACTGCACCACAACGAACATTCGTCACTAAAAGCTTACAGCACCTTGGTATTCCCCAGCGGTCACCCATCTAAGTACTGAACAGGCTCAACGTTGCTTAACTTCGTTGATCGAGCGAGAACCGGTGTATTCAACGTGATATGCGGTAAGCCGCTTCACAAAAGAGTCAAAGTAAAATAAGCAAGAGTAACCATATAAGCTAAGTTTGCTTTCACGAAGCAATTTCAGGAGTTAAATTGTCTCACCTTGTATTGTCAGACAATAGACATTTGGTATCATTGTTTTTTTTGTTTTTTAACTTTAAAGATGACGGGGATTTCTTCATTGATTGATTCTTTTTAACGGTTTAGCAACCATTCTCAGGTTATTTAAAATGAGAAAAATACTTTTTAGAATGTAAGAATTGAAAATATTAATATTTTAGTGTCAAATGTCTTACCCGTAGCTGGTGGTACAAGAAGTGGACTCATACCTAATCAAAAAGAAAAAAAAAGAAAAAAAAACCAACAAAAAACAAAAAAACTGTCGGCTGCAGCCTCACGAAAAATCACCGGAATATTTGCAAATTGAATAATGGCTTTGTTTCATATTTGAACCTAGAGAATTGCTGGAATTCATTCAAATTTGGTATTTCCCAAACTATAGTTAAACACAATCAGAATTTGATAAAGAAAGAAGAGATTTTAATGTGGATACAAAGTGAGGGATTGAATCTACATATAACCCGATCCATGACTTTGTGAACACGGTAGTTTCTATACATTTATATTCCAGAGAACTAATCAGTATATCATTGATTGGTTTTATACGGCTTATCTACCCATTGCAGGTTATTTAAGGCCAGAAAATATTTCTTAGAGAGCAAAAATATTATTTTTTACTTTTTAGAGATAATAATGTTTTAGCGATAAAGGGCTTACTAATTAACCCATAGCAGGAGGGTAAAGAGGTGGAGTCATACATTTCCCAAGTGTACTTTTGTGTGCGAATATAACAAACCCAACTGGAATTAAAACTCGGCTTTTATATTTAAATTTCTAGTCATTATACACCACCCGTACATCCAAGTTTACAGTAGCTGATATTCACAACCGGTCACCCATCTAAGGACTGACCAGGCTCGACGTTGCTTAATTTCGGTGATCCTACAATGTAATATTGGATTTGTGTTAACAATTCCTGTAAATGAAATGTAGAACAGGAGATGAAAAATCTATTACGACGAAAAACATTGTTTATAGCTACAAAAAAAGGAAATAGTGGAGATCTACGATCGCCCACATCGTAACATAATCTTCCTTATTCCATTTCTACCTGTTTGACATTGCGCTGTAAAAAAAAAGTTGTACTTGGGTAAGGATACTGACTTAATTCAGTTTACTGTGTACTTACTACTGACGTTGGAGTTAAAATGCTACGTCAATTGCCATCTCTCTAAATTCCATCCACCTCCCCAACCCCGTGCACCAGTGGCAGTTCTGACTTGATTAGGGTGAAATTATTAAAAAAATAAGTTCAAGTTCAAATTCAGGCAATAAAAAAGAAAAGTTTATCGTGCTGATTTTTTAGGTAGACTAGTCGCCATCGCCAATATTCTTTGGCGTAACACAAATGTCCCCCTTTCTAGTAGAGAGTTAGTTTAGTTAGACTAAGTAACATACTATAACATGAAATAAATTATTCATTAATTTCGTCTACAAGTTCATTTGGATAAAAAACAAAAACAAAAAACAAAAAAAAAACAACAGCAATAAAAAAGCAAAAAAAAGAAGCAAAAAAAAAAAAAGCAAAAACAAATCAACAAAAAACAAAAAAACTGTCGGCTGCAGCCTCACGAAAAATCTCCGGAATATTTGCAAATTGAATAATGGCTTTGTTTCATATTTGAACCTAGAGAATTGCTGGAATTCATTCAAATTTGGTATTTCCCAATCTATAGTTAAGCACAATCAAACTCAGACCAAATTTTCGAAGTTTTTTTTACTCCAGAGACAAACCAAGGAACGTTACGACTTTGTAACTAATTTGGGATTAAAAGCACGATGAACCAAAATACGAAATGAGTGGAAAATATCTCGCATCAAAGAATAGCTAAATGGTTATTTTTCCCTGTGGAAACACACGCGAGCCTGACACACACACACACACACACACACACACACACACACACACACACGCGCGCGCGAGCGCGCGCGAGCGCGCACACACACACACGTATGTGTGTGTAGATACACATACGCATACACAAAGTCTCTTCAGAAAGTATCCAACCAGTGAATATTTCGATGTGGTGTAATTGTTAGCAAGCTTGTCCCGCTAGAATCATTACAATTGAGTAGTGAGTTCGATCCTCACTGAGTACCCCATTTTCACGATCTTGTGTCACATCTGACTTGCACTAACAAAATCACCATTTTGAATATTTTGTGAATCAGTCTACTGGACGCCCTTGTGGTAACACTCACACACACATTCACACACACATATATATATGTGTTGGGTTACAGATGACACTTATCTCTTTTTGGTGGAGGTAAATCAGCTGTATCAACTGACGGCCGCTTCGTGACGTGACTCCCGAAGCGCTAGTCATTTTTCAGTTCGAGAAAACAGTCAACGGTTTCATATAGTTTTATGGAGTTGAATGTAGATATTTTTCAACATGGCCGCTTGTCTTTCTCAACCTTGAAGCTGTTTGATTTTAGCGCGCTTCAGAGAACACAACGCCCCTTAATATCCTAGTTTATGTATTCCTTCCACCAAGACGTGTATCACATGGTTGTAAGCCCCTCGGCCCATTCACCCAATTGGAGTAATTGTTTAGCTCCATAGTATCGAATGTAAATTTGGTGATATTTAATTCAAATATATTTTTTATATGTATTCACCTGAATTTGCCCATGTATTGTTCACTCTTGTTATCTTTCCAGAGGTAAATTTTCTGAATCGGAAGATATTCAATTAATCTACCATGAGTGTGGAGAATTTTACTATTTTTACGCCATTTCACAAAATGAAATTGTCCCATGTTGAATTGTATCATATTGTTTTAAGCAAGCAATTCTATTTGGTAGTTGACGTCTATACTACTGGCGTAATAAATCCTCATTCAATAGGAACCAAATTTTCTTTAAAAAATTGCAGATACCAAGTTCCATTGCATCGATACTCTCTTTCTAAAGACACATGCATGGTCTGCCAGTTGTTTCTGGACATGCCAAAGAACTAGCAACTTCAGAATATTTTTCAGAACCACTTAGCATCGCGAAATTTTCAAATATCCATGTCTTAAACTGTGGCATTGAAATTGCTCGCGATTTAGCCAAATCAAATTTAATACATTCCCATACAGGAGACCAGTTAAGATCCTGAAGATACTTTAAAAGTTTTAATACAGGCGCTAGAAACGCAAAAAAAGTATTTGGATAAGTTGAAGCCAACAATTCTGGATGCTAAATGATTAAATGGAGACACACCATACATATCATCTCCAGTAGTAGCAGATTTACAAATTTAAACTGTGACCACATCCGAGGCGATAGATCTATCTATCGCCCGGTTCACACTCCACCCATGTCTATTGAACAGTTTAAGAGGCTCATCCCTTGTTCCCTGTTTAGGATGTGGTTTTCGGCTTTCTCTTTTCCAATCTTCTCACTTTGTTTTTTTTTTCAGTTGAAGTAGATAGATCTATCTATCGCCCGGTTCACACTCCACCCATGTCTATTGAACAGGTTAAGTGACTCATCCCTTGTTCCATGTTTAGGATGTGGTTTCCGGCTTTCTCTTTTCCACTCTTCTCACTTTGTTTTTTTTTTCAGTTGAAGTAGATAGATCTATCTATCGCCCGGTTCACACTCCACCCATGTCTATTGAACAGTTTAAGAGGCTCATCCCTTGTTCCCTGTTTAGGATGTGGTTTCCGGCTTTCTCTTTTCCAATCTTCTCACTTTGTCTTTTTTTTTCAATTGGAGTAGATAGATCTATCTATCGCCCGGTTCACACTCCACCCATGTCTAATGAACAGGTTAAGAGGCTCATCCCTTGTTCCCTGTTTAGGATGTGGTTTCCGGCTTTCTCTTTTCCAATCTTCTCACTTTGTTTTGTTTTTTCAATTGGAAGTAGATAGATCTATCTATCACCCGGTTCACACTCCACCCATGTCTATTGAACAAGTTAAGAGGCTCATCCCTTGTTCCCTGTTTAGAATATGGTTTCCGGCTTTCTCTTTTCCGATCTTTTTACTATTACGTAGCCCCATGCACATCAGTGGCGTTACCGCCCTGCTCGGGGTGATATGATTAAAAAAAAAAAAACGACGTCACCGTCCTTTCGTAGTATATATTGAAGTTGGTTATACATGTGATACTATCATCTAGTGGTCATGATTTTAATAACCGGATCTGCTCGTGACGAACATCCAGTAGGAACGAATAAGAACAATATCACAATCAATAAGGGTTAAAAATTGGATTTGGTCTAAGAAATGAGAAGATACTTTCTAAAAAATAAAAAGCTGTCTGGTATCGTTAGTGCATTTTGACCCTAAAAAGAAATAATTATGGCGTTTGACGTTAATAAATCACTATGGAATCGGAGCGGTAATTCTAGCATGAACAATGAGATCGACATGTATATATATTCTATATATTCCAGAGTCACAGGTAACTCCTGAGTTGTATTGTTTAGTAGTACTGATAATTATTTTCCATCCCTTAAAAAAGTGTGTAGCGTTGTCAACTTGCGGCAAAAGCACCACCAATAAAAATTTAGCCATGGCCTAAAACGGATGTCCTGTGGACGAATTTAAACGTTGACTACGCTGGAACAATAAATGATTACTACGACCTTATAATCGTGGAGAATTTCTCTAAGTGGCCGTAAATATTCAAGTGTAAACATCCGACATTCGCAAATACTATGAATGTACTAAAAAAGATTTTTAGTCGTTTCGGTGTACCAAAAACTTTAGTTAGTGACAGTGGGACACAATTTACCAGCAGAGAATTTAAGAATTTCTGCACATCTTTATCCATTGACCACATTACGACCTCTGTTTATCACCCGAGATCAAATGGGCTACTTTTGTAATGATATTGTAACATATCCATGTTATAATTTATGAATAAATAATATTATTAGCTCTACTTTTGTATTGAGCACTTTCTTAAAAATAGTGTTTCTTTTGACAAGGAATATTATACCAACAATACTTGGATATATATATATATATATATATATATATATATATATATATATATATATTGTAAATTATATTTTAGAACATGTACATAACTTCTCTATATATAATCGCTACGAAGGAGCGCATCCTTTTCTGCATCGGAGTACCAATGATTCGTCAGGCGATGTGGTACTGGGAATCCTTTTCATTTTCATTTATGTCGTTTTGTTAGGGGTATTGGCTGGGGGGGGTTGGGGGGTTGATATTGTGATATTTCGTTGACAGTTGGAATTTTTTGTGGAGAGTGTTAGTGTGTGTTGGTGGGTGTTAGCAAGATAATGTGGTCAGTCTGTGACCGTTGGAATTTATTAGTTGGTGCGGATATTTTTTTTTTTGTTTATTTTTATTTTTGCAGAGTCTTTACAATCGGTGTAAGTTTGCATGTTTAATCTTAATATTGGGTTTAGGGAATGTGTTATTTGTCTTACATTTTTAATTTTTGATTTTTTATATCATTGTTTAGGAATCGTTTTCTCTATTCAATTTTTAATTTTGAATCTTTGGTTTTTAATTAGATCATTTTCTGGAAATCATTATCACTACTAAATCTGTAAGTTTTAATTTTCTATTCTCATATAAATTTCTATTCTCATATCTAGTCTATATATGATTCGATTTATTATGGTTATGGTTATTAACCTTACTGTAATTTTATTTATGGTTATAAACCTTACTCTAATTATGGTTATGGTTATTAACCTCGCTCTAATTATGGTTATGGTTATTGACCTTACTCTAATTATGGTTATTATAAAGACTTTCTAAAATATATTTTATAATAAATATTCACAGCTCTATATAGAAAATTATATATCGAGCACTGTTTTAAATTAATGTTTTGGACGTGGAAAGAATTCTTCGTTCTGTATTCACTCGGATATATATATATATATATATATATATATATATATATATATATATATAGATGAAGAGAACCAAGAGGTATCCAAAGTTCTCCGGCATTTACTTTTTAAAAGAGTGCTCAATACAACGTAGTTCGTAGGTGCATAATATAATTAAGTTTGTTCTTTTTTTAAATTTAAAATTAATTTAATTTACATTGCGACGAGAAAATTTCTGTTTCGAAGTTTAAAGCTTTTATCACGTCATCAGGCAATGTTCAATAATTTTGGTTAAAATTTTCATTTGAAAATAGAAAACAATATATTTGTCTATTAAAGATACGGAGCGGGGATGGTACAAAATTTAGATCATATGGGTGTGTTTAATTTAACTAATCAGAATGAAGGTCAACTTTGAAAATTTTAAAATATAGGTTAGATGCTAAGGGATATGGGTATTCATACATGTCTAAGGAAAACTGTCATATTTACGGCTAGACTGCTTCCTTCCAGTAAGTACCCTGATTAAGCACTCTGGAAGAATGGTAAACTTTGGAAAACAATAGCTACTCTGGCATGTACGCATCGCTCATTCAATAAAATGAATTAGAGCACTCTGGCTATTGAGCGCGTATTATGATAATATACACGTTAAAAAGTCTGCCTACTTCTACCGAACGCCCATAGCCCAGAGGTAGAATCGCCGACTGACGCCAATTTGGTCGGGTTTCAATCCTGGTCTAAAAAGCAATCGAATGTCTAACCGTACTGATGAGCTGCGAAACAGATCTGTCCGCGGATGACTATATATATATATATATATATATATATATATATATATATATATATATATATACATACACATTGATTGTTTAATACTTAGTTTTTGGTCCTAATAGGGTTAGACCAGTACACATTTGTATTAAAACGTGTTCTATACAATTATATTGTAGAACTTTTGAATATTTTTAAAAAATATTCGTTTAAAAATGAAAAATATTAAAATATATATATATATATATATATATATATATATATATATAGCACTGGTCCAATAGTGTTACAAAAACAAATACAATTAACTAACGCCTTTAAATACTCAGGTTTTAAATTAGATATCCAGACTAACCCTAAAATAGTTAATTTTCTAGACATCACCTTTGACCTCTCTAGTAACAGCTTTATACCCTACCAAAAACCTAATTAAACACCTTTATGCATCAATATTAATTCCAATCAACCCACACATGTACTGAGTCAAATTCATTGCTCCATTAATACTAGAATTAAAATTAAATTAAACAATTACCTACATCGGTTATGTTGCCACAATTTCATGAGTAGACGTCTTACATGCCACCTATATAACAGTGTAATAAAAACATTCATTAATCCATAATTTACAAGAAGAACTTAAGACAAAAATTTGGTTGAAAATACAAAAGGTTTACTAAAATCTCAATTTAAATTTCAATTCTAGCCAGGTATTGAACTCACAACCTTTTGGATCAAGTCAATGAACTAACCAACGCCTATATCCACTGAGCCATGTGTTCTCATGGACCGGGCTATAGCAGTGGTAGACAAATAACTTAGAGAGTTGAGTTAAAGGGAGATAACTACATGGCATCCGGAAGTGGCATTGCACATGGAATGAAAATGATGTACACAAGTGATCGAAATAAAGAGTTTGTTCGAAATTACTAGCAGTTGAAGAAGGCCGAAACGTTGTAAACATGACAATAAAGATGAGCATAACAACCCGAACAATGTAAATGATGTTATACATTAACTACATCTGTACGCAGGCAGACGATTTCTCATCACCTCCTGACACATGGTGATAACATAGTTAACTGATGCTATCAACCTGAGTCAATTATGGGCACACAGTGAAACCGCAAACAAAACAAAGCACTTCTTCTTCTTCTTCTTCTTCTTCTTTGTGCCTTGTCCTTTCAGGACGTAGACGATCATGGCTTTCCATATCTCCATGTCCCTGATAGCTCTTAGCACGCTTTCTCCTGTTACACCATGCAGTCCTCGTTCCGTCATCCACCTGATCAGGTCATTCTAATATATTATCCGCTGCTTTCCCCTGTCTCTTTTTCCCTCTATCTGGCCTGTTAGTATCAGGTTCTCCAAGCCCTCTTTTCTCATTGCATGTCCCAGGAACTTCAGCTGTCTTTTCCTGATGTTCAGTATTAATTTCCTTTTTGTTTCCATCTTTTCCAAAATCTCATCATCGCTCACACACGAAAGTATAAAAAATACACTTTTATAATAAAAATAACAGCACGAAATCTTTATAGTAAAAAATTATGGACTGGGGTAAGAAATGGTTTGTGAATTTTAAAGGTTCTAAAACGAAGCTGCTATCTATTAACCATCGCAGACAATCGTTCCTACCCCACATTAGCATGGATCAGTCTAGTCTCCCTGAAAGTAAAACACTGCACTTCCTCGGGTTAACTTACACAACAGACTTCGTGGAATGTTTACATAGAATCCATAGCTAAATCCGCTGCTAAGGAGGTCGGTTCTCTGTGTAGGGCCAGGGAGTTTTTCCCGCCTGAAACCATCCTGCACATATACAAATCTACCATCCGCCCGTGCATTGAATACAGCTGCCATATCTGGTCGGATGCTCCTGATATCCACCTAAGTGTCCTTGACAAAATCCAACGGAGAATCTGTAATGTGATTGATCTCGACTTGGCAGCACGGATACAGTTACTTTCTCACCGGCGCAGTGTGGCTTCCCTGTGTCTCATCTACAAATACTTTCACGGCTTTTGCTCTGATGAACTTATCTCACTGGTGCCCCCCTATATATGAATTTACTCAAACCACAAGATTAGCAATTAGGTCCCACCTTTTTACTGTTAAACCAATAAGATGTAAACGTAAATTCTATTCCAGTAGCTTCTTTTCTCGCACTTCCGGCCTGTGTAACTCTCTTCCATTTACTTGTTTCCTCGACAGCTACAATCTCCAAGAATTTAAATGTAAAGTCGTCATCTCTTATCTCACTAACTTGCAGTCTCTCTCTCATGCCCTCATCTCATTTCTTCAGTATTCTCATCACTCTCCTACCCGCTTCATGACACCCACTGTATTCTGTCACTTCTTATCATAACTCTCCTCCTATGTAACCCATTGTCAGTATAATGCCTTGCTTGGGGCGATACGATTATAAAAAAAATATATATTTTTAAAAAAAATTACGAATGCTCCGAAGATAATTTAATTTCGTCATTGATGTGAAGTATAAGTAGGTAATATGACACGAAGCAAATAAACAAACGAACTTGTTATCTTTCAAGTTTTTGTTAGTAAGTGTTCTTTTCACAAAAGGCGTCTTCAATCAAGAAGTATTTTTACAAAATTGGTTTGGTCCCCAAAATATGTTAATACACTTATAGTAAAAGAAAAAAAAATAACACTAGATATTTCAGGCGAAGTGACTTCGAATCAATTTTAGCCAGTCCGGCTTCTGCTCGGGAGTAAAGTACCTACTTTTTTGCTTCATTTAATCTTTTAGCTTTCCTATTGATTCGTTTTCATTTATTCTCTGAATTATTCATCTTTTTCTGATTTAGGTCTTTCCTTTTTCTTTTTCACACCTTCCTTCAATCATTCTATTCTTTTTTCTAAATCTTTCCTTTTTCATTTCACTCTTCTTTCCTTCCCGTTCTTTTTTCATTCGCTGAATCATTCTTTCTTTGGTGATAATGTTTTTCTTATTCTTTTTCGCCCTTCTTTCATTAACGTTTTTCTTCAATTCCTTTATTCATTCTTTTTTTTTTTACAGTTTTAAGCCTTTCGTATTACTTTTTCACTCGTGATTCCGTCCCGTTGATATATAATTTCCAGAATGAACTTTTCTTTTTTGTTTTAGGTCTTCACTATTACTTTCTCACCCTTTTTTCTTTCATCTTCTTTCATTCTTTCTTTTCTTTCTCACCCTTTTTTCTTTCATCTTCTTTCATTCTTTCTTTTCTGCTTTATATTTTGCGTTTATTTCATCCTTCATTCCTCACATTTCTTCACTCAACCCTTGAATAATTTTATCTTCTCCTTCTCAGTTTTAGATTTCTTTTTTCACCCTACTTACCTAAACGAGAATCATTCTTTCTTTTTTTCATACGTTTTACTTTTTTCTTTTCACCCTTAATTCTTTCCGTTCTTCTTTCATTCATTGAATCATTCACCTTTCCTGTTTTATTTTCCTCACTTACTCTCTCACCCTACATACTTCCAGTTCTTCTTTCATTCATTGAATCATTCATTCATTTCTGTTTTATTTTTTCCTTTTTCTTTTTCACCATTCTTTACTCCCGTACTTCTTTCATTCGTTGGATCATTCATTCATTCATTTCTGTTTTATTTTTTCATTTTTTCTTTTTCACCATTCTTTACACCCGTACTTCTTTCATTCCTTGAATCATTCATTCATTCATTTCTGTTTTATTTTTTCCTTTTTATTTTTCACCATTCTTTACTCCCGTACTTCTTTAATTCCTTGAATCATTCATTCATTTCTGTATTAGTTTTTCCTTTTTCTTTTTCACCATCCTTTACTCCCGTATTTCTTTCATTCCTTGAATCATTCATTCATTTCTGTTTTATTTTTTTCCTTTTTCTTTTTCACCATTCTTTACTCCCGTACTTCTTTCATTCCTTGAATCATTCATTCATTTCTGTTTTATTTTTTCCTTTTTCTTTTTCACCATTCTTTACTCCCGTACTTCTTTCATTCCTTGAATCATTCATTCATTTCTGTTTTACTTTTTCCTTTTTCTTTTTCACCATTCTTTACTCCCGTACTTCTTTCATTTCTTGAATCATTCATTCATTTCTGTTTTATTTTTACATTTTTCTTTTTCACCATTCTTTACTCCCGTACTTCTTTCATTCCTTGAATCATTCATTCATTTCTGTTTTATTTTTTTCTTTTTCTTTTTTCTTTTTCACCATTCTTTACTCCCGTACTTCTTTCATTCCTTGAATTATTCATTCATTTCTGTTTTATTTTTTCCTTTTTCTTTTTCACCATTCTTTACTCCCGTACTTCTTTCATTCCTTGAATCATTCATTCATTTCTGTTTTATTTTTTCCTTTTTATTTTTCACCATTCTTTACTCCCGTACTTCTTTCATTCCTTGAATCATTCATTCATTTCTGTTTTATTTTTTCCTTTTTAATTTTCACCATTCTTTACTCCCGTACTTCTTTCATTCCTTGAATCATTCATTCATTTCTGTTTTATTTTTTCCTTTCTCTTTTTCACCATTCTTTACTCCCGTACTTCTTTCATTCGTTGAATCATTCATTCATTCATTTCTGTTTTATTTTTTCATTTTTTCTTTTTCACCATTCTTTACTCCCGTACTTCTTTAATTCCTTGAATCATTCATTCATTTCTGTATTAGTTTTTCCTTTTTCTTTTTCACCATCCTTTACTCCCGTATTTCTTTCATTCCTTGAATCATTCATTCATTTCTGTTTTATTTTTTCCTTTTTCTTTTTCACCATTCTTTACTCCCGTACTTCTTTCATTCCTTGAATCATTCATTCATTTCTGTTTTATTTTTTCCTTTTTCCTTTTCACCATTCTTTACTCCCGGATTTCTTTCATTCCTTGAATTATTCATTCATTTCTGTTTTATTTTTTCCTTTTTCTTTTTCACCATTCTTTACTCCCGTACTTCTTTCATTCCTTGAATAATTCATTCATTTCTGTTTTATTTTTTCCTTTTTCTTTTTCACCATCCTTTACTCCCATATTTCTTTCATTACTTGAATCATTCATTTATTTCTGTTTTATTTTTTCCTTTTTCTTTTTCACCATTGTTTACTCCCGTACTTCTTTCATTCCTTGAATCATTCATTCATTTCTGTTTTATTTTTTCCTTTTTCTTTTTCACCATTCTTTACTCCCGTACTTCTTTCATTCCTTGAATCATTCATTCATTTCTGTTTTATTTTTTCCTTTTTCTTTTTCACCATTTTTATTCCTGTACTTCTTTCATTTCTTGAATCATTCATTCATTTCTGTTTTATTTTTTCCTTTTTCTTTTTCACCATTCTTTACTCCCGTATTTCTTTCATTTCTTGAATCATTCATTCATTTCTGTTTTATTTTTCCTTTTTCTTTTTCACCATTCTTTACTCCCGTACTTCTTTCATTCCTTGAATCATTCATTCACTTCTGTTTTATTTTTTCCTTTTTCTTTTTCACCATCCTTTACTCCCGTATTTCTTTCATTACTTGAATCATGTATTCATTTCTGTTTTATTTTTTCCTTTTTCTTTTTCACCATTCTTTACTCCCGTATTTCTTTCATTCTGTGAATCATTCATTCATTTCTGTTTTATTTTTTCCTTTTTATTTTTCACCATTCTTTACTCCCGTACTTCTTCCATTCCTTGAATTATTCATTCATTTCTGTTTTATTTTTTCCTTTTTCTTTTTCACCATCCTTTACTCCCGTACTTCTTTCATTCCTTGAATCATTCATTCATTTCTGTTTTACTTTTTCCTTTTTCTTTTTCACCATTTTTATTCCTGTACTTCTTTCATTCCTTGAATCATTCATTCATTTCTGTTTTATTTTTTCCTTTTTCTTTTTCACCATTCTTTACTCCCGTACTTCTTTCATTCCTTGAATCATTCATTCATTTCTGTTTTATTTTTTTCTTTTTCTTTTTCTTTTTCACCATTTTTTACTCCCGTATTTCTTCTATTCCTCGAATTATTCATTCATTTCTGTTTTATTTTTTCCTTTTTCTTTTTCACCATTCTTTACTCCCGTACTTCTTTCATTCCTTGAATCATTCATTCATTTCTGTTTTATTTTTTCCTTTTTCTTTTTCACCATCCTTTACTCCCGTATTTCTTTCATTACTTGAATCATTCATTCATTTCTGTTTTATTTTTTCCTTTTTCTTTTTCACCATTCTTTACTCCCGTACTTCTTTCATTCCTTGAATCATTCATTCATTTCTGTTTTATTTTTTCCTTTTTCTTTTTCACCATTCTTTACTCCCGTACTTCTTTCATTCCTTGAATCATGTATTCATTTCTGTTTTATTTTTTCCTTTTTCTTTTTCACCATTCTTTACTCCCGTACTTCTTTCATTCTTTGAATCATTCATTTATTTCTGTTTTATTTTTTCCTTTTTCTTTTTCACCATCCTTTACTCCCGTATTTCTTTCATTACTTGAACAATTCATTCATTTCTGTATTAGTTTTTCCTTTTTCTTTTTCACCATTCTTTACTCCCGTACTTCTTTCATTCCTTGAATCATTCATTCATTTCTGTTTTATTTTTTCCTTTTTCTTTTTCACCATCCTTTACTCCCGTATTTCTTTCATTACTTGAATCATTCATTCATTTCTGTTTTATTTTTTCCTTTTTCTTTTTCACCATTCTTTACTCCCGTACTTCTTTCATTCCTTGAATCATTCATTCATTTCTGTTTTACTTTTTCCTTTTTCTTTTTCGCCATTTTTATTCCTGTACTTCTTTCATTTCTTGAGTCATTCATTCATTTCTGTTTCATTTTTTCTTTTTTTTCTTTCTCACCATTCTTTACGCCCGTACTTCCTTCGTTCTTCTGTTATTCCTTTGTTCATTCTCTTCTTTCTGTTTTAGATCTTCCATTTTTTCTGCTTCTCTTTTTCTTTCCATATGTCTTTACCTTGTCGAATGATTATTTCTTTTCGGTTTAAGTGTTGTCCTTTCCCTTTTTAACGGATCTAACCTTCCATTTCTTCTTTCATTTCTTAAATCATTCAATTATTTCAGCTATTTTTCTCTTTTACTTTTTTGCATTTCTTTCCGTTCTTCATTCAGTTCTTGAATCATTATTTCTTCTCTCTTGATTTCCTTCACCCATCTTTCATTGCATTGCTTCTTTTATTTCTTGAATAATACGTTTTCACCCTTCTAGTCGATATTCTTTCATTCTATAAATCAATATTTATTTTCAGTTTTATATTCCCCCTCCTTCCTTCCCTCCCAACTTTCTTTAATTTCTTGAATATTTTTTTTAATTTGTCGTATTTTCTCAATTTCCTTTTTCACTATTTTTTCCTTCTTTTTTTTTTCAGTCATTACTTGAATCATTCTTTCTTTCCTGTTTTCTTTTTCTTTTTTCTTTTTCACCTTTCTTTACTACCCGTGTTTCTTTCGTTCCTTGAACCATTCTTTCTGTTCTGTTTTATTTTTTCCTTTTTCTTTTACACTCTTCTTTCTTTGCCGTTTTTCTTTCATTCCTGGAATCATTTTTTGTTTTCTGTTTTCTTTTCTTTTTCACCCTTTTTTCCTTCTCTTTCTTGTTTAATTTCTTGCCTCAGTCTTTCTTTTTTTGTTACTGTTTTTCTCTTTCCACCGTCATGGTCTCGTTTCTTCCGCATTCCTCTCCTTTTCTTCCTTGATTCATTAATTTTTGTCTTACAATCTTTTTATTTTCACCGTCTTTCTTTATTTCTTCTTCTTTGAGACTTACTTTTTGTATAGTTTTAACTCTCCACTTCCTTCCTTCCTTCCTTCCTTCCTTCCTTCCTTCCTTCCTTCGATTCTTTCTGTCTTTGTTTCCTTACTTCCTATATACATTTTTAATGTCACAAATGTTTCTTTTCTTTTCAGTTTCCTTCTTCTTTCCTTGTTTTCTCTTTAGATCAAAGCTTTATCCCTTCCCTCCATTTTCCATTTTTGTTTTTTCTTTGTCATTTCCATTTAGTTCGTATCGACCTGTACCGACCTTAATCCAAAATTCCGC
The DNA here is from genome assembly GCA_037127315.1 of Ascarosepion bandense. Taxonomy (NCBI): domain Eukaryota; kingdom Metazoa; phylum Mollusca; class Cephalopoda; order Sepiida; family Sepiidae; genus Ascarosepion; species Ascarosepion bandense. The sequence goes on from JBBBDQ010000973.1 coordinate 962,465, forward strand.
CATTTTGTTTATCGAGTTTTGGCGTTCACCGGCGCAATATTTGATGAGCGTCGTGGCGGACAGGTAAATCAAAATGGCTGCCGGGCGAAAGGCTCCACAAAAAAATTAATTCACCATCCACCAACGCTTCACCCTAATATTACACCGCTTCTTCTGTCCATTCAGTGTCAGCGGGTCGTGTCCGAATGTGACTAGATCGGCCCTACAGTTTTTACCTATCACAAATATTCTTAGCTTTTAGAGGTTATAGAGGTAAGTGGAGAGAAATGTGGCTCGGCCAGAATAGATAAGTAAATATGTATTCTCTGTGTGTTGTGTTTAAGCTCATTTCTTTACTCGAATTATTTGCAGTTTCATTTCCTTCAGGGAAAAAATCTCACCAAATTCTCGCCCAAATTTGCATAACGTAACACCTTTGTGCCTTTTCTACAAATATTTTCATGGCAATTGTTTTAATGAATTTTTTTCTTTCACACCCCGACTTCATGAATTTCATCGCTTTACTAGATTGGTAGTTAGGTCCCAGTATTTTAATGTTAAAATTGCTAGATGTAACCTTAAGTTTTATTTTAATATTTTCAGGAGAATTATTTTGATGAACTTTTCTCTTTCGCACCTCGATTTCATGAATTTGATATCTGTACTAGATTGGTAGTTAGGTCTCAGCATTTTAATATTAAAATTGCTAGATGTAACCTTAAGTTTTATTTTAATATTTTCAGGAGAATTATTTTGATGAACTTTTCTCTTTCGCACCTCGATTTCATGAATTTGATATCTGTACTAGATTGGTAGTTAGGTCTCAGCATTTTAATGTTAAAATTGCTAGATGTAACCTTAAGTTTTATTTTAATATTTTCAGGAGAATTATTTTGATGTACTTTTCTTTTCGCACCTCGATTTCATGAATTTGATATCTGTACTAGATTGGTAGTTAGGTCTCAGCATTTTAATGTTAAAATTGATAGATGTAAACCTTAAGTTTTATTTTAAAATTTGATTCTCTCGCACTTCTCGAATGTGGAACTTTCTTCAGGCTTCTTGCTTTTCAGTCAACTACGATCTTCAAAAATTAAAATGGAACTTCAATCGTCATCGTTTGTCTAATCTGAATCCCGTTTTCTAATTGTCTACTCTCCTCAAAATTTGTTTCAGATCCTTTCATTCTCAGTAACGTCTTTTGCCGTAGTTTAGATTAGAAGCTTACTTTGGTAATGTGAGTTTTTGTTCTTTCGTAACTTTGATGGAAATCAGAGGAGTGCATCTGGCTCGAAGTGAACTGAACCTAGTTCGACACAAGGTTTTGCATACAGAACATCTCGAATAAATTAAATTTGTGAGTTTTTTCCTTCTTTAAAAATTTTAGGGGTTTTCGATACTTTATGAAAGTTGATTAACTTTTACAAATATGTTGAAAAACTACTCCGAAATCAACAAAACGCTATAGTTTTGAAAGTAAATTTTGAAATTTTCATAGTTTCAGAAAATTAATTTTCTTTAAGATAATTTAATGAAAATTATGAAAACATGATGAAAACACTTGGTATCCACGGAAATCAGAGGAGTGCATTTGGCTCGAAGTGAACTGAACCTTGTCTGACACAAGGTTTTGTATGAACGGTAGAGACATCGATTTTTTTCTGTTAATTTTGTATTTTGATATTAAGATTTTTAGATCTTTCACAGTAAACATTTGACTGCTTTCACAAGACTTTCATTGTAATTTGCATCAGCTTAACATATTCTACGTTCTAACAAATTTTAGAGTGTCGAATAAAGTTGTTAAAGACACAACTCCTACGTATTCTACGTATTCTTTGTGTATACATATTATCCTACATCTTTGGCACGACTCAAAGTTTCATGCGTTATGCAGTCATCAGGTGCATATATAACGTCCAAACTAACATTATTAAACTATTCCTTATATAGTTCACAGACCATTCACCCACACTAAAAGATCTTCCACAAAACTAATGTCAAAGTTAGTTATAGTTGCGTTAAAGATATAGATAAATATATTTCACAACATAATGCTATGATATCAAATAAATATTTGGCCCACATAAACATCCGTCACCCAACTAACAGCAGCAATGACCCTTCTAAACTTTACCTTTTTAATGTGTTTAATTTTAGAATTGTCAAAAATTTCCTTATTGCAAGAGTTGGTACTCACTGGTGCCCCCTAAATACGAATTTGAACGAGATACTAGATTAGCAACTAGATCCCACCCTTTTACAGTGAAACCGATAAAATGCAACCGCAACTTCTACTCCAACAGTTTCTTTCCTCGCACTTCCCGACTGTGGAATTCCCTTCCACATGATTGCTTCCCCGACGGCTACAATCTCCAAGAGTTTAAATGTAAGGTCAATAGACACCTCCTAACACACTAACCTGCTCCCATTCTATCAAACACTCTTCCCATCTGATAATGATGTTAAATTTCAACAGGTGTATGATAAGATTTAACAACCACATGTTCTTTTTAAACAACAGTAAATACAGCAAAAGTTCTGCTTTATTGGAAATTAAAAGAAATAACACCAATAACTCAATTATTACTTGAAATATTGTAGACAAGCTGTATAGCCTGGCGTTGCTCGGGCGTAATGAAAGCTTTAAAACTAATCCATGGTCCTGGAGCTCAGACTCAGCCCCTAAAGAATATTTGAAATAATAAAATGACTGCGACAATTTACCAATCGCACATAATATATATATATATATATATATATATATATATATATATATATATATATATATAGTAGCCGTATAGCCCGGCGTTGCTCGGGTGTAATGAAAGATTTAAAACTAATCCATGGTCCTGGAGCTCAGACTCTTTGGACGTTGGCACGAAAGACTAAAAAGCAATAGTTGTTTCCAGTTAAAGCGAAATCGTAGACTGAAAGAAAAATGAATGGATGTAAGTCAAATTTTGATTTCTTGGTATTGATATCAAATAAGTTTTTTTCGCTGTAAACTGAATTTTGAAGGCTAAATAAGTCCTCTGAGTAAATGGTATCATGGCTGAGACTAAGAACTACAATTATACCTACTTAGAGCCAAACCCGAAGCAAAAACTAAAATAAAAGAACTGAAAAGCTGATTTTGATCAGACCCGGTAGGATATCGGGGTATCAATTTCCAATACCGGAGTCAAATAAGGTCATCCAAGGATAGAACTGCAACCTTGAAACTTTTGAATATCGTTTCTTATGTCTTTGTCTATGAGTGTATCAAATTTGATTAAAATCGGACCACTCCTTCTATGACCCGATTTTTTCGATTATCAATTTTCGATATTTATCGGGGGTACCTCGACACAAAACCTAGCTAAGAACACTCGCAGACGCTTATAATACAATTGTGTAAATTTTCAAGAAAATCGGTTCTGCCGTTTTGGAGGCTATAGGTAACGGACACACACACACACACACACACACACACACACACACACACACACACACACACACACACACACACAGACAAAGTTCCATTCATAAATAAGTTTAGATAAATCCAAACATTAAAATGGAAAATGAGATATATGTAATCTATGCATTTTAGAAAAACATGCCAATCTATGCATTTTTTATGTAATCTATGCATTTTTAGAAAAACATGTTAATCACTTTTTTATTATGCAAATTTGGATTATTGCGATGGTCTAAAGACCATCGCAATAATCCAAATTTGCATAATAAAAAAAGTGATTTAATGACTACATGCTGTCATAGAAAAAATACCTAGACCCAGATTGATATAGATTACTCTTTACGTTTGCCTCTTTCTTTCTTTCTTTCTTTCTTTCTTTCTTTCTTTCTTTCTCCCGCAATATTACTTTCAAATTTTAACATTTATGAATTAAACTCTTTTTATTTTTGCTCCTTACATTGTATAATTTTTAATTTTTAATTCTTAATTTTAAATGTTACTTCTTAAATTTTGTTTTCATTCTTCTTTTGTTTTAATTTATTCTTATTTTTATTTCAAATTTTCAAATTTTTATTTTCCCTTAATTTTTTCTGTACATGTAACATTTGAATATTTAAGACTCATTTTCTTTCTTCTCCTTGCATTTTATTATCTATATAAAGTTGGATTGTAGACTTCGTGTAGTGATGCTGAAATTGGGATATACTGTTGTTTTTGTGGGGTTGGATTTATATCTTCTGTTTGTTTTTGTTGTGGATATGGTTTAATAGAGAATTTGGAAGGTGTGAAGACTACGCAGCAAAGCAGCCACATCATCACGAAGTACGTCTATCCTTTAGCGAGATTAAATAGTCCGGAAGTACTTCATCATGGCTGCAAGGGGCCAAAGTGGAAACTACTCTAGGTGGGAATTCGAGTACAGATAAACCAGACGAATCAAGTGTTGAGTTGGCGAAGAATCTGCGAGAAAAGCATTGAGCTTTTCATCTGAAGATGTGAGGACCTCCAATTCATTGATTAAAGCGTTGATTGAAGGCTTGCTGTAATTAACGCATTTTACAGAGCCGCCAGCAGTCTTTGGAGATGCTATACGCTTTCATTCTTTAAGTAAACAATAGATTAGCCTCATTTAGGACCCTCTTGCATTGATTAAAAGCAGAGGCAAAAATGCGCTTATGGTCAGACGCGTATCTCCGATAAAGCCGGAAGAAGTGATTCCTGTGGACAATAGCTGATAAGCAAGCAGAGGAGAACCAGGGGGACGAATGGGGTTTAAGTCGTAACTTTCTGGCTTGGATGAGTGCATGCCAGCTTTAACCCATGAAGAGACCTAGGACGCACAGTATTCAACGGGAAGGCTAAAAACGTTGTTCCCAGGGATGTTACACAGGAAATCGCGGAAAGATTACCAGTTTGCTCTTTGGTAGCAGTAAGATATACTGCTGGTCTGGGGTTCCTTGGAGGAGGACATGTGAAAGGAGATATTAACGGAAACCACAGCATGATCAGAGTTGCCAAGAGGGTAAAGCTTCATAACATGGCAAGTGTCAGGAATAGAAGTGAAACAGAGATTTAGTAGTGAGTCAGTTCCATTAGTGTTATTAGAGAAACGGGTAGGGAAATCAACTACCTGCGTAAGGGACTGAGTGATTGAAAAGTTCATGGTATGGACACCAGCAAGATCTGTGACAGAGTTTTCCAGCCACTTGACGTGGTGGGTATTGAAGTCTTCAAACATAAATATATGGCCAAATGGATGAGAGGAAATGACCTTATCTATATTTTTAGAGAAGGATGTCAAGTACGAAATAGTAAGGAAATGAAGGGGAGTGGTAGTGAAAGAGAATATAGCTAACTGAACTTGGAGAGAGAGAGAGAGAGAGAGAGAGAGAGAGAGAGAGAGAGAGAGAGAGAGAGAGAGAGAGAGAGGGGATTTTGGAATAATCAGGAGATTCAAGAGAAATCCCCCTAGCTAGAGAAAGATGTTCTCTGACAGAAATACCAATTTCATGCATATGGACATTGGAGTCCTTTCAAAAGACGGGAAGTTAACCAGGGAGATACGAGGGTCATTCAATAAATAAGGTGAATTTTTCGGTATAAAGACTTCTAATACAGATAGAAGTTTCCTTTTTTTAAAATGTTTTTCCTCTACTTCTTTTTTAAAGGGATTTATTTTTTTGCTGATTAACAAAGATGGCCTAACCAAGAAGCATGCTCCAGGATTTAACAGAGGTCAGTTATCAAGTTTTTGGTTGCTGAAGGGTGAAAACCAGTTGAAATTCATAGGAGAATGTCAACTGTGTATGGTGCCACATGTTTCAGCCAAAAATGTCTACAAGTGGGTTAAATTGTTTAAAGAAGGACGGAGCAGTGTTGAAGATGAAGACAGGCCTGGGAGGCCTACAGAAGTGATGTCTCCTGAGGTGATCGAATCAGTCAATGACCTCATTCAGTCTGACAAAAGGGTGACAGTGGATGACATTGCAAGGACTTTGAGCCTATCTGTTGGGACAGCACACAAAATTATCAGCTGCAAGGCTTCACACAGCATCCCAAACGGTGCAGATCATCAATGAGCTGGGCTGGGAACTTCTCCTCAACCCCCTTACAGCCCAGACCTTGCCCCTTCAGACTTTCACCTGTTTGGTCCCTTGAAAGCTTTCACGAGAGGCACGAAGTTTGAAAGTGACGATAAAGTCAAAACTGCTGTGAGCGATTGGCTGAGACACCAGTCCAAAGATTTTTACGCTGAGGGAATACGAAAGCTTGTGCACAGATGGGGAAAGTGTGTGACGCTGCTGGGGAACTACGTTGAAAAATAAAAAAAGGTAAGCTTCTATCTGTATTAGAAGTCCTTTCACCGAAAGATTCACCTTATTTATTGAATGAACCTCGTAGAAGTCCTTATACCGAAAGATTCACCTGATTTATTGAATGACCCTCGTAGAAGTCCTTATACCGAAAAATTGACCTTATTTATTGAATGAACCTCGTAGTAATCAGAGGAAAGAATAGAGGGGTTAGTTTCACAGAAAGCTAAGATGTCAGGTGAGTTTACTTTGATGAAGGATTCAACACTGCAAAAGTTGGCACAATACCACGGACGTTCGAGAAAGAGATATACATAGGTTTAGGTGATTTATGTCTAGCTGGTTTAATTTTAGTTCTTTGTGTGATGTCATAATTAGAGATTTTTCCGACAAAAAGAGACTTAAAGTAGTAGTATCAGTCAGTTGTCAAATACAACGTTGTGTAGGAAGGAAACTGGCACAGACTGCAGCATAATGTGGTTTCAGTGTTTCCCACGGGAAGGACTTACAGAGACACCCATTCATGCGCGACATAGCACGACAAAATACCCCGATAATATTCAACTGTTGATCAGAGCAGCCTCTCAATACGCTGCACAAGAGTTAGGGCTTCTAATTACCAGTCAGAAGCTGCAACCTGGTACCCTCAGAATGAAGAGACGTCGCCACTATTCCACACACATTGCAAAAAGCTTGCGGTAGGACTTGGAGTAGATAGATCTATCTCTCGCCCGGTTCACACTCCACCCACGTCTATTGAACAGGTTAAGAGACTCATCCCTTGTTCCCTGTTTAGGATGTGGTTACCGGCTTTCTCTTTTCCAATCTTCTCACTTTTTTTTTCAATTGGAGTAGATAGATCTATCTATCGCCCGGTTCACACTCCACCCATGTCTATTGAACAGGTTAAGAGGCTCGTCCCCTGTTCCCTGTTTAGGATGTGGTTTCCGGCTTTCTCTTTTCCAATATTCTCACTTTCTTATTTTTTTTTCAATTGGAGTAGATAGATCTATCTATCGCCCAGTTCACACTCCACCCACGTCTATTGAACAGGTTAAGAGGCTCATCCCTTGTTCCCTGTTTAGGATGTGGTTACCGGCTTTCTCTTTTCCAATCTTCTGACTTTGTTTTTTTTTTCAATTGGAGTAGATAGATCTATCTATCGCCCGGTTCACACTCTACCCACGTCTATTGAACAGGCTAAGAGGCTCTTCCCTTGTTCCCTGTTTAGGATGTGGTTTCCGGCTTTCTCTTTTCCAATCTCCTCACTTTGTTTTATTTTTCAGTTGGAGTAGATAGATCTATCTATCGCCCGTTTCATACTCCACCCACGTCTATTGAACAGGTTAAGAGGCTCATCCCTTGTTCCCTGTTTAGGATGTGGTTTCCGGCTTTCTCTTTTCCAATTTTTTCACTATTACGTAGCCCCCTGCACATCAGTGGCGTTACCGCCTTGCTCGGAGTGATACGATTAAAAAAAAAAAGGGACCTGTGACGAGAATCACTGAAAAAATGAAGAAGACTGATTGTAACTACCGGACAGAAAGCTGAGTAAAAATAATCTTCTTTTGCAGAATATTGCCTTCTACATTGAAATAACTTTATTCCTTATATGAACATAAATTCACTTGGACATCGAAATAACTATCTGAGATATCGCTCTCTATAACTTCAATAGTTTTTGTGAACATTAATTCACTTGAACATTGAATTTAAAAATATTTAATTTTATTCCGTAACATCTCAAAGAAAAAGAAAAACTATTTTCACTCTTAAATATATTTCCCTCAAGTTACAAATTAAATTGTTTTGTTAGTTTTATGATCGTCTTCTCTTAATCAATTATTTGGATAAATCATTGCTACCTTTATTTTCACGTTTTCTTTCTGTTAACCAAATTTTTGTCTGAATCCATGTTTATACTCGAACCACATCCCTGAGCCAATCTGGGTATAGAATATCCGACGTAAATTTAATTTTTTTATCACACAGCGGCCGGGTTCTTCAGAGAAATTTGAGTATTATAAATGGAATTTTGTCTGTGTGTGGGTGTGTGTATGTCCGTTACCTATAGACACCAAAACGGCTGAACCGATTTTCTTAAAAATTTACACAGTTGTACTATAAGCGTCTGCGAGTGTTCTTCGCTAAGTTTTGTGTCGAGGTAACCCCGATAAATATTGAAAATCGATAATCGAAAAAATCGGGTTATAGAAGGAGTGGTCCGATTTTAATCAAATTTGATACACTCATAGACAAAGACATAAGAAACGATATTCAGAAGTTTCAAGGTTGCAGTTCTTACAATAGTGCAGACAATCGATAATGTATATATATATATAAAAGGCAAGATGTTTGTGTGTGTGTCTGTTTATCTGTTTCTATGTCCTTTATACAAATCCACAATTTTTATCCAATTCTCACTAAACTTCACACAAATATTCTTTAGGCAGAGTCTGAGCTCCAAGACCATGGATTAGTTTTAAAGCTTTCATTACACCCGAGCAACGCCGGGCTATATTGCTAGTCCTTCCTAAACAGAAAACAGGGTACTAGCAAAGTTGAAAGTTTTAACAAAGTTAAAGTTTCGTTAGGTAATGCTTGTGCTTGCGGATGTACCTTGTAGTGCAGTGGATATCGACTCGGAACGAGAAATTGGAGAGCAGAGTTCGAATTCCAGCTGTTTTCGTTGCATTCACTTAAGCGCAAATTATTACCTTGGGAAAAGTATTAATTCGTCACTTTCCTCCAGCTATGGGTCAAATAAAAGAACAGATTGGTTTCTATCGCAGAAAGTAATGGCAACGTATTGCGGGAAAATCTTGTGCCCGGTCAGTTATGTCACTTTCGAGACATGATCGCCCAAGCGTGTATCACGTATGGCACTTGACTGACTATCTGAATATAATAGTTGGAAATATAACGCTTCTACTGGATATAAAGTTGGGGATCAGATTTCTATAATTATGAGGTAATAAATTGATCCCCCACTAATTACTACTTATTAATAAAGTATAATACAATCCCTCTCTTTTTCCCCCAGCTATGAATACAATAGCAAGACATTAGGTTCTATAGCCTTTGGTTGGCAACCAGCCTACAGCAGAAAGTAATGGCAATCTACTGCGGAAAAATCTTCTGCGCAGTCAGTCATGTCACTTTCGAGACATGATCACCCAAAACGTGTATCCCGTATGGCACCTAACTTATTGACTGACTGACTAGGTAATGTTAACTGAGAAAAACTAACAGAGACGGTTATTTTTATTTCCTTAATTCTTTAAGGAAAGCATGATTAACAGATGCACAATGTAAATATTTAATGTTTTATTTGCAAATAAGGAATTCACATAATTCACCATCATCAGTGATTTATTTAATAATATCCGCAGAGAACTGCCGCGTATTTTTAGAATTCCCAATTCAGATGATCCAATATGTAAGAAGCGCCAAACCTTTGATGTTTATTTCTTTTGGTTTCTCTTGTTAAATTTACGTAATTCTAAGAAGCATTCCACACACACACACACACACACACACACACACACACACACACACACACACACACATACACACATATATATATATATATATATATATATATAACAGTTATAGGTCAGATTTAAATTAAATTAGACCACTAAGCAGTTGTATTAGAAAGTGCTGAATAAATGTTTGAAATGAAAATGAGCATTTAGATATTTAGGTTGGGAAGACCAGTTGATTACGGTACCATAGTTTCGACCATATTGGTTTCGTCAGGCAAAAAAAAAAAAAAAAACAACAAAAAAAAATCAAAACAAAACAAAACAAAACCAAAAACCAAAACAAAACAAAAAAAAGCAAATTGCCTGGCGAAACCAAAAAGGTCGAAACCATAATACCGTAACGGGCTGATTCTTATATATATATATATATATATATATATATATATATATATATAATAATAATAATGAACTTAATCACAGTAAGTCAACACTAATAATAACAGACTTAACATCCGAAAATAATGCTAACTTAGCAGTAGTATAAACCGTCTTGTAACCCGGCGAGAACTACCTCGTGGGTTAAATAATGGGGGAGAAAAAAAGAAACAAACAGCGCACAAGAATAATACGTCTCTTGCCCGTTTGAAAGAAAAAAAAACCCAAAACGAAACCTTAACAGCAAAGTGCTCAATACGAAAGTAGAGTGAGAATGCGAGAATACAATACAAAAAAATCTAGCAGTGAACCACCACCTAGATTTTTTGGTGGTGGCTCACTGCTAGATTTTTTGTATTATATATATATATATATATATATATATATATGTGTGTGTGTGTGTGTGTGTGTGTGTGTGTGTAGACATAACATTCTCTTTTAGGCATGTCAGGTTAAATAAATTATAAATATTATGTCAGCATATTTTTTAATAAAATCTGTTCGTACTCACGGATAGGCTTTCGTGTATTATAATTAAAAGATGTAAGAAATGCGTTGTAACTTTTATAGTTGATTTTATTATCCATTTCTCGATGTTCATGAGTACTTTCAATCTCTTTTTGAGATTATCTTATGGGTTGTAAGTTATGGTAACCGTAAAACTGCACTTATATATACTTTTCATGTATATATATATATCCGCAGACTGTCTTATTTCGCTGTAACACAGCTCATCTGTACGGTTAGACATCCGATTGCTTCCAGCCAGGATTGAAAACTGACCGATTTGATATCAGTCGGAGATTTTACCCTTAACGAATCGGGGCACAGTGGAGGAAAGCATATTTTAGCGTGTTATATATACAATGTAAACAAACGCCAATGGCCAAGAATGTTCATTTCATTGCTGAAGAACGATGTGTAAATAGTAAATATATAGCAAGGACTCGTTCCAGAAGCTGAGCAAATTACTAACACACAGGAAAATCTCACTAGAAACAAAGAAAAGAGTGCTGGACTGCTATGTGATATCAGTTCTTCAATACGGCAGTGCATGCTGGACAATATCATCGAAAATGAGAACAAAACTGGAAGCAGCAGAAATGTGGTTCTACAGAAGGATGCTGCGGATATCGTGGACTGAGCATGCAAGCAACGATGAGGTGTTGGAAAGAATGGCAACAAAAAGGAAATTGATACTGAGCATCAAGGAAGAAACAACTGAAGTTCCTAGGACACGCAATGAGGAAGGAGAGCCTGGAGAACCTGATACTGACTGGCCAGATAGAAGGAAAGAGAGACAGAGGAAGGCAGCGGATAACATTGGCGTTTGATCAGGGCCTGATCAGGTGGTTGACGGAACGGGGGTTGACAGGAGTAACAGGAGCAAACATACTAAGAGCCACAATGGATAGGGAGACGTGGAGAACCATGATCGCCTACGTCCTGAAGGGACAGGGCACATAGAAGAAGAAGTATAATTATACTAAACAATATATATATAGTACTGTGCAAAAGAATTAGGACAAGACCTCTTTTATCTTTTATAAGGCATCAAAATAAAGTTTAAAATCACCACTGTCCTAACACTTTTGCACATTACCGGTAGTGTGCAAAAGTATTAGAAAAAAATGAAAAAAAAAAAAAACGAAAGAAATTGGTCGAAAGAGATAACGGCTTTACAAGTCCACTGTTAAAGGGTCATGAATAACGTTAATATAAAAAAAAATTGGTTAAATAGTAAATTTAGCAACAGTCTCGGATTTACCTTCCAAGCCGTTTTTTGTTGATTTATGACCAGCATAAGGATTATTAAATTTAAGTAGCACATTCTGTTCCTAATTCTAAATCAATCAATCAATCAATCAATCAATCAATCAATCAATCAATCAATCAATTACATTCAGCAATTTAAGAATTGATTCTAAGTCAAGTTGACTCCGCTGACCCAAGGAGAAAAAAACCTGTAAAAAAAAAATTTTTATTATGTTTAAAATGAATTCTTAAAGTTTTAAAAACACATCAAGCCCCCCATTAAAAAAGTACATAAATAAAAGAAAGGGCGGAACTGAAGCAGACTACCACCACGTTTAATTATGTTGTTTTTCATTTTTCATTTACTTTTTTCAGCGCAGTCCAGTCGATTACCCCCTTAGCTTTACGATTGACAAAAAAAAAAAAAAAATTTTAAACATTGGACGGATCAGTTTCTCATACAACGTTATAGTAAATCGAGCCTCCATTTTGAAATCATTCGCCGGTACGACATTACCGCCACCTGTAAATTTGTTCCTTATAAAATGTTTGGGACTTTTTTCAGTGCAATCTTTTACATCTTAAACTTTACGAATGACAAAAAAAAAAAAAAAAATTTAATTTAATATTTAAACAATTTTAGTGGTGGTGGGGGGACCAGTTTTTCATACAACCTTATAGTAGATTGAAAATGGAGGATCGATTTACTTTTACGTTGTATGAGAAACTGGCCCCCAACACAAATTTGTGTAAATATTGAAATTTTTCAAAAAATTTTTCTGATAATCGGAAAGTTTAAGTAACAATCGATAGGACTGCACTGAAAAAAGTAAAAAAAAAAAAAAAAAATGAATGAAAAACAGCGAAATTAAACGTGGTGAAAGTCTGCTTCAGGTCCGCCAAATAAAGAGGGAAGGACGAAAGTTGTATAAAATAAACACTTCAATTTGAAAATCAGTCGATTCATTTTACGATACCGTCGGTACCAGCCTCACACAATTTTATCTGAATATTTTTATTTACATAATTGTATGAATAAAAATACAAATAGCAGTTACAAGTGTTGATAAAATCAAAAATAACATCTGAATTTTTTTTATCAGGTTTAATATTTCGTTGTAAAAGAAAATTCTTTATTTTTCGATGAAAAGTCGCTCGGTAAAAAATCTGGAAACATTTAAAACGATTGATGAAATATCTGATTGCAATAAAAGAAAAAAAACAAAACAAAAAAACGAAGAAAATGATAGACAAAAAAAAAAAAAGGAAAAATAGTCGAATTAGGTTTTAGTCAACTAGTTTAAATTTTTATTGCTATATTTTTTTTATTTTTAAGTATGCTGAGTTATGTACACTGTGTATTGTGGTGCAGTGGATATTGACTCAGAACGACAAATCAAGGGTGCCGAGTTCGAATTCCAGTTGAATTCCTTGCATTCACTTAAGCACTCACTTACAATTCCTTGCATTCACTTACCCTTGGGAAAGGTATTAATCCCTCTCTTCCCTCCAGTTATGGGTTAAATAATAGGACAGTTGGCGTTCTATAGCCTTGGCAACCAGTCTACCGCAGAAAGCAATGGCAACCTATAGCGGGATAATCTTCTGTCCAGTAAGTCATCTCTTTCTCTTTCGAGACATGATCGCCTCAGCATGTATCACGTATGGGCACCTCGACTTGGTGTAAATGGTTTGTAAAATTGTCTCGTCACAATAATTGACATTGAGTAGTGAGTTCGATCCTCACTGAGTGTCCTATACTTTCAGCCTCGTGCTGCGCTAAGAAAATCACCTATAAATCTAGTCATATTGAGGGGGGGAGGCTCAACTCATCGAATAATGGTGTGATGTTAGCAAGCTTGTCTCGCTAGAATCATTCCGATTGAGTAGTGAGCTCGATCCTCATTGGGTGTTTCATGCATTTAGCCTTGTGCCACCTCTAAGCTGAGCTTAGAAAATTACCTCATCGAATAATATAAGTTACTAGTTTAGGAATCAGTCAGTTAAGTGCCATACGTGTATTTAGTGGGGGATCGGTTTATTAATTTATAACAATATAAAATTGATACCCCACTTTATGCCCAGTAAAAACATTAATCATGTTTCCAACTATTATATTCAGTCAGTCAATTAAGTGCCATTCGTGATACACGCTTTGGGTGATCATGTCTCGAAAGAGATATGACTGACTGGGCAGAAGATTATCTCGCAGTAGGTTGCCATTGCTTTCTGCGGTAGACTGGTTGCCAGCCAAGGCTAAAGAACCCAATATGTCCTGTTATTTGACTCATAGCTTGAGGGAGAAGATATGTATTATATTAAAAGGAGTATTTAGTGGGGAATCGGTTTATTACTTTATAACAATATAAAATTGATCCCCCACTTTATGCCCAGTAGAAACATTAATCATGTTTCCAACTATTATATTCAGTCAGTCAATTAAGTGCCACTCGTGATACACGCTTTGGGCGATCATGTCTCGAAAGAGATATGACTGACTGGGCAGAAAATTATCTCGCAGTAGGTTGCCATTGCTTTCTGCGGTAGACTGGTTGCCAGCCAAGGCTATAGAACCCAAACTGTCCTGTTATTTAACCCATAACTGGGTGGAAGAGACAGCTTAATACCTTTCCCAAGGGTATTTGTGCGTAAGTGAATTCAAGGAATTCAACTGGAATTCGAACGCGGCACCCCGATTTGTCGTTCCGAATCGATACCCACTGCACGACAAAACAAGTTAAAAAGAAACAATATAAAAGCGATGAATGAAATTGTGTATGTGTAGACGTCCTTATAATACGCATGCGTAAAAGAGAATTGTGTGTGAGACTTACATCTGAAAATAGTTCTTGATCCATTGTTTTCGTTGAATTATTAGGTATGCCTGCGCGCAGTCCCAAAAGCCTTGTGGGTTGTGTAATATTCTTGGTTGAAAGGCCCCCAGAAAGGAACAAGACACGTTTAGTCTGTAAAGTCTGTCTTTAAAGAAAACAGTATGATACTTTTGCGCCCTTTTTACTCTTTATCTAATTTGACAACATCATCTAGCGATCAGTCGCTGATGTTCTTTGGAAGACAAGTAGAGTGTAGGGGGAGGGTATGGTTCTGAATAAATAATTGCTATGTGATGTAAGTTCTTCAACATGGCAGTGAATGCTGGACAATATCATCAAAGATGAAGAAAAAACTTGAAGCAATTGAAACGTGGTTCTACAGAATGATGCTGCGGATATCATGGACCGAGCATGTAAGCAATGACGAGGTTTTGGAAAGAATGGAACGAAAAGGAAATTGATATTGAGCATCAGGAAGAGACAACTAAAGTTCCTGGGACATGCAATGAGGAAGGTGGGCTTTGGAGAACCTGATACTAACAGGCCAGATAGAGGGAAAAAGAGACAGAAGAAAGCAGCGGATAACATATTTGAAGGACCTGATCAGGTGGATGACAGAATGGGGGTTCTCGAGACTTGTGTTTTTTTAACTTTAGTATAAAAACATTACTAGTGGAATCAAAATTTGTACCGCCCACCTCCCAATATTTTTGGTGTAATTGATTGATTGTTTCTGCTTTAAGGAATATCAACCACTGCAGGGTCATTCAATGCCAATGTGTTATTATGTAATTATATATATTTTTGGGGGTTCTGTTATATATTTCTGTTATTTAGTTGGTTTGGTAGGGATTTGTTTGCTGTTTTTGTTTCTTTGGTTTAGAGAAGTTTGAACAGATTTGTCTCTTTTAAATATTGTATACTAGCAGTATAGCCCGGCGTTGCTCTGGTGTAATGAAAGATTTAAAACTAATCCATGGTTCTGGAGCTCAGACTCTTTGGACGTTGGCACGAAAGACTAAAAAGCAATAGTTGTTTCCAGTTAAAGCGAAACCGTAGACTGAAAGAAAAATGAATGGATGTAAGTCAAATTTTGATTTCCTGGTATCGATATCAAATAACTTTTTTTTGTCGTAAACTGAATTTTGAAGGCTAAATAAGTCTTCTGAGTAAATGGTATCATGGCTGAGACTAAGAACTACAATTATACCTACTGAGAGCCAGACCCGAAGCAAAAACTAAAATAAAATGGCTGAAAAAGATACAGACATACAGGCAGATAAACAGCCACACGCACAAACATCTTGCCTTATATATATATATATATATTATCGATTTTCTGCACTATTGTAAGAACTGCAACCTTGAAACTTCTGAATATCGTTTCTTATATCTTTGTCTATGAGTGTATCAAATTTGATTAAAATCGGACCACTCCTTCTATAACCCGATTTTTTCGATTATCGATTTTCGATATTTATCGAGGGTACGTCGACACAAAACCTAGCTAAGAACAATCGCAGATGCTTATAGTACAACTGTGTAAATTTTTAAGAAAATCGGTTCAGCCGTTTCGGAGTCTATAGGTAACTGACACACACACACACACACACACACACACACACACACACACACAGAGTTCCATTTATATTTAGTTTAGATTTTGGTGAGGTTTTACTTTTTGAAGCATTTCGCCAATGTTTGTTGTTTTGTAATATTTCCTCCGGATGTTTTTGTACCGTTTACATTCTAGTATATGTTTTATTGTGATCTGCTGGTTGCAGAGTGTGTATTTCGGTTCTTCTGTAGCTTCGATCAGATATGAGTGGGTCAGTTTTGTCTGCCCAATTCGAATTCCATTTCGTACGATCTCTTCTCTTCGTCCCTCCATTGATCTTTTGGCTTTCTTTTTTGATTTTTGGTTGGTGTTCGTGTAATTTGTTCTTGGTGCATATATTCCATTCAGCTTGCAACTTGTTTTCCTGGAATTCACTGATTTTTCTTTTTAGGTCTGTTTGTGGGATTTTGATTTTTTTTTATTTGGTCTTATGTGTCTCCTCTAGCTAGTTTGCTCGCTTTTTCGTTTTCAGGGATGCGAACGTGACTTGGTATCCAGGCTATTACAATTTTTTTTTTAACTCTTTCAGCTATTTCTTTGTATTTTTGTGTTATCTCTGTAAGGTAAGGGCGTTTTGGTGTGATCAAGTAATTGATCGAGCCGATTTTTACGGCTTATACGACCTTGCAGTTTATTTAAATCCAGAAAATATTTTAGTTTGTAACATTTGTGGAAGTGGGTAGACAATAGGAGAATTGAAGAACTGACATCACATAGCAAACTAGTACTCTATTCTTTGTTTCTAGTGAAATTTTCCTGTCTCTTAATACTTTACTCAGCTTCAGGAACGCATCCTTCGCCATGCCAATTCGACTTCGAATCTTTGTGTCGCACTTCCTGTCTTCTGTTAGCACACTTCCCAGGTATTTAAATTTTTGTACTTGCTTGATTTTAGTGTCCCCCACCTGTATTTGGCATTTTGGGATGTACTTTTTGGTGTGATATATGAATAAAAAAAAAAAGCGTTGGTAGGAATTGAAGATAAGTAGAATAGATAATGATTGACCTTTGACTTGGAGATATTAACATTGTGATGACCAGAGAGGCAGGTACACAAGTGTGTGTTTTGCATTTTTAAAAAAAAACGCTGATTAAATTAAAACTTTTTCTCTTATGTCCAGGAATTAGTAAAAATGTTCAAAATATTGTTCTTGGACATGCAATCGTATTATAATGACTGTAGGTATATGAAATTAAGAAATAAAATCAACGTTTTTCTTCACTTTTACAGAAATTCACAATGACGTGTGAAATCCTGGTTTTTCCTTAATAGAAAAAAGATTGGCCACGTGCATAAAGAAAAGGTCGAAACCAGATTTCGCAAATAGGTGTTAAACTGATTTGCTGACCATGGGAGCGACTTGAAAGACCAAAAGGGACTTTGAGATGAAATGCGAAAAATCTGAATACTATAAAAGGCCCCGGTCAGCGTCATTTAGTCAGTCAGATGGGAGCCGCGAGACGAAACAACTAAAATGTAACTTGAACTTCAAATCAAACCGGAGATAAGGTCAGGTCGCACCTTTTTCTTTTTTCTTTCCTTCTCGTGTGCTGATTTCTTTTACTTCTTTTTCTCCATCGAAAAACATTCCTACCAAACAAACACATACATACGTACGTACGCATATACTCTTTCAACAATTACTACTACTAACATTTGTTACAAATCTTGATACCCTTAACACATTAATTGTTTGTCATTGAACATTAATTTCCACTAATTCTTGTTATTCATTTCTTGTAATAAATTTCTATTTTAACATACAAAGTGTATATTTTTATTCTTACACTATTCCACACAATTCCACACAGTCCAACCTGCCGACAAAAAACCTTCCGATAATCCTGATGATGATGATAATTCTGCATAAAACTTGTAAGATGTGGGGAGTTCGGTTAAGTATGACACAAGGCCGAACCAAAGAAAAATTAACCAGCTATGAACGGCTACAGACTCTATTATCCCTTCTTCTTCTTCTTCTTCTTCTTCTTCTTCTTCTTCTTCTTCTTCTTCTTCTTCTTCTTCTTCTTCATTTAAGGATTTAAGGTATATTTTTAATGTTCGGTTATAGTGAGAATGTTAGTTTAGTCAGTTTGAGTTTGAGTTTTGTTTAACGGCATATCAACCTCTTTTAGTTATTTAATGCCCCAAAAGTTATGGCTTTAAGGTTTTTTTTTTAATGTTCGGTTATAGTGAGAAGGTTAATTTAGTCAGATTTTGATAAGAAATTTAACTTTTTTTTATTTTAGAAAACTGGAGATGTCTTATAGTTTTGTATTAAAAAAATGTATTGTTGGTAATAATTTTTTCCTTCAAAAATGTATTATGGCAAATTTTTTTTCCATTCAATAATGTGTTATGGTAATATTTCTTTTCTTCAAAAATGTATTATTGTTAATATTTTTGTTTCATATATATTTCTATAAAAGAGTATTTTTATACTTTCATAGTGTTTTGACCTCAGTTTGGGGATAAACTATTTTCCCATAGCTGGGACCCTAACAGATACTACCACTTCGGGTCAGGGTGGACCTGAGAACAACAGCAATTAAGAGGTAGTTCCATGCTCCTCACAGCCTCCCAATCAGAGCCCTTGGTACCGGATTGACTTAATCTATTATCTCTGCTATTTCTTCTTATTCTACTTCTTTCTTAAATTCTTTAAAAAGAATAAAAAACGGATAAAGACAGGCTTGTCATATTAGCAATAATGACTGTATTCAGTTAAGTGTCAAACGTGATACACGCTTTAACCGATCATGTCTTGAAAGACATGAAAGACTGACTGATCAGAAGATTATCCCGCAGTAGGTTGCCATTGCTTTCTGCGGTAGACTGGTTGCCGACCAAGACTATAGAGCCCAATCTGTCCTTTCATTTGACTCATAGCTAGAGAGGGAAGAGATGTATTATATTATTATTAAGTAGTAATAAGTGGGGGATCAGTTTATTACTTCATAACAATAGAAAACCGATCCCCCATTTTATGACCAGTAGAAACTTTAATCACGATTCCAACTATTATGTTCAGTCAGTCAGTTAAGTGCCATAAGTGATACACGCTTGGGCGATCATGTCTCGAAAGAGACATGACTGACTGGGCAGAAGATTATCCCGCAGTAGGTTGCCATTGCTTTCGGCGGTAGACTGGTTGCCCGCTAAGGTTATAGAACCCAATCTGTTCTATTATTTAACCCATAACTGGAGGGAAAAGACGGATTAATACCTTCCTCAAGGGTATTTGTGCGTAAGTAATGACTGTATTAGGCTTGGTATTTCTTTTTCTTCTTTTTCTTTAAATGAAAACAAAAAGTGTTGTTATGGTTTATAAAATGGCGACTGTTCTAAAAAGATAAAAAGGTAGACACACTGACGCCAAGAATTCAAAATTGGGCGGCAAAATAAGGAACCGTTTCTTTTAGTAGGAGTAGGAGTAAGAGTGGGAGTAAGAAGTAGGTGTTAAGGACAGTAGTTTTGTGTAGGGGATTTGAAAAAGGAAAGATGCTAGTAAGTTGACCACTAGAATCCAGAAGAGATAAGCTCGTTTACTGACAGCATCCCACAGTGAAGAGAATTTAGCTAGTCTGCTCCTGTATCCACACAAAATTTAAAGGTTGTAACTTGATGTAAAACCTAAAGTTTTATACCAAAAATAAACATCATTAATTCAAGTTTGTGTTATCTTCTAATTATACCAAAACGAAGCAACACAACAGTGTAGAGACAGTTTTGTCACAATCGTGATAATGACTATTATTCCTGTTATTTCTTATTCTTTTGAATAGGAAAATAGGTATAGGCAAGTTTGCGTCATTTCTTTTTCATCTTCTTTAAATGAAAACGAGAAAAAGGTACTGAAGGCTTTGTTGTAATCGTAATATTCACTGCTTTATGACTGTTATTTCTTCTGCTTATGATCATCATTAAGATAATGATCATCGTCATCAAACAAAGCTTTTTCTGCAGCTCTTAAATCCGAATTAACACTTCAAACAGCCGGAATTGAATGTCAGCGTAAATAATTGCCCTCTTTCGTAACCCTGCTTACAGTGTGAGGGAGACAGGAAAGTGAGAACGAGGGCTCTTCTGACGACCTTTCGCACATGAGCGTGTCGACGTAGTATACAGTTTCTCAAGTCCAAGGCGTAAATCTGCCATTAACCTACATTTAGAAATTCCTACAACAGCTGTTGTGACGAAGCAAATGAAATCGGAAAAGCGATAGAAGTCATTGAAAGAAGGTCGGCAGGAGTAAGTAGGTGCGTCTGAATGACCCGGTCGTTTGATTTTCAATATATAAGACTTAACACAGTAGTTATAGCATAGAAATAAGGGATTTGAGGATGTCTTCTAACCAATTAAATTAAACAAACCTGATAAATATGGCGAGTTGAACTGGAATGTATTAGGTTGAATCGTACGTAATTTCTCCTACTCGGAACCAACTGTAATGTCAAATTTATCATCCTACGAATCGTACATGACAGCTAATAATAAATAGGAGCTCTAGATAAATAGCAGGAGTACCAGATATGCGTATGTGGTGCCGTGGAGATCGGCTCGGAACGAGAAATCGGGGATCCGAGTTCGAATTCCAGTAGAATTTTCTTGCATTTATTTACGCGCAAATACCCTTGGGAAAGGTATTAATCCATCTCTTCTCTCCAGTTATGAGTTAAATAACAAAACAGATAGGGTTCTTTAGCCTTGGCTGGCTTCCAATCTACCGCAGAAAGCAATGGCAACCTACTTTGGGATAATCTGCCCAGTCAGTCATGCCACTTTCGACTCATGATCGCCCAAGCGTGTATCATGTATGGCACTTAACTGACCAGACCATATATGGCAGTAATATTCTAAGTATGGACGAATGGTAGACATAGATATGTAAGATAGATTCTAGAGAGAAAAAACTATCTAGTACGACATGGTGAAGCAAATTTCTTATAAACTGACCTATTAATAGATTCAAAATAATTTCTCCACTGTATGTTCGCCGAGAACTTTACCCGTGAATTTGCAACAATTTACATTTTTAGAGTTTGAAGGGCAGAGAAGACCAACTCACAGTAAAGGTGTCCTCGACCGAATCCAACGGAGAATCTGTAATGTGATCGATCCCGACTTGGCAGCTAGGATACAGTCGCTTTCTCACCGACGCAGTGTGACTTCCCTGTGTCTCTTCTACAAATAATTTCACGGCTTCTGCTCCGATGAACTTAGCTCACTGGTACCCACTATATACGAATTTTCTCGAGTCACAAGATTAGCAATTAGGTCTCACTCTTTTACTGTGAAATTAATAAATTGTAAACGCAAATTCTATTCCAGTAGCTTCTTTTTTCGCACTTCCCACCTGTGGAATTCTCTTCCGCGTACTTGCTTTCTTGACAGTTACAATCTCCAAAAATTTAAATGTAAAGTCGATAGTCATCTCCTGTCTCACTAACTTACATCCTCACTCTCATGCTTTTCTGCATCCACCCCACTCTTGTCAGTACTCACTTCTCTCTCCTACTCTCTTCCTGACACCCCCTGCAACCTCTCACTCCTCATAACATTCCTCCTATGTAACCCCACCCTGGACAACAGTGGCAGTAAAATGCCTTGCTTTATAAAAAAAAAAATTATTTTTTAAATTAAGCAAAATATTTTCAATTATAACACTTCTTTGTCTTTCCTCGTAGTTGTGATTTTTTTCATCTCCACTGAGTGTATTCATATTTTTTATCCCAACCTACTTAAATGCCAATCTTTTTTTGTATAATTTCGAAACATTGTCTTCAGTTACGTTCGTTTACATTGGGATACGATCCCGAGCAGATATAGATATAAGAAACAGATATAAAACAGGAGAATATGTATTTAAGGCTTAATTCACACTTTGTCTGCTATAATATTTCTTGTGGTCAAGTTGTAAGATACGTCAGATCTTTCAAATCTCACAATGAAGGTAGTATTGAACGGAATTGCCTCCCAATACTATCATACGAACGCGGGTGCCCCTCAAGGCTCTTGTCTAGGTCGTATACTTTTCCTTATCTACATTAACGATCTCCCAGATGTAATAAGATCCCAAGTGGGCATATACGTTGACGACACTACAGTTTACTATTGCATCGATCAAAAATCTGCTGAGGCTGACAAAACAAAATGAATCCACATTTCTTTCTACTCAGCTATTAATTATTGAGACTTTTATCCTTAACCCATTATTATCTAAAAGAAAAAAAAAGATTTTTACAATCGCAAAATATTTTCTGGCTTTAAATGACCTGCAATGGGTTGATAAACCGTAGAAAACGAATCAATCAATAAATTAAAGACTGCGGTAAAGAGAAGGACAATAAAAGAACATGAATCGGGAAGGTAGCAGATGGCGATTGACGATGCATTCAAATTTTCAAGATTTTAGCTGGCAGTGAGTAAAAAAAAAATCGAAAGGAAGTTCTACAGGCGAGAAGTGGTGGTTGCATGCAGCTAGTTTAACAGCAAAACGACGAGACCTGGTCGCCTAGTTTAAGCACAATAAAATTCATGGGATTATGATACCAAGAAGCAGATCTCATCAGAACCACTACCATAAAAACATAAGAAAAAGAAAAAAAAAAACGACGAGACCTGGTCGCCTAGTT
This sequence comes from Ascarosepion bandense, assembly GCA_037127315.1. Classification (NCBI taxonomy): domain Eukaryota; kingdom Metazoa; phylum Mollusca; class Cephalopoda; order Sepiida; family Sepiidae; genus Ascarosepion; species Ascarosepion bandense. Next base: position 985,486 of record JBBBDQ010000973.1, read on the forward strand.
TAAGCACGCTAAAATTCACGGGATTATGATACCAAGAAGCAGATCCCATAAGAACCATTACCATAAAAACATAAGAAAAAGAAAAAAAAAACAACAGTGCGAATAACAAGATGTTGCAGTAATGTTTTTATTATAACAACGTTTCGACTGTTGTAACCTCGGGCCTTCTTCACTTCTTTAACGATCCGGGTAACCTTCGAACTGATTTCTTTATTTAATCTACCGGGAAACTTGTTCTCGTTCCGCTGTCCGACCGTTTCTTGGAGAGATAACTCGGCTAATTCTTATTTAGTTCTTCTGAGTTATTCTTCTCCGTGCTTCCCCCTGATTGAAGGTACACAAAACCCAGGGGTTGAGCCAAAAATTATTATGTCACCAAATCTATGAACAGTTGCTTTAATCCATTAAGCTATTGTCCTTTTTCCAAAACATCTCTGCCCATTGTTTTTTAATCGAATTCAACCCAAGCAAACCAGTAAGCCACTAACATACAACGGGTTACTGGAAGTGGAATAATTATAAAACAGATATATATATATATATATATATATATATATATATATATATATATATATAGGCATTGCATCCAAATTTTTGAAAATCAAATTTGACTAGAAAGCATCGAGCCGAAAGCGAGAATTGCTAGAAAAGAAATTTTAACATAGAACTTACGATAAAACCTAGCGAACTAAAGCTAAAATGTAACGAGAGAAGCTTTAGGTTGACCCGGACATTTGTCCTCTTTCTCTTTCCTTCTGATTCCTTGTACTTCTTTTTCACCATACAAAGACATTCCTACTGAATACATACATACATACATACATACATACATACTCTTTCAACAATTACTACTACGAACATTTTCTACAAATCTTGATACCGGTAATTTTATCATTGAACACGAACTCTACCCTTAATCTCTTAATAATGTTTCTAATTGCACATTAACTCCTACAACTTATGTTAATCATTTCTTTTAATAAATTTATATTTTAATATGAAAAATGTATATTTCTATTCTTACACTATTCCACACAATTCCACACATCAACTTCTGATGATAACGATGGAAACGTTCTGCTAATTCTGATGATGATAATTCTGCATAAAACTTGTCAGCTGTGGGGAGTTTGGTTATGTATGACACATGGCCGAATCACAGAAACATTAACCGGCTCCCATACGCTTCAGATTCAATATAATTTTCTCACTGCATGTCCGCCTAGAACATTAGCCCCAGAAGACACATGCACCAGTCTCCTAGAGGGTAGCATCAGCCATGCTGATGGAAAGTAGAAAGACGTCTGTCATGAATAATTGAGAGCATTTTAGTTTGGGAGGCTTTAAAATTAACAAACCTCCCTTTGCCCCGGTTAAAAAAGACAGGGTTGTTTTTGACATCAGCTGCTATTTTGATCTTATTGGTCTGATTAGACTTAATACTGAGACAGTCGTAAATAGTTGTCATCAGAATAGATATTAGTTTGAAAGCTGATGCCATCGGGGAGGTCGTCAATGAAAATTAAACAAAAAAGAGAGGCCAAAAATATAGCCCATTCCTCCTTTTTAGTCTCCTGCAATTACTTCTTCTATCTCCATGTCTTCTTTTCAATCTTCTTTGTAGAAATGAAAAATATAAAATGTCAAAAATTTTCACCTTATATATATATATAAAATGATTTGTTTGAACATTATTTTTGACATCAGCCTCTAATTGACGGTTGTTTATAACCAATTTTCGTTAATCTTCGTTAATTTCCGTAACACACACACACACACACACACACACACACACACACACACACACACACACACATATATATATATACATATATTGTGTATCGAGGCAGCATATAATTTTCTAAACATATACTGTTAAATATAAGAGACAATGAATGTCTATTAGGTTCAATCATGAGCTGTTTTAAAAATCGTATTTTGGCTTTAATTTCAGGTGAAAATGAAGAAAAAAATTCTCCAACATTTGGATAATTTTCATTAAGTTGGTTCTAAGCTTTCGGCTCACATGAGCCATCTTCAGAGAGGTTACAAGGACGTTAACATAAAAAAATCCACCATCAGCGACTATTTTATCTTGTGTCGACATAAAACTTTGCTAAGCAACGATAACAGTTACCAAAAATAGCAAACGCAGTTCGTAAAATTGTAATGTGTTTCTATGACGTCACACCACTTGAGAGCTCGAAATGAGAACAGAACCATATATTTAAATGCAATGTAATGTGTTATGACCAGATTTAAACTTGATTTTATTAAATGTCGGTTGTTTGGATTTAATGTAGATGACCTCCAATATCTGAAGGTTCTTTTTACTGTGTGTATTATTGAGGATTATTGTATGGCTATATCTTAGGTGTCTCCGTAATGATGGGATACATTTCAAATGCAACAATTCTGGATTATTAAAATAACATAGAGTAGCAAATATATTAATTGCATAACTGATATTGTCTTAGTATTTGTTTATACATTTGAGATGAGGTAGTATTTACATTATTCGGACTATTGTCCTCATCTTCGTTTTCATTTTTACGACGTTTCGACGTTGCTGAAACGTCGTAAAAATGGCAACGAAGGTGAGGGCAATAATCTGAATAATGTAAATAGTGATATCATCTAAGATTTGGATCTTACATTTTTGAAATGGTCACAACCACGAAGTGATCATTTACGAACCAGCTGTCCCATCATTTCAAACGCAGTGCGGCTTAGCATATCAACTGGGATGGTTGTTATCTCTCTACGGATGCTTTGTTTTAGATTCACAGCTGTGTGGGAAATCTAAGTCTGTTCATATCTATCTTGCTTCTTCCTCGCTTTTCTTGTTTAGTTTTCACGATAATCCTCGGAGACTTGTCTTCCCAAGCGATGTCAATAGCGGGGGAGACGTAAAACAAGCAGTTAACCCATTCTGAACTGATATGACACCCACCCACATGCACCCCCCCACACACATAACTGTATTACAGTAAGTTATATAAATGCTGGACAAGTGAGGGGAGAGGTAGAACCCTTCGTATTTTCGAAATAAAGACCCGAAAGCGAACACACCCTCAACACTGTCACCTTTCGTTAGCCTGAAAATTTTTTTACACTGACTTGCGAAATTTAATTTCGTCTTTATACTTCAAAATTGTTTTCAGCAATTTTGATTCAGTTTTACTCTACGGGTCTTCTAGTTCTTTTTGTTATTTTCGGAATACTATTTTTTGCAATGGTTCACGAATTTCTTTTTTTGATCGCGTTTAAATTTAGTGTGTGTCTTAGGTTCTTCATGTTGTTTTGGTTGAAGGAAGACCTGTATTTTTTTAAAATAAATATTTCTTCCTGCATCATGAGCGTGTCATAATGTGCATTTTGGGACAAAGACATTACTCTGAATTTACCTTCACTACATGCGAGTAAATGTTGGGAAACGTACAATTGCCTGTTATTGGCTAATTTAATGTTACTTCTATGCAAGGATACTCTTTTATTTAGGCCTTGTGTCTCCTTCACGTATATTTTTGCGCATTCATCGCATTTTAGAGCATAAATTACGTTTTTAGAAATGCAGCTCAGGTTTGTTGTTATATCGAATATAGATGTGTTTTCGAACTTGAAGAGGTTTTCATCTGTAAATATGTTACATATCCCATATCTTTTTTTTTTTGCATTTTGTGACACCCTGTGTTGCGTTTTGCACGAATTTTGATGAGGTTTGTATGTTTTTAAATTTTTTTTATCTTTGTAAATAATTCTGGGTCGAGTTTGTTGTACGTGGAGACGTATGTTTTTTTGGATTCCGGAGGGATTTAAATGGTGTTTCTTCTGCTAGTTGGAAACCCTTGTTTATTAATGAAGTCGGGTATCCTCTTATATGCAATGTTTTTCGTAGTTCCTCAAGGCGTATTTTACGAAGGGATTCGTCAGCTACTATTGTGCAAATTCGTCGTGCTTCAAAGTAGGGGATGTGTTTTAGAAAACTTTTACGGTGGTGACTCTTGAAATGGAGGTATTGTTGGGTATCTGTAGGTTTATGGTATATGTCTGTGATGATGTAATTTTTTTGTTTTTAAGAATATGTCTAGGAATAGCAATTCATTGCAGCTATATTTCAGTGTGAACTTAATTTTAGAGTGCAAGTTTTGAAATAAATTGTGTAGTTTATTTATGTCTCCCTATGCTGATCTCCAAAAGATAAAACATTCAACTAGATATCTCTTCCATGAGTTAGTGAAATATATCCTTCCCATATTTGGGTTCTATTTGGTTGTATAGTTTTTCTTCTTGATATGCTAGTGTGAGTTTTGCATATGTCGTTTTTTTCCCAATTTTTATCCCCATCGCGGAACCTGTTGTTTGAATATAATTTTAGTTATTAAATTAAAATGAATTGTAATCTAAAATTAGTTCTATACTTTGTATAATAAATTCTTTTGTGAATCGCGTGGGAAGTATTTTTGGGTGTTTTAAAATCCAAAACGTAATGGCCTGTTTACCTAGTTCATTGCTGTACAGACAGTTCACATCAAATGTTACTAAGAGTGTACCTGGGTCTACTTTTTGTAGTATGAGGCTTAGGGAAATGTATGCTGTCTCTGATGTAGCTTTTTATTTTTGTGGTTTATGGTCGTATTATTTTTCTGTTAGGTTGCTCAGGTTGCTTGTTGTGCAGGCTAGCCTTGCTACAAAGGGTCTGAATTTAAGATCACTAGGGCTGGGGTGTGAATATATTCCCATTTTTGTTCCTGAATAGCTGCTTTAATTGTGTTTGATTCGTGTATTTTTGGGAGTCCGTAAAAATTGCTGGATTTCGAAACAAAGTCTGTAAAAATATTTTTCTGTTTTCGTTAGTATTCTGTTGTGTGTAAGGCAAAGTTGTTTTTATTATATATATTTTACATTATATATATTTTACATTATATATATTTTACATTATATATATATATATAATATCGTGTCATAAATCCCTGTATCTGCCTCTTTTTTATGTCTTGATGACAAATTTTTAAATAAATGTTTTCTTTTCTTAATTCTTTTCTCACTTCTTTTCCAATTCCTCTGTACTAATTTTTTTTGGGGAGGGCTCATTCCGGTATGTGAATTTTTCTTTCCATATTTGAATTAATAAATTTTTATTTTGGATCGTTTGCTGATGAAGCGAGAGTTTTCTCGCTGAAATAGCTATTCAACGAAATGTAAATTTCGGAATTTATATATATATATATATATATATATATATATATATATATATGTATATATATATATATGAAATGATTTGTTTGAACATTATTTTTGATCGAAACTCATATTTAAGTAGATATTCTGTTTTTAATTAAACAGTATAATATATTTATATCTACCGGCCTGATTATTTATGATAAATCTTTATTACGAAAATGTAATAAAATTACGATAACACACATTTTCATAATAAAGATTTATCGTAAATAATCAGGCCGGTAGATATAAATATATTATACTGTTTAATTAAAAACAGAATATCTACTTAAATTACGAGTATCGATCAAAAATAATGTTCAAACAAATCATTTCAAATTGTCGGTTGTTTATAACCAAGTTTCATTAATCTTCGTTAATTTCCGTAATATATATATATATAAATATATATATATATATATATATTTATATTAATCATATCACCCCGAGCAAGGCGGTAACGCCAATGATGTGCAGGGGGCTACGTAAGAGTGAAAAGATTGGGAAAGAGAAAGCCGGAAACCACATCCTAAACAGGGAACAAGGGATGAGCCTCTTCACCTGTTCAATAGACGAGGGTGGAGTGTGAACCGGGCGATAGTTTAGTCTATCTACTCCAATTGACAAAAAAAAAAAAAGAAAAAAAGAAACATGCAGGATTCAACATACAAGAAAAAGTCAAACGGACGTCCGCCTTGGTTGGATACCGTTTTTTAATTTTCCCAGATATTACCGGCGGTAAGAGAGAGAGAGAGAGAGAGAGAGAGAGAGAGAATGGCCCACAGCGCATGCCTCAGTACCCAGGCTGAGAATGAGGAGGGAGAGTTCAATATATATATATATATATATATATATATATATATATATATATATAAGAAAAATTAACACAGACACGTTATTTCATGGTAAATCGGAAGTATAGGCTTATACTTCCGATTTACCATGAAATAACGTATCTGCCTTAATTTTTCTTATATTTGCTCTATATGTATTTATATACATATATATTTAGATTTGTCTTAGAGAGTTATCCTACCATTGTATGTACAGGATACTCCTTTGGACTTTTCTATACCCACACCGCATGCTGATATATATATATATATATATATATATATATATATATATATATGTAAAAGGTGACTAAAAAGTAACTCACCATTTTAAAATACTTATGCATTAATTATAATTTTTACAAGGTTTTATTTAAATATTGCTACCAGCATCTTGATTCGCCCGGGAATCACGTCAGCCACGAACTCTTGTGGTATGGAAGGCAAACACCTTTTTGTATTCGTCTTCAAACCCTTCGATAGTCTTGGTTAGGTATATTAGACTTTCTTCTTTAACCAACCACAAAAATAAAAGTCACAGGTTGTTAGGTCAAGATCCATGGCTGACCCATCATACATAAAATAGAGGGTTACTTTACAATCACCCTGTATATGTTTTATTTATTCGCTTGTTTTATGAATAGCAAGTTTTATAAAAAGACGTTTGTTTGTTTTCCGAGGTCTATCAAACTTTTCATGTTTTTCAGAAGAATGTGTCATCGTACTCAATATTCAAAATAATTTTATTGCTTTTTTTTAATTAAACTATTCACTTTCTTAAACTGCATAATTTTCGATTTCTTTTCTATACATACATTTACAATTTCCGCTTCTATTTCTCTCTATTTCCTTGTATATCATTTTGCTCCCGATGTTTTCTCTCTCTCTCTTCCTATCTATTCTCTTCATTTTCCTTCTTTTCTCTATCTATTATAAATTTACACTCGATTATATAATTTCTTATACTCTCTTTTTCTTTTCCACGGTATTTCTCATTCTTTCTTTTTCTTTTCCCTATAGTTCTCATTCTTTTTTTTCTTTTCCCTGTATTTCTCATTCTTTCTTTTTCTTTTCTCTGTATTTCTCATTCTTTCTTTTTCTTTTCCCTGTATTTCTCATTCTTTTTTTCTTTCCCTGTATTTCTCATTCTTTTTATCTTTTCCCCTGTATTTCTCACTCTTTCTTTTACTTTTCCCTGTATTTCTCATTCTTTTTTCCCCTGTATTTCTCATTCTTTTTTTTCTTTTCCCTGTATTTCTCATTCTTTCTTTTTCCTTTCTCTGTATTTCTCATTCTTTCCTTTTCTTTTCCCTGTATTTCTCATTCTTTTTTTTCTTTTCCCTGTATTTCTCATTCTTTCTTTCTGTTTTCCCTGTATTTCTCATTCTTTCATTTCCTTTTCCGCTGTATTTCTCATTCTTTATTTTTCTTTTCCCTGTATTTCTCATTTTTTCTTTTTCTTTCTTCCTGTATTTCTCATTTTTTCTTTTTTTCTATTCCCATGTATTTCTCATTCTTTCTTTTTCTTTTCCCTCTATTTCTCATGCTTTCTTTTCCTTTTCCCCTGTATTTCTCATTCTTTCTTTTTCTTTTCCCTGTATTTCTCATTCTTTCTTTTTCTTTTCCCCTGTATTTCTCATTTTTCTTTTTTCTATTCCCCTGTATTTCTCATTCTTTCTTTTTCTTTTCCCTCTATTTCTCATGCTTTCTTTTCCTTTTCCCCTGTATTTCTCATTCTTTCTTTTGCTTTTCCCTGTATTTCTCATTTTTTCTTTTTTCTTTCTTCCTGTATTTCTCATTTTTTCTTTTTTCTATTCCCATGTATTTCTCATTCTTTTTTTCTTTTCCCTGTATTTCTATTTCTTTCTTTTTCTTTTCTCTGTATTTCTCATTCTTTCTTTTTCTTTTCCCTGTATTTCTCATTCTTTTTTTTCTTTCCCTGTATTTCTCATTCTTTTTATCTTTTCCCCTGTATTTCTCACTCTTTCTTTTACTTTTCCCTGTATTTCTCATTCTTTTTTTCCCCTGTATTTCTCATTCTTTTTTTCTTTTCCCTGTATTTCTCATTCTTTCTTTTTCCTTTCTATGTATTTCTCATTCTTTCCTTTTCTTTTCCCTGTATTTCTCATTCTTTTTTTTCTTTTCCCTGTATTTCTCATTCTTTCTTTCTGTTTTCCCTGTATTTCTCATTCTTTCATTTCCTTTTCCGCTGTATTTCTCATTCTTTATTTTTCTTTTCCCTGTATTTCTCATTTTTTTCTTTTTTCTTTCTTCCTGTATTTCTCATTTTTTCTTTTTTCTATTCCCATGTATTTCTCATTCTTTCTTTTTCTTTTCCCTCTATTTCTCATGCTTTCTTTTCCTTTTCCCCTGTATTTCTCATTCTTTCTTTTTCTTTTCCCTGTATTTCTCATTCTTTCTTTTTCTTTTCCCCTGTATTTCTCATTTTTCTTTTTTCTATTCCCCTGTATTTCTCATTCTTTCTTTTTCTTTTCCCTCTATTTCTCATGCTTTCTTTTCCTTTTCCCCTGTATTTCTCATTCTTTCTTTTTCTTTTCCCTGTATTTCTCATTCTTTCTTTTTCTTTTCCCCTGTATTTCTCATTCTTTCTTTTCCTTTTCCCCTGTATTTCTCATTCTTTCTTTTTCTTTTCCCCTGTATTTCTCATTGTTTCTTTTTCTTTTCCCTCTATTTCTCATTCTTTCTTTTCCTTTTCCCCTGTATTTCTCATTCTTTCTTTTCCTTTTCCCCTGTATTTCTCATTCCTTCTTTTTCTTTTCCCTGTATTTCTCATTTTTTCTTTTTCTTTCTACCTGTATTTCTCATTTTTTCTTTTTTCTATTCCCATGTATTTCTCATTCTTTCTTTTTCTTTTCCCTCTATTTCTCATGCTTTCTTTTCCTTTTCCCCTGTATTTCTCATTCTTTCTTTTTCTTTTCCCTGTATTTCTCATTCTTTCTTTTTCTTTTCCCCTGTATTTCTCATTATTTCTTTTGTCTATTCCCATGTATTTCTCATTCTTTCTTTTTCTTTTCCCTCTATTTCTCATGCTTTCTTTTCCTTTTCCCCTGTATTTCTCATTCTTTCTTTTTCTTTTCCCTGTATTTCTCATTCTTTCTTTTCCTTTTCCCTGTATTTCTCATTCTTTCTTTTTCTTTTCCCTGTATTTCTCATGCTTTCTTTTCCTTTTCCCCTGTATTTCTCATTTTTTCTTTTTCTTTTCCCTGTATTTCTCATTCTTTCTTTTCCTTTTCCCCTGTATTTCTCATTCTTTCTTTTCTTTTTCCCCTGTATTTCTCATTCTTTTTTTCTTTTCCCCTGTATTTCTCATTCTTTCTTTTCCTTTTCCCCTGTATTTCTCATTTTTTCTTTTTCTTTCTTCCTGTATTTCTCATTTTTTTCTTTTTTCTATTCCCATGTATTTCTCATTCTTTCTTTTTCTTTTCCCCTGTATTTCTCATTCTTTCTTTTTCTTTTCCCCTTTATTTCTCATTCTTTCTTTTTCTTTTCCCTGTATTTCTCATTTTTTCTTTTTCTTTCTTCCTGTATTTCTCATTTTTTTCTTTTTTATATTCCCATGTATTTCTCATTCTTTCTTTTTCTTTTCCCTGTATTTCTCATTCTTTCTTTTTCTTTTCCCTGTATTTCTCATTTTTTCTTTTTCTTTCTTCCTGTATTTCTCATTTTTTCTTTTTTATATTCCCATGTATTTCTCATTCTTTCTTTTTCTTTTCCCTGTATTTCTCATTCTTTCTTTTTCTTTTCCCCTGTATTTCTCATTTGTTCTTTTTTCTATTCCCATGTATTTCTCATTCTTTCTTTTTCCTTTCCCTGTATTTCTCATTTTTCTTTTTTCTATTCCCCTGTATTTCTCATTCTTTCTTTTTCTTTTCCCTGTATTTCTCATTCTTTCTTTTCCTTTTCCCCTGTATTTCTCATTCTTTCTTTTCCTTTTCCCCTGTATTTCTCATTCTTTCTTTTTCTTTTCCCTGTATTTCTCATTTTTTCTTTTTCTTTCTTCCTGTATTTCTCATTTTTTCTTTTTTCTATTCCCATGTATTTCTCATTCTTTCTTTTTCTTTTCCCTCTATTTCTCATGCTTTCTTTTCCTTTTCCCCTGTATTTCTCATTCTTTCTTTTTCTTTTCCCTGTATTTCTAATTCTTTCTTTTTCTTTTCCCCTGTATTTCTCATTTTTTTCTTTTTTCTATTCCCATGTATTTCTCATTCTTTCTTTTTCTTTTCCCTCTATTTCTCATGCTTTCTTTTCCTTTTCCCCTGTATTTCTCATTCTTTCTTTTTCTTTTCCCTGTATTTCTCATTCTTTCTTTTCCTTTTCCCCTGTATTTCTCATTCTTTCTTTTTCTTTTCCCTGTATTTCTCATTCTTTCTTTTCCTTTTCCCCTGTATTTCTCATTCTTTCTTTTCCTTTTCCCCTGTATTTCTCATTCTTTCTTTTTCTTTTCCCTGTATTTCTCATTTTTTCTTTTTCTTTTCCCCTGTATTTCTCATTCGTTCTTTTTCTTTTCCCTGTATTTCTCATTTTTTCTTTTTCTTTTCCCATGTATTTCTCATTTTTTCTTTTTCTTTTCCCTGTATTTCTCATTCTTTCTTTTCCTTTTCCCCTGTATTTCTCATTCTTTCTTTTTCTTTTCCCCTATATTTCTCATTCTTTCTTTTCCTTTTCCCCTGTATTTCTCATGCTTTCTTTTCCTTTTCCCCTGTATTTCTCATTCTTTCTTTTTCTTTTCCCTGTATTTCTAATTTTTTCTTTTTCTTTCTTCCTGTATTTCTCATTTTTTCTTTTTTCTATTCCCATGTATTTCTCATTCTTTTTTCTTTTCCCTGTATTCTCATGCTTTCTTTTCCTTTTCCCCTGTATTTCTCATTCTTTCCTTTTCTTTTCCCTGTATTTCTCATTCTTTCTTTTTCTTTTTTCCTGTATTTCTCATTTTTTCTTTTTTCTATTCCCATGTATTTCTCATTCTTTCTTTTTCTTTTTCCTCTATTTCTCATGCTTTCTTTTCCTTTTCTCCTGTATTTCTCATTCTTTCTTTTTCTTTTCCCTGTATTTCTCATTCTTTCTTTTCCTTTTCCCTGTATTTCTCATTCTTTCTTTTTCTTTTCCCTGTATTTCTCATGCTTTCTTTTCCTTTTCCCCTGTATTTCTCATTCTTTCTTTTTCTTTTCCCTCTATTTCTCATGCTTTCTTTTCCTTTTCCCCTGTATTTCTCATTCTTGATTTTTCTTTCTCCCTATATTTCTCATTCTTTCTTTTTCTTTTCCCTGTATTTCTCATTCTTTCATTTCCTTTTCCGCTGTATTTCACATTCTTTCTTTTTCTTTTCCCTGTATTTCTCATTCTTTCTTTTTCTTTTCCCTGTATTTCTCATTTTTTCTTTTTCTTTTCCCCTGTATTTCTCATTCTGTTTGTTCTTTTCCCTGTATTTCTCATTCTTTCTTTTACTTTTCTCCTGTATTTCTCATTCTTTCTTTTCCTTTTCCCTGTATTTCTCATTCTTTCTTTTCCTTTTCTCCTGTATTTCTCATTGTTTCTTTTTCTTTTCCCCTGTATTTCTCATTTTTTTTTTCTTTTCCCTGTATTTCTCATTCTTTCTTTTTCTTTTGTCTGTATTTCTAACAGATTCTTTTTCTTTTCCCCTGTATTTCTCATTCTTTCTTTTCCTTTTCCCCTGTATTTCTCATTCTTTCTTTTTCTTTTCCCTGTATTTCTCATTCTTTCTTTTTCTTTTCTCCTGTATTTCTCATTCTTTTTTTCTTTTCCCTGTATTTCTCACTCTTTCTTTTACTTTTCCCTGTATTTCTCATTGTTTCTTTTTCTTTTCCCTGTATTTCTCATTCTTTCTTTTTCTTTTTCTTTGTATTTCTCATTCTGTCTTTTTCTTTTTGCTGTATTTCGCATTCTTTCTTTTTCTTTTCCCCTGTATTTCTCATTCTTTTTTTTGCTTTTGTCTGTATTTCTAACACTTTCTTTTTCTTTTCCCCTGTATTTCTCATTCTTTCTTTTCCTTTTCCCCTGTATTTCTCATTCTTTCTTTTTCTTTTCCCTACTATTTCTCATTCTTTCTTTTTCTTTTCCCCTGTATTTCTCATTCTTTTTTTCTTTTCCCTGTATTTCTCACTCTTTCTTTTTCTTTTTTCTGTATTTCTCATTGTTTCTTTTTCTTTTCCCTCTATTTCTCATTCTTTCTTTTTCTTTTTCTTTGTATTTCTCATTCTGTCTTTTTCTTTTCGCTGTATTTCGCAGTCTTTTTTTTTCTTTTCCCATGTATTTCTCATTCTTTTTTTCTTTTCCCTGTATTTCTCATTCTTTCATTTTCTTTTCCCTGTATTTCTAATTTTTTTCTTTTTCTTTTCCCTGTATTTCTCATTCTTTCTTTTGTTTTGCCTCTGTATTTCTCATTCTTTCTTTTTCTTTTCCCCTGTATTTTTCATTCTTTCTTTTTCTTTTCCCTGTATTTCTCATTCTTTCTTTTCCTTTTCCCTGTATTTCTCATTCTTTCTTTTTCTTTTCCCTCTATTTCTCAATTTTTTTTTCTTTTCCCTGTATTTCTCATTCTTTCTTTTTCTTTTCACTCTTTTTCTCATTCTTTCTTTTTCTCTTCCCCTGTGTTTCTCATTTTTTCTTTTTGTTTTCCCTCTATTTCTCATGCTTTGTTTTTCTTTTCTTTATATTTCCCATTCTTTCTTTTTTTTTGTCTCTTTATTTCTCATTCTTTCTTTTTCTTTTTCTTTGTATTTCTCATTCTGTCTTTTTCATTTCGCTGTATTTCGCATTCTTTCTTTATCTTTTCCCCTGTATTTTTCATTCCTTTTTTTTCGTTTCCCTGTATTTCTCATTCTTACTTTTTCTATTCCCCTATATTTCTCATTCTTTCAATTTCTTTTCCCTATATTTCGCATTCTTTCTTTTTCTTTTCTCCTGTATTTCTCATTCTTTCTTTTGTTTTTTCCTCTGTATTTCTCATTCTTTCTTTTTGTTTTCCCTTTATTTCTCATGCTTTGTTTTTCTTTTCTTTATATTTCACATTCTTTCTTTTTTTTGTCCCTTTATTTCTCATTCTTTCTTTTTCTTTTCCCTCTATTTCTTATGCTTTCTTTTCTTTTCTCCTGTATTTCTCATTCTTTCTTTTTCTTTTCCCTGTATTTCTCATTCTTTTTTTCTTTTCCCTGTATTTCTCACTCTTTCATTTACTTTTCCCTGTATTTCTCATTGTTTCTTTTTCTTTTCCCTGTATTTCTCATTCTTTCTTTTTCTTTTCACTCTATTTCTCATTCTTTCTTTTTCTCTTCACCTGTGTTTCTCATTATTTCTTTTTCTTTTCCCCTGTATCTCTCATTCTTTCTTTTTGTTTTCCCTGTATTTCTGTTTCTTTTTTTTTTACTTTTCCCTATATTTCTCATTCTTTCTTTTTCTTTTCCCATGTATTTCTCATTCTTTCTTTTGTTTTTCCTCTGTATTTCTCATTCTTTCTTTTTCTTTTCCCCTGTATTTTTCATTCTTTCTTTTTCTTTTCCTTGTGTTTCTCATTCTTTCCTTTTGCTTTTCCCCTGTATTTCTCATTCTTTCTTTTTCTTTTCCCTGTATTTCTCATTCTTTCTTTTCCTTTTCCCCTGTATTTCTCATTCTTTCTTTTTCTTTTCCCTGTATTTCTCATTCTTTCTTTTCCTTTTCCCCTGTATTTCTCATTCTTTCTTTTCCTTTTCCCCTGTATTTCTCATTCTTTCTTTTTCTTTTCTCTGTATTTCTCATTTTTTCTTTTTCTTTTCCCCTGTATTTCTCATTCGTTCTTTTTCTTTTCCCTGTATTTCTCATTTTTTCTTTTTCTTTTCCCCTGTATTTCTCATTTTTTCTTTTTCTTTTCCCTGTATTTCTCATTCTTTCTTTTCCTTTTCCCCTGTATTTCTCATTCTTTCTTTTGCTTTTCCCCTGTATTTTTCATTCTTTCTTTTTCTTGTCCCTGTATTTCTCATTCTTTCTTTTGCTTTTCCCCTGTATTTTTCATTCTTTCTTTTTCTTTTCCCTGTATTTTTCATTCTTTCTTTTTCTTTTCCCTGTATTTCTCATTCTTTCTTTTGCTTTTCCCCTGTATTTCTCATTCTTTCTTTTTCTTTTCACCTGTATTTCTCATTCTTTCTTTTGCTTTTCCCCTGTATTTCTTTTTCTTTTTGTTCTTTTCCCTGTATTTCTCATTCTTTCTTTTACATTTCTCCTGTATTTCTCATTCTTTCTTTTTCTTTTCCCTGTATTTCTCATTCTTTCTTTTTCTTTTCCCCTGTATTTCTCATTCTTTCTTTTTCTTTTCCCCTGTATTTCTCATTCTTTCTCTTTCTTTTCACTCTATTTCTCATTCTTTCTTTTTCTCTTCACCTGTGTTTCTCATTGTTTCTTTTTCTTTTCCCCTGTATCTCTCATTCTTTCTTTTTCTTTTCACCTGTATTTTTAATTCTTTCTTTTTCTTTTCCCTGTATTTTTCATTCTTCCTTTTTCTTTTCCCTGTATATCTCATTCTTTCTTTTTTTCATTTTCCTCGCGTTTCCGTTGTTTCTTATTTCAATATATGGCCCTTATCAAAACCAAAATGCAAGCATACGTCTTCATCACTACACTCTTCAATTTTGGGAAATGAAAAAATATACGACTTTCAGAATTTTATTTTTCCCTTTCCGTTTTCAGTGCCCAATTAAATTTCGGAACGCCAATATAAAAACGAGGTGACGTCACGTGATGTTAATTTTACCTCTAGATCCTTTTATTTTTATGAAAAAAAAAAACAAAAAAAACAAAGGATGAGAGAACATGTGTTAAAGACGAAATGGATCATTTCATTTTTTTTAAAACGTAGGTACAAATTAAATTAAGTTTTGGGAAAAGATATTTCATTAACTGAAATAGACCATCATAGCCCCAGAGAAAGATATTAATGGCAATAGCGCGCGCGCGCACACACACACACACACACACATGCACGCACATGCACGCACAGACACGTATATATATATATATATATATATATATATATATATATATACAGCGGGTAGACAAAATAATTAGAACACCTCGTACCTTAATAACATAATTTGGAAAATTTGATTAATCTGCTAAAAGCTTGTCTATTTTTATGTTTATTGATTTAATATCAGTAGCATTTCATTTTTTTTTTTTTGCTAAAATTGTGTTTTTTTTTGCACACTAAATAAATTTATTAAAATTAGCAGTCAAGGCAATTTAAGAATTTTAAGTGATGATCATCATCCTATGTTTCAGGAACTATTTCCGGATGGAAATATCATTTTTTCAGGATAATAATACACCCGCTCATACTGCTAAAATTGTAGCTGAATGGCACCAGAATTTCTTATCAACGTAGTTGATTGAACAATGCAATCCATTCTTTCAAACATTCTTATCAAAATCAGAAAAGAAAAGTCTACCAAAATACAAAAACATCTTTTTAGAAAAACAAATAAAATATAAAAACTTAGAGGTGGAAATCATTAACATTGATCAGGCTTCTCTCCCTGAAAGCAAAACACTGCGCCTCCTCGGGTTAACTCTCACACCAGACCTCAAGTGGAATAACTATATAGAATCCATAGCCAAATCCGCTGCTAAGAAAGTTGGTTCTCTGTGTAGGGAAGTTTTTCCCGTCCCAAACAATCCTGCACATATACAAGTCTACCATCCACCCGTGCATTTAGTATTGCTGCCATATCTGGTCCGGTGCTCCTGCTATCTACTTAAGTGCCCTCGAGTGAATCCAACGGAAAATCTGTAATGTGATTGATCCCGACTTGGCAGCTAGGATACAGTCGCTTTCTCACCGACGCAGTATGGCTTTCTTATGTCTCTTCTAGAAATATTTTCACGGCTTATGCTCCGATGAACTTAGCTCACTGGTACCCCCTATATACGATTAGCAACTAGGTCTTACCTTTTACTGTGAAGCCAATAAATTGTAAACGCAAATTCTACTCCATCAGCTTCTTTTCTCGAACTTTCCGCCTGTGGAATTCTATTGCGT
The DNA here is from genome assembly GCA_037127315.1 of Ascarosepion bandense. Taxonomy (NCBI): domain Eukaryota; kingdom Metazoa; phylum Mollusca; class Cephalopoda; order Sepiida; family Sepiidae; genus Ascarosepion; species Ascarosepion bandense. The sequence continues at coordinate 1,001,587 of JBBBDQ010000973.1, forward strand.
ATACTTGCTTCCCTGACAGCTACAATCTCCAAGAATTCAAATGTAAAGTCAATAGTCATCTCCTGTCACACTAACTTACATCCTCTCTCTCATGCTTTTCTACATTCACCTCACTCTCATCAGTATTCTCTTTCCTCTCCTACTCTCTTTCGGACACCCCTTGCAACCTCTCATAATATTCTCTTCATAACATTCCTCCTATGTAACTCCCTGCACAACAGTGGCAGTAAAATGCTTTGCTTGGGGTGACACGATTAAAAAAAATTGCAGCTAAATATGAACAGACCGATCTACGAAACATACATACCAATGAATGCATCACTAGAAAGACGTAATAGGATATCTATGGCAATTTAAATTTCTCTGTTTATAGGACGGCATTCAGCTAATATTTAAAAATTAGTCCTAAATGCATCGAATGTTGGGATAGACAGATAAAAGAAAGAAGAAAATGCTCGTATTATCTCTTTACACGGAAGTGTTACAACCAGTTTGTTAAAGAGAGATAGAAAGAGAGTCTTGAAAACATTACATTCTCTAATTTCCAGGAAAGTGACCTACATATGCTTGATTTTAGCTTTTCACCACAATGCCATCTGTCAGTTTCAGATTACCTGCAAGTGGACATAAGTGGCGCATATCTTTTTTTAAAATTTAGGCCAGACAAGAGCAATTGATGTAATGTTGTTTAACAATGAAAACTTTTCCTGTCGTAGTTGGAGCTTTGGGTCTTATAAAGAAAGAAACTCAAGAACAAATAATCAAAATACCTGGTGCATCAGCTCTCCAAGAAATCCAAAAAGCGTTCTCCAAAGCACAGACCATATCTCGCAAAGTGCTCTATCCATTTAAGCTTTTGAATAAGTGTATTTTGTTTAATTAAACAACAAAAACACATATTTCGCTTATCCGAGGTCATTGGTTATGATCGGGCATAAAACAAATGCATGTCAACAACAATGTTTTTTCAAAGATAATAAAAATCACAGATTTAATTGTTTCTTGTTTTCTACAGCTGACACACAGTTTATGTGCGTTATAATTCTGGGGAAGCATTATGGCTGGATTTAGAGAGAGTTGAATATTTGTAAGAGAGGGTTGATTTTTGTGTATTAGACAGCCTGACATCATATCGCACACATTTGATCGGGAGGCATGTACCTGGTATACCCTCAGTGGTTATCATTACGGGTATTTCGCATCCGAAAGTCTTTTTGATAGCGTGATGATCTCACACTCAGTGATAATAATAATAATAATAATAATAATAATAATAATGATAATAATAATAATAACATCTATTTTAACAAAACAGACATATTTATTCTTAGAAAGAAATGACATGATACCGCTTGAACAAAAAGGGTGCAAACGTGGCTGTTATGGTTGTAAAGACCAATTGCTAATTAACAAAATGATCCTGGAAAACTGCTACAGTACAAAGAAAAATCTTAGTACTGCCTGGATAGACTACCGAAAAGCATTCGATAGTGTGCCACATGACTGGATTTTAAAGACTTTAAATATATACAAGATATCGCCCGTCATCATCAATTTCATCAAACAATGCATGTCTATATGGAAAACAACCCATTTACCTCAATCATATAAATGGAACCTATAAGTCTGATGAAATAAACATCAAAAGAGGTATATTTCAAGGTGATTCTTTATCTCCCTTACTATTCTGCATATCATTAATAACACTAACCAGTCAACTTAATAAGACAGAATGTGGTTATAAAATAGGCCAAAAGAAAATAAGCCATCTATTTTACATGGATGACTTAAAGTTATATGCTAAGAATGATAATGAGCTGGAAGGTCTTCTGCAAACTGTAAAATGCTTCAGCGAAGACATTGGAATGAAATTTAATTTGAATAAATGTGCTAAAGCTACAGTTTTACGTGGATCAATACAAGAAACATCCTCAATTAGCCTAGACCCTGCTGTAACAATAAAAGAATTGAAACCAGAAGAAGCTTATAAATACCTAGGTGTAAATGAGAGCGAAAACATTCACCATAAAAAAAATGAAAGAAATAGTGCGTAAAGAGTACTATAGAAGGCTACGAATGATATTAAAAACTGAATTAAATTCACAGAACAGAGTTATGGCCATTAATAGCCTTGCAATCCCAGTTGTCCAATATAGCTTCAACATCTTAAACGGGACTCTAAACGACATCAGGCAAATGGATGCTAAAACAAGAAAGCTTCTTTCTAAGCATAAGATGCATCATCCAAAGGCTGATGTAGACCGTCTATACATACCCCGTAAAGAAGGTGGAAGGGGTCTTATTCAGCTGGAATTGTCATACAAGACAACAACTATTGGCTTACTAACATACATAGAAACAACAAAGGATTGGATGATACAATTAGTAAGGCAACATGAAGAAAGAAAGAAAAAATATTCAATAATAAAAGAAGGCAGTAAATACAAACAAGATTTACAGTTAGTAGATTCTGTAGAAAAGCAAAACAGAAGCCAAGAACCAACTATTGCGGCAAAAAATATGAAAATGAAAGCCAAAGATAAAGCTCTTGAAAAGATGAAACAGCGCTGGCAAGACAAACCTCTGCATGGCCAATATCCAGTACGTGCCAATAAATCCAATGTTGACAAAGTTAATACTCATCGATGGTTACGTGCATCTGGATTAAAGTCTGAAACTGAAGGATTTATACTTGCAGCACAAGACCAAAGTCTTTTCACGAGAAACTTTCAGGCAAATATTATGCATAATAATATGGATCCAAAATGCAGGTTTTGTGATAAACACCAAGAAACAATAGACCACCTAATCTCAGGCTGTCCTGTGCTTGCCCCAAACGAATATAAAAATCGCCACGATAGAGTTGGGGTGCAATATTTACATTGGACAATGTGCAAACATTATGGAAAAGCTGTAAACAAACACTGGTATGAACATCATCCAGCACCGGTTACAGAAATAGAAGATGTAACCATTCTATGGGATTACACCATCTACACAGACAGAAAAATTGAAGCAAACAGGCCAGACATTATTGTTAAAAACCAGAAGGAGAAAACTTGTCTATTAATTGATATGGCTTGTCCAGCGGATTGTAACATAGCAATCAAGGAATTTGAAAAACTGTCAAAATATAAAGACCTGGAAATTGAAATAGAAAAAATGTGGAAATTGAAAACAGGAGTTGTGCCAGTGATAGTAGGTGCACTTGGAATGATAAAAAATGGAACAAAACAACACATTCAAAGAATCCCTGGAAACCCCAGCTTAAGAGACATACAAAAAATTGTCTTATTAAGTACAGCCCACACACTAAGGAAAACTTTATCTATGTAATGCTGAGGATGATAGGGAAGATAGAAAAACATGAAATGGAGCCATAACAACACGCCACTACCTGCCTTAGGTCTTTTTTCCCCGCAGACTTGGTTGGTAGTGAGACCAAAGCAAAAATCGAAATATGATGAAAAATGACATAATAATAATAATAATAATAATAATAATAATAATAATAATAATAATAATAATAATAATCCTATCCATACCTAGAAGTCAGAGAATGTGATGGAATACAGTATACCCAATTGAATGAGAAATTAAGAAATGCATACTACAAGTGTATGCCTCTGGTGTTAAATACCGAGTTGAATTCCTAAAACAGAATATCAACCATAAACACTTTGGCTGTCCTTGTGTTGCAATACAGTGACAATATCGTTAACTGGACAATGCCTGACATTAAGTAAATGGATGCCAAAATGAGAAAATTTATCTCTTTCCACCGCATGAATGATCCTAAGGCTGATGTTGATTGTCTATATGCCTGTCTCAACCACCCCTTTTGAACAAGATGGAAGGACAGACAAAGATCTACACGATCTCAACGGCTGAAAAGACGGAAGAGAATAGTGCAAGTCGAACCTTGAGAGACCAAGGATCCGAAAGCCCAATGCAACCATGTTTGAAAGACCTCACCTGTCTCTATCCCTATTTGACTCTAACGGCGCAATAAGCAAAGAACTACACGATTTTCATGGCCAAACCGGCGGAAGAGGGCCGCGCCAGTCGGGCTAGACTAACCATGTCAGACTTTGAAATCAGAAAGCTCGATGCAAGCATGTTCCCCAAATATCGCCTGTGTTCAACCCCTTTATTTCAAACGGCGGATTAAGCAAAGATCTACACTATCCCAACTGCCAAACCGGCGGAATAGGACAGAACTATTTCGGTTAGCGGAGCTTGAAAGGTCAAGCATAGGACATTAAGATGCAATCAGGCTTGCCAGATTTTGCATGTCACAATCTATTTGATTCAGTCTTCGGAATGGGTAAAGATATATACAATCTGAATGGCTAAGCCGTCGAAAACACGCACTGCCAGCCAGGCTGGCGTAATCATTGTGAACCAAGCACCCGACACCTCGATGCAAGCAGGTTTGACAGATATCGGCTGTGACAAACCCTTTTGAGCCCAACGGCGAAATATGCAAAAAAACCCTGCACGGTCTCAACGGCTAAAACGGCGAAAGCGGGCGGTGCCAGTCGGGCTGGCGTAACCAAAGTGGATATTCAATCAGTCAGTTAAGTGCCATACGGAATATACGCTTGGGCGATCATGTCTCGAAAGAGATATGACTGACTAGGTAGAAGATTATCCCGCAGTAGGTTGCCATTACTTTCTGCGGTAGCCTGGTTATTTAACCCATAGCTGAAGGAAAGAGACAGGTTAATACCTTTCCCACGAGTATTTGCGCGTAAGTGAATGCAAGGAATTCGAACATGGCTCCCCAAATTCTCGTTCCGAGCCGATATCCACTGCACAACAAAGCACATCTGTCGATCATTTCTCAAAAGAGACATGACTGACTGGGCAAAAGATTATCTCGCAGTAGGTTGCCTTTGCTTTATGCGGCAAACTGGTTGCCAAACAAAGGCTAAAGAACCGAATCTGTCCTGTTATTTAACCTATAACTGGAGGAAAGAGACGGATTAATATCTTTCCCAAGGATATTTGTGCGTAAGTGAATGCAAAGAATTCAACTGGAACTTGCTCCTCAGTTTGTCGTTCCGACTCGATACTCACCGCATCAGAACGGAAAGTGGACATTAGCAGACCAATACACCCGACAGTCTGATGCGACCAGGTTTGCAAAACCTCGCCTGTCTCCATCCACTTCTGCCCAAGTGTTTCGGCTTCTCCGCGGCGCTGAATTGTTCAACCAAATCATTGGCCTCGTCACACTCTCTTTGATTCGCAGTCATCTCCCCCTCCACCACGGGTAGTGAGGGGTGGGGAGAGAAAGGGACTAGAGGGGGGAGAGGTTGGTGATTCCGATGCTTGGATGTGCGAAGGTGCCAACAATTTATTCTACTCTCTTTATATATTTCTCTTATTCCATGTTCAGGAGTTGGGATAAAAGTTCCCCAGCTAATGAAACGCATGTGCATATATTGTTTTCGTTTTGCCGTTTCTTTTATTAATGTTATTTTTGCAAACACATTTATTTACATGTGCGTGGGTTTGTGTAAAATCTTCACATATGTACGTTTGCGTGGATTTGTTTAAAGGTAAGCTATTTTCTCTTTAAATATTGGCATGTTACAATACGCTCATATGACCCGTATAAATGTCGCATCTATCTATCTATCTATCTATCTATCTATCTATCTATCTATCTATCTATCTATTATAACTTGTTACTAACTCTTGTAATTACCATTTCTCGACTGACTCTAACTAACACACTATCAGAACTTTATCAGAACTCTCTTGAAACTCCGGATATTAACCCAAAGACACTTTGTGTGTTTTTTCAGGTGTCTTGTCTAGTTCTTTTGTGTTAGTATCTATCTATCTATCTATCTATCTATCTATCTATCTATCTATCTATCTATCTATCTATCTATCTATCTATGTGCGCAAGCCGCATTCACCCTAGTCGGGTTGAGCCGGCTTCCTCCTCGATGGAGGAAGTCTCATTGGGATTTGTTTAAGAACAGGGTCCCAAGTCCTACCCTGTTATTTAACCCATAATTGGAAGGAAAGGGACGGATTAATACCTTTCCTAAGGGTACTAGCGCGCAAGTTAATGCAGGGCATTCAACTGGAATTCGAACTCGGCTCACCGATTTCTCTTTCCGAGCCGATATCCACTGCACCACAACCCACATACAGCATCTGGTATTCCCAAGCGGTCACCCATCTAAGTACTGACCAGGCTCAAGGTTGCTTAATTTCGGTGATCGAGTTAGAACCGATGTATTCAACGTGATATGGCCCAAAGCTATCGTATATTTAGGCAGCAGTTCTTAATTTATACGGTTTTGATTAGAATTAAGAAAAATGAAGCAAGTGGTTAGTATATGTGCGAACGCTCTTAAAGGTTTCGATTTGAGCCATTATCAAGTTATCAATTTCAACATCTTTATAGTTTTTGAATAATTTCACTCAAAACTAGGCATTAAAGCTATCCATACAAAGGGTTACTGAGTGTGAGAGAATTTCAGAAGGAAAAACATTAATTATGGGAACGAATAATAAAAGAATGAAAATTAAGACAAAAGATACCAACTGATATTGATTTTATTTTTTGAAGATCAAAGTTAACAGGAAAGCAAGAAGCCAGAAGAGAGTTCCGAAGACGAGAAGAGTGAAAAAAGAAACTTACGGTTAGTTTTAGCCATGGCATCTGTAAATTGATGGGCCTTTGAAACAAATCTAGTACTACGATTAAATTCATAAAGTCCAGGGACTAGTAGAGAATAAAATAAGGGACAACTTTGGTCCAAGAACAGAGACAAGGATAATAATATCTGATGCAACAGTAATCTTTTATTCAATAAGAAAAAAATATATTACAGAAAAAAATATTGAAATGCTGCTTATTTTAATCAATTCCCTCCATGCAAAACAATACTTACTAAGTGGAAAAGAATAAAAAAAAAAAGAATCATTGTTAAGAAGTCATTCAGTTAAGTGTCATTTGGGCGAAAGAGACATGACTGACTAGGCAGAATTTCTTCCCACAGTAGGTTTGTGGTGATACCGAGCAAAAGCGAGAGACCGGATGTTTGCTCTATAACGACCAGAAAGCAAGTGACACAAAGGCATCTGTGCGCAGTTGGATCCGTGCAGATGTTCCGGTTGAAAAATAAAAATTAATCAAATATTACATTTCCATTTCGCGAGCCTCCGTGAATTTTATTTATCAGCCAATGGGAAGCCCAGAATCAAATACAAGTGTGAAATCCCAAACAAACTGCTATGATCCAAAAGGAAGATATAAAAAGCTGATACAGACAGACCCCAGCAGGCAGAACTTGAGGAGAAGAGAGTAATTAATATCTCCCTTGACCAAGTCAATTGGCTACTATGCTCGTCCCTTCACCTCTCCTTCCTTCTCCCCTGTCTCAAAACTACTTACTGACCTAAGGAGCGACTACATCAAAGACATTCCTTACTTACACGCTCCCCACATTCCTAAGCCTTAAATCTCTTTCAGCATTTTATTTGCCATGAATATTTTAACCTACGTTGGACCTATATTCAAGTATTACTTTAATTGTAATAACATTAATTGATATGTGTATCTATAAAAATGTTATTTTTCAACTTAATTTGCTTTTCTTGATTTTATAATCATTTTATGACTTATAGTGGGATATCTACAAGGCCAAATTCCTTTAACCTGCAACAGTATAGAACTACCCTTCACTAGAACGGTCTCCCACTACAACCAGAAAAAGAATAAATAAGCACTCCGCTATAGGTTGTCGTTATTTTCTGCGGTAGACTGGTTGGTAAACAAGGCTACAGAACATAATCTGTCCTGATATTTAACCCATAGCTGGAGGGAGAAGAGGCGGATTAATACCTTTCCCAAAGGTATTTGCGCGTAAGTGAATGCAACGAATTGAACTGGAATTTGAACTCGGCTCCCCGTTTTCTCGTTCCGAGCCGATATCCACTGCACCGCAGTGCACATCAATATTAAGAAGAGAGAGAGAGAGAGAGAGAGCAATAACAGAACAGGAATTAAGAAGAAAGAAGCATTGGATAGTTGGGCAATTACACATGCTATTAAAATTCCAATTTTTGATGACGTCATCTTTTAGGAGAGATTCTTCTCTGAATAAGATATATTGATTGAATCTTAAATCCAATGAAAATGGCGGTAACTTGACTGAAAATCATTGGTAAATTTTCATTTTAAGGTTCCGGAGGCTTTTCCCTCTTCAAAATTATCCAAAATAGCATTATTTCTGTGCAAATGTATATGCTGAACGCAAATCAACAATTAGTTATTGAAGAAACCTACCTTTATTGATCTTAACGACCAGAAAAAATCGAACTTCATCTCGCACTTTTTGTCTCCCGTAACTCTCACAAAGTGATGCAATTAACTGCAGAATGACTTTCGGCGTAGGCAACAAATTTCGGCCAATTTACTTCCTTTACTGAAATTTCCGCCTATTTACTTCCTGTAATGAAAGTAATACGCATAGAAAAAAATTGCGTATGACTTTCATTACAGGAAGTAAATAGGCCGAAAATAGGCCGACGTTTGTTGCCTACGCCGAAAGTTATTCAACAGTTAATTACATGACTGCGTTAGAGTTACGGGAGACAAAATGAGCGAGATGTAGTTCGATTTTTTTCTGGTCGTTCAGATCAATAAAGTTAGGTTTCTTCAATAACTAATTGTTGATTTGAGTTCAGCAAATACATTTGCACAGAAATAATGCTATTTTGGATAAATTTAAAGGGGAAAAAGCCTTCGGGAGCTAAAACGAAAATTTACCAAATCATTTTTCTTTTTTTGGCTTTCGTATTTTATCTCTGAAAGAATATAATAATTTTTTTTCAAAGATAGATTGAACATGTGAGTTTAAAGGAACTGAAACAAAGCCAATTCCCATGCTTAGAATCAGAAATAAAGGTGAAATTGAAATACAAAGAGTTTGTGATTCTACTGGCTCTGAGCTGGCATCTCGACTTCAGTTACATGCTCACCGCCGTAACCCGGCATCCCTTTGAGTTTACTCTCGCCTCCTACAAAAATCTGGTGTAGGCGTCAAAGCTAACCTCGCAGCCGATATTGAAAAAGACCTCCAATCCATATTGGACTGGGGTAAGAAATGGCTAGTAAATTTTAATGCTTCTAAAACGAAGCTACTCTCAATGAACCATCATCGACAATCTCACCTACCTCCCATTAGCATGGACCAGGCTTGCCTCCCAGAGAGTAAAACACTACGCCTCCTGTGTCTCACACTTTCAGCGGACCTCAAATGGAATGACTATATCGAATCCATTGCTAAATCCGCTGCTATGAAAGTCGGTTCTCTGTGTAGGGCCCGGAAGTTTTTTCCGTCTAAATCTATCCTGCACATTTATAAATCTACCATCCGCCCGTGCATTGAATACTGCTGCCATATCTGGTCGGGTGCCCCTGCTATTCTCCTCGGGTTTCTCGATAAGGTTCAGAGGAGGGTCTGTAATGTGATAGATACCGACTTGGCAGACCGCCTGCTGTCTCTCTCTCACCGGCGCGACGTGGCATCCCTGTGTCTCTTCTATAAATACTTTCACGACTTCTGCTCCGATGAACTTAGATCACTGGTGCCCCCTAAATACGAATTTGCACGAGATACTAGATTAGCAACTAGATCCCACCCTTTTACAGTGAAACCGATAAAATGCAACCGCAACTTCTACTCCAACAGTTTCTTTTCTCGCACTTCCCGACTGTGGAATTCCCTTCCACACGATTGCTTCCCCGACGGCAACAATCTCCAGGAGTTTAAATGTAAGGTCAATAGACACCTCCTAACACACTAACCTGCTCCCATTCTATCAAACACTCTTCCCATCTGCCCAACCCTCATCCTCGGTATCCTTACTCATCTGTCACCTTCCTCCTGACATTCCCTAAGTCTAACCACTCCTTCTCTTTACCTTCCCCTATGTAGCCCCATGCGCAATAGTGGCAGTGGAATGCCTTGCTTGGGGTGAGATGATTAAAAAAAAATGACAATTCTTCTGATGATTTTTGTTTTTGATAGATCGACCAGATTAATTTAAGCATCGTACAATGACAACTGCAGATGAGCTACACCACAACGCTCATCGGCAGTTGTCGTTGGCTCGAAACGTGAAATCGGAGAGCCGGTTTCGAATTCCAGTTGAGTTCGTTGCATTCATTTACGCGCAAATATCCGTCTCTTCCATCCAGCTATGGGTTAAATAATAGGATAAATTGGGTTCTATAGCCTTGGCTGGCAACCAGTCTACAGCAGAAAGTAATAAATAAGACTACAATTTATGAAAGGTAGGAGTAAAAGGAATAGTTAATTTAACTGTTTATCGACTCGGCAACTAATTTTGTCTAAATGTAGATAAATATTTTATTTGTATAGATTATTAAAAGAACTAAGGGAAATTTGCGTTGTGGTGTAGTGGATGTGCGTTGTGGTGCAGTGGATATCTACTCGGAACGACAAATCGGGTAGCCGAGTTCGAATTCCGGTTGAATTCCTTGCATTCACTTACGCACAAATACCCTTGGGAAAGGTATTAAACCTTCTCTTCTTTTCAGTTATGGGTTAAATAATGTGATAGATTGGGTTCTATAGCCTTGGTCAGCAACCAGTCTACCGCAGAAAGCAATGGCAACCTACTGTGGGATAATCTTCTACCCAGTCAGTCATGTCTCTTTCGAGATATGATCGTTCAAAGCGTGTAACACGTATGGCACTTAACTGACTGAAGGGAAATAATCACACATAAATTTAGTAAATTAAGTTAATTTACCTCTCTTCCCACTAGAGATGGGACAGGAAATATATAGATAAATACATACTGTTAATTATTATCTGGTTTGATTGTATTATCTTACTACTTGAAAGATCCAAGATGGAATCCTTTAATATGAGCAAGCATAAATATATCTTAGCTGTTTGAGTCAATCATGATATTAAAAGCATTTTTACTTTCATTTATTACACATATAGATACATAACAAACTAGCCGCCTGTATCCGCGGATGTCTGTTTGTGAGGGTGGCAAGGCAATCCATGTTTGATAAAACTGTTTAAGTGCGAAAGAGGTATGTAATAATAATAATAATAATAATAATAATAGTCAGTCAGTTAAGTGCCATACGTGATACACGCTTGGGCGATCATGTCTCGAAAGAGACATGACTGACTGCGCAGAAGATTATCCCGCAGTAGGTTGCCATTGCTTTCTGCGGTAGACTGGTTGCCGACCAAGGCTATAGAACCCAATCTGTCCTGTTATTTAACCCATAACTAGAGGGGGAAGAAATGTATTATATTATTAAGTAGTGATAAGTGGGGGATCAGTTTATTACTTCATAACAATAGAAAACCGACCCCCACTTTATGATTAGTAGAACCTTTAATCACGATTCCAACTATTATGTTCAGTCAGTCAGTTAAGTGCCATACGTGATACATGCTTTGGGCGATCATGTCTCGAAAGTGACATGACTGACTGGGCAGAAGATTATCCCGTAGTAGGTTGCCACTACTTTCTGCGGTAGACTGGTTGCCGACCAAGGCTATAGAACCCAATCTGTTCCTGTTATTTAACCCATAACTGGAAGGAATAGACGGATTAATACCTTTCCCGAGGGTATTTGCGCGTAAGTGAATGCAATGAATTCGGGTGGAATTCGAACTCGGTTCCCCGATTTCTCGTTCCGAGCCGATATCCACTGCACCACAAATAATAATGATAATAATTAACAACAACAAAAGCAATAACAAAAATAATGGTTTTGTTTGGATACAGTTTCAATAGCGGAAAATATAGTCTGAATCAGTCGGGGATATGCTCGATCGATGAGAAAAAAAGCGAGAATGTTAATTGGTGCATTAGGCGTATTGCATTACATGCGAGCAAGCATAAGTTTCTTAATCCCATCTAGGTAGACAGTTTGGTAGGTGTCAAAACAAAACATTAGCTACTTATATAGGTATTTCACGAATATATTTATACAATACCTTCCACCCACCCACAGGTACTTACATGCATCCGCGTCTTCATTAGCATAAAACAATATCCGTGCATACATTATTCATATCGATCTATTCTCGTACAAATAGTGATGCAGGAAATAAAATGAGTTGCGCAAAGAAAGGAGAAAATGCATGTCTTGTAAATTAGCGTTCAAAAGCTTGCTTTTTATCTGAGTTCGAATACATACGCTGGTACATTTTTTTTAAACATTTCACAACAAACAAGGTAATAAAGACACTTTTGTGGTGCATTGGATATCGGCTCGGAACGAGAAATCGGGGAGCCGAGTTCGAATTCCACCCGAATTCATTGCATTCACTTACGCGCAAATACCCTTGGGAAAGTTATTAATCCGTCTATTCCTTCCAGTTATGGGTCAAATAACAGAACAGATTGGGTTCTATAGCCTTGGTCGGCAACCAGTCTACCGCAGAAACTAATGGCAACCTACTGTGTGATAATCTTCTGTCTAGTCAGTCATGTCACTTTCGAGACATGATCGCCCAAAGCGTGTATCACGTATGGCACTTAACTGACTGACATTTAGATTGATAGGAAATAAACAACAATTCAATCTGTTGAGAATGATCGAATCAGTTTTTGTTGATAATTGTAAAATCGATAAATTGTAAAAGTAAATTCTACTCCATCAGCTTCTTTTCTCGCACTTCCCGCCTGTGGAATTTCCTTTCGCATACTTTCTTTCCCGATAGCTATAATCTCCAAGAATTTAAATGTAAAGTCAATAGTCATCTCCTGTCTCACTAACTTACATCCTTTCTCTCATGCTTTTTTTTCTCCGTCCACCCAACTCATCAGTATTCTCTTCCTTCTCATACTCTCTTCCTAACACCCCCTGTAACCTGCTACTCTTTCTCATAACATTTCTCCTATGTAACCCCCTGCACAACAATGGCAGTAAAATACCTTGCTTGGGGCTACATGATTATAAAAAAAAATAACCCAAACAAGACAATAAAGCCATTAAAACACTGTTGTGGCCTGTTAGGGTCAGAAAGAAAGACACGAAAACAAAAAGTATGTTGAAACAGTGTATTGGAATAACAGAACATATATACAAAATAAGAGTGTTATTAGTCAACAGATAGAAGTGTCCGTCCGAACTCTCAATTTAGATTGGGTCTCTCCTGCCTCCCTTGGGAAGTCTCGCAGATTTGTATTTATGAAGGAGGAAGAGTTCATTCCAATGTAGATAGGGCACTATAACAGACACAAAAAGGTTATTTGAGTATGAAAAAATAGAAAGACCTTATTAAGATATAAAAAAAGAAAGACCCTATTAAGGACGAAAACATTAAAAGAATAGGAATTAAAAAGTCTGTACATTTAGGCTGGTAGGAAATATACAAGAATTTAATTTGTCGAGAATGAGCGAATCAGTTTTTTATTCTTTTATCCCAAACAAGGAAATAAAGCCATTAAGACGCAAATGGAAAATGGGTTACTGAGTACGAAAGGATATAAGTAAAAGAAAGACCTTATTAAAAAGAAAAAAATAGAAGGACAAGGATTAAAAAGGCGCAGGATAACGATTCACATTGCAAGAACATTTGAAGATAAAACTCGATTGGAAAACAATAAACTAGAAGAGAGTTCGACAAAGTCAGAAGTTCAACAGAAGAAACTGTTAGCATAAAACTTACGATTATATCAATAATTATGAGACCTTGCTGCCAATCTAGTACTGCGCTTAATTCCATAAATTCTATGTACAAAAGAGGAAAGTTCTTCAGAACAATTACCATTAAAGTATTTATAGAAAAGACACAGGGAAGATACGTTATGGTGCTTAGAAAGAGACTGAAGTAGACATACCAGGACCAATGATATTGCAGAATATTTGCTAGATTTTATCAAGAATCAGTAAATGTACACTAGTGGCCATAATTATTAGGCCACCCCAAATTTTAAAAAAAGAAATGATGTATTTCATACTATTTTTAGTATTTATTGCCAAATGAAAATAGAATGGTTCTTTTGTTATTACTTTGCAAAATTTTACAAGGCAAGGAAGCAAAGATGAGCTCGTCCGAATCACCCTAAGTTTTCTGCATTCTTTCATAGATGAAACTGCAATATGGGTAATTATTAAATATTTATAAATTCATTTGATTTACATGTTATAGTGCAATATTTACAAAAGAACCATTTTATTTTCATTTACAATTATTCACTTCGCATTAAATACTAAAAAATAGGATGAAATACATAATTTTTTTAAAACACCGGGGTGGCCTAATAATTATGGCCTTTAGTGTATAAGTAGAACACCAGCCAATAAGTGGCAGCAATATTCAGAATATAAAACTTGACTGTTCATGTATATATTCATTTTTATAGAAGTGTTTTTTTTTTTTAATTATCATGTTTTTTCAGGATTTTTGTTTTCGTTTTTAACTTTTTGTCAGTGAATTGCTATTTTTCCTCGGGAAAAGGAAATATATTGCTTTTTCATCACCTTCACCAAAGTGTTGAAACCTTCTCTTGTCATAGTTACCGCCCAAAGCTTTCAATTCCCACCTCCCAATAACCACGAGGATACGTGCTTATAATAAATTAGCTTAACTACCAATGTGGACAAAACACACAAACATTTTATGTGTAAAACATTTGTTTTATTATGAAACATGCGAATCTCTTTTTCATTATTTTGGTCTCTCTTGTGCTGTCTCTCTCTCACTCTCTTTATATATATATATATATATATATATATATATATATATATATATATATGCTACCGGCCATAACTATTGGGAAACTCCCGTGTTTAAAATAATGATGTATTTTATACTATTTTTGAGTATTTATTACCAAGTATATAATTGTAAATGAAAATAGAATGGTTCTTTTGTTAATTCTGCACAAAAACATGCGCATCAAATGAATTCATAAACATTTTATAATTACCTACATTGCAGTTTAATAAATGAAAGAATGAAGAAAATTTAGGGTGATTCGGGCGAGTTCATCATTGCTTCCTCGCCTTGCAACATTTTGCAAGGTAATAATAACAAAAGAACCATTCTATGTTCCTTTAGAATTATCCACTTGGCAATAAATACTAAAAATAGTATGAAATGCATTGTTTCTTTAAAAAAAATGGGTTGGCCTAATAATTATGGCCGGTAGTGTGTCCACACACACACGTCCACACACACACACACACACACACACACACACACACACACACACACACACATATATATATATATATATATAACCACAGAGACACACATACACACGCATATATATATGAATATAAATATACATATACACACATGTACAAGTATATATATATATATATGTATATATATATAGACACAGAGACACACATACACACGCATATATATATGAATATAAATATGCATATACACACATGTACAAGTATATATATATATATGTTACTGGTCTTTTCACAGTGCTCAATATAATATGACCTGGGCTATTAAGTATATGTTAATAAACATAAATATTATCCTACGTCTATACCACGACTCGGAGTTTCATTCCCTATGCAATCTATAATAATAATAATAATAATAATAATAATATATATATATATATATATATATATATATATATATATATGTGTGTGTGTGTGTGTGTGTGTGTGTGTGTGTGTGATAGGATAAAGAAAAAGGAGGAAATGTCTATAAAGTTAACATGCTTCGCTTTTATTAAACTTAATCTGAAAACGAAATATGGAGGATAAAAAATTATTGTATTTTTATTTTTGGGTTGTTTGTCTTTTATCGGTTAAGCAAATCTTACATTTATTAATCTTGTCAAGCTGCGTTCGTGTTTATAATTCGTGTGTGCTTGTGACTCGCAATTCTAGTTGGTCTATGCAGGAAGTGGTTGTTAATATGTATGCGTGTGTCTATATATGGTTATTAATATTGTGGCTATAGGGAGATGGTTAATGTTTCTTTGATTTGGCCTTGTGTTAGACATAACCGCACTCTGTACAGTTTACAAGTTTCATGCAGAATTATCATCAGAAGGTTTTCTTCAGAAGGTTGGTTGTCGGCAGGTTGGAATGTGTGAATGTATGGAATAGTGGAAGAATAATATGTACATTTTTCATGTTAAAATAGAAATTTATTAAAAAGAAAGAATAACAAGAATAGATATCAGTTAGAAAGAGTTTATGAGTACGCGGGTATGTATTAGCGTTTGTAGGTAAGAATGTCTTTGAATGGGGAAAAAAATGTTAAATGAATCAGCACACGAGAAATAAGGAGAAAGAGGACGAATGTTCGGGTAACTTGAAGCTTCTCCCGTTACATTTTAGATTGTCGTCTCTGCTGCTTCCATCCCTGACTGACTGACGCTGATCGAAGCCATTTATATAGTCTTTTATAACTTCTCACTGGATCGTGAAGTATTGTGGGTCTTGCAAACCGCTTCCATTGGCCAGAATATCAATTTAACATCTACTTGCGAAATCTGGTTTCGACTTTTTCTTTAAGCACATGATCAATCCTTTTTCTATTTGGGAAAAACCAGGATTTCACACGTCATTGTAAATTTTTGTAAAAACGAAGAAAGTTGCTTTTAATTCTTAATTTTCTATCCCCCACAATGTGTATGCGTTTGTGTATATAGGGTTTTTATGGCGAATTGGCATGGCGAAAGAAGCATTCCAGAAGTTGAGTAAAGTATTAAGAAACAGGACAATTTCGCTAGAAACTAGGAAGAGAGTACTGGATTGCTATGTGATGTCCGTCATTCAATATGACAGTGAATGCTGGACAATACCATCAAAGATGAAGGAAAAACTTGAAATGTGGTTCTACAGAAGCATACTGGATATAAAGTGGAGATCATTTCCTTATTACAATCAACATATAAAATGACCCCTCACTTTGTGGTCACATCAGTTTCTAGACATTTATATTCCTGAGATCCAAAAGCACAAGGGTGCATTTCCAGAGCTGAGAAGAGTATTAAGAAACAGGACAATTTCGCTAGAAACTAGGAAGAGAGTACTGGATTGCTTTGTGATGTCAGTCCTTCAATATGGCAGTGAATGCTAGACAATGCCATCAAAGATGAAAGAAAAACTTGAAGTAACTGAAATGTGGTTCTACAGAAGGATGCTGTGAATATCATGGATCGAGCATGTGAGCAATGATGAGGTCTTGGAAATGATGGAAACAAAAAGGAAATTAATACTGAGCATCAGGAAGAGAAACAGCTGAAGTTCCTGGGACACGCAATGAGGAAGGAGGGCTTGGAGAATCTGATACTAACAGGCCAGGTAGAGGGAAAAAGAGACAGGGGAAAGAAAGCAACGGATAACATATTTGAAGGACCTAATCAGGTGGATAACGGAACGAAAATTGCATGGTGTAACAGGAGGTGTGCTCAGAGCCACCAGGGATAGGGAAACATGATCGCCTACGTCCTGAAGGGACAAGGCACAAAGAAGAAGAATGTGTATGCATCTGTCACATATGGTCTTGTGTTTATGCTATGTAATTAGAAATTTTAAATAAATTATTGCATCTGCAATTTTATTGGTTTTGACATGGCGCCTTAGTTTCAGTCTCTTTCCTTGCGCCATAACATAACTGATGTCCTTTCACCTTTGGTACCTCGACTTTACGAATTGAAGCGCAGTACTGGATTAGAAGATAGGTCTCATAATTTTATAAATGAAATGGCTAGATGTAACCGTAAGTTCTACGCTCAGAGTTTCTTCTCGCGCACTTCTCGCATGTGGAACTTGCTTCCGTTTTCTTGCTTTGTTGTTAAACTTGATCTTAAAAATTAAATGTAATGTCAATCGTTATCTTCTCTCTACTTAATTACTTTACTTTTTGTTCTTTGGCCTTTAATAATGTTTTTTTCCTTTTCTCATATTCTTTTACATTCAGTAACACTTTACGGCTAAGTAACTTTGTTGCCTTGCTTAGAGTGAAATGATTAAAAAATAAGACAAAAAATAATCCTACCTTCCAATTTTATAGATCATACTAGTCTCTCTGAAAGCAATACATTGCGCCTCTTCGGTCTCACTCTCTCAGCCAATCTCAAGTGGAATGAATACATCAAATCAATAGCTACATCTACTGCTAGGAAGGTTGGATCGTTGTTCCGAGCCAGGAAGTTGTCCTCGTTAGAATCCATTAAATTTACCATTCTTCCTTTGATATATCTGGTCGGATGCTCTTGCTATACATCTAGGGATTCTCGACAAAAGAGGATCTGCAATGTTATCGGTCCCATTCTGGTAGCTCACCTTTAGTTACTTTCTCAACGACGGGATATGGCTTCCGTCTGTCTTACTCTATCAAGTATTTTCACCGCTTCTGCTATGACGAGCCTCGTTCCTTGTTAACTCGCCCTCATGAAATTACTCGTACAACTAGTTTAGAAATAAGGTCCTACCTTTTTACCATCAAAATAGGTAAATGTAACTGTCACTTCTTTTCTATCAGTTTGTTTCCTCGTACTTCCCGCCTGTTGAACTCACTTCCCCACGATTGCTTCCAATGATGGCGACGATCTCTAAAGGTTTAAGTAAAACGTCAATTGCCATCTAATATCTCTTTGACTTCCAACTCTTCTTCACTACCTTGTATTTTGACGTCATTTTCTCTCAATTTTCTTCTTTTTTTAACTTATTTCTTGTCATTCTTTCTTAAATTCATTCTTTTTTTCTTCTTTCTGATATATTTATTCTCTTTTATTCGCGTTCTTTCATTTCTACGTTTTCTTTCTTTCTTTCTTTCTTTCTTCTCCCAAAATGCCTCATTATTATCTTGTCATTGTACTTTTCTTTTCATTCTCCTTCTCAGATTCGTTTATTATTTGGCGCTATTCTTTCTTTCTTTCTTTCTTTCTTTCTTTCTTTCTTTCTTTCTGTCTTTCTTTCTTTCTTTCATTCTTCTCCCAAAATGCCTCATTATTATCTTGTCATTGTACTTTTCTTTTCATTCTCCTTCTCAGATTCGTTTATTATTTGGCGCTGTTCTTTCTTTCTTTCTTTCTTTCTTTCTTTCTTCTCCCAAAATGCCTCATTATTATCTTGTCATTGTACTTTTCTTTTCATTCTCCTTCTCAGATTCGTTTATTATTTGGCGCTGTTCTTTCTTTCTTTCTTTCTTGATCCAATTTTTCTCCCGAAAATATAAGTTTGCTTTCGTCTACGTATTTTCTTTTATATTGTAACACAGTGAATAAACAATTTTTTGCTAACCGTGTTGGATTGTCTTCTTTCTTTCTTTCTTTCTTTCTTTCTTTCTTTCTTTCTTTCTTTCTTTCTTTCTTTCTTCTCCTAAAATGCCTAATCTTGTCATTGTACTTTTTTCATTCTCCCTCTCAGGTAAATGTAACTGTCACTTCTTTTCTATCAGTTTGTTTCCTCGTACTTCCCGCCTGTTGAACTCACTTCCCCATGATTGCTTCCATGATGGCGACGATCTCTAAAGGTTTAAGTAAAACGTCAATTGCCATCTAATATCTCTTTGACTTCCAACTCTTCTTCACTACCTTGTATTTTGACGTCATTTTCTCTCAATTTTCTTCTTTTTTTAACTTATTTCTTGTCATTCTTTCTTAAATTCATTCTTTTTTTCTTCTTTCTGATAAATTTCTTCTCTTTTATTCGCGTTCTTTCATTTCATTGAATACTGTTGCCATATCTGATCGGGTGCTCCTGCTATTCATCGTTGATTCTCGAGAAAATTCAAAGGAGGATCTGCAATGTAATTTGGGAGGTCGATTTCAGTCACTTTCTGACCAATGGAAAGCGGCTTCCCTTTTTCTTTTCTACAAGCATTTTCACGGCTTATGCACGGACAAGCTTCATTGTGGGGGCCTACCTACAAATGGGCTCGTCCACACCTTATAATTGGCTACCAACTCTGAGTATGAATGAGTGAGTCAGGACGCCTACGAGAGAAAGTACTCTCCAGTCCACGTTTACCTTTGTACAACGTTTCTCGAGAATATACTATTCAACCTTATATCCGAGTCCGGATTTATTCGGACAACTAAATTGGCAACTAGGTTCCACACTTTTACTTTCAAAATAGGCAAATGTAACCGCCAATTCTTCTCTAGCAATTTCTTTCCTCTTACTTTCTCTCTGTGGAACTCTCATCCATGCTTGCTTCCTTAATAACTACAATCTCTAAAGGTTTAAATGAAACGTCATTTGGCATCTTCTATATCCTTGACTTCGATCTCTCCCTTACCTTCTCTTAAACTTCCCCTGCTCCTTTTTTTCTTTTCTGTCTTCCCTCTAATCTCACTGTAGCCCCATGCGCCCCAGTGGCTGTACTGCCTTGCTTCGGGTGAACCGATTAAAAAATAATCTTCGAAAGTAATTTTTGAAAGAGTTAATTTGGTTACATTATTTACATTGTTCGGACTGTTAAGATCGTTGTACACTCCGGCCTTCTTCAGATGCTAGAAATTTCGAACCGGACCATTTATTTTGATCACTGAAGTAGATCGTTCTCGTTCCATGTGCGATGCCACTTCCAGATGGCCCAGAGGATATCGGCGTTGGTTAGTTCCAGTGACTGGGTTCCAAAGAAATGTTCAATACCTGGCTAAATATAGATAAATACATAACATCCGGAAGTAGCATCACACATGGAACGAGAACAATAATACTCCAGTGGTCAAAATAAGGGGTTCGGTTAAAAATTCTTAACATCTGAAGAAAGAAGGGGCCTGCAACGGCCGAAAGGTTGTAAACATGGTAATGAAGAAGTGATTTAGGAAATTAAGGCGTATTTTGAGGACAAAGACAAATCGTTCTACAAAGGCATCAAAGTCATCCTCATCAAGTGGTAATAATCGGTCCTGTTTTGGTTAATCTGAGGTCAACAACACAGCGTGAGTAGAATTGACCAAAAGTCATGGAGGTTGACTTGACGGGCTAGGAGTAGTGTTATCTATCTATCTATCTATCTATCTATCTATCTATCTATCTATCTATCTATCTATCTATCACATCAGAAAGCAATGCTCTATCAACACACGAAATTCATACTTTTCCATTGTTTGAAAATTTGCAACAGTAGCTTTATTTAAATAACTGTAATTTTTAAACAAATAATTTGATTGGGCCCAAATTTTGTCACGTGCCAGTTAGAATGTTAAAGTTAGAATTTCCTATCATATAGATCTTTTTTTAGTGGTTCCATCTATATCTCAGGCCCGGGACTTATTGAGCGATGGCTTATCTATCTATCTATCTATCTATCTATCTATCTATCTATCTATCTATCTATCTATCTATCTATCTATAACCCTATTTTCAGATGGCTGGTATTAATTTAAAGTGATTTTCAAGATGAGAAGATATTTCTCTAAAACTGGAGAATACAATTATTTTTGTCGGGAGGAGTAGCCAAAAGGTCAACAAGTGAAAACCAGGTTCGAAGTTATTTGGTGCGATATTATTTTTTCTAAGCGAATTCATCAAAGTCATGTCAGACTCTATCAATGGGTTTTGACGATGGGTGACCCTAGGTCGAAATGAGGCCCTGACAATTTCCTGTCTACTGGGTTACCGGGACAGTTGATAAGGGTAGGCAGACAATAAAAGTGGGTGTAAAGTCGAAATGGATAAATGTAATTGTTTTCATTTCGAGATGGTGAGGTTATACAGTGAGAGAAATGAAAACCCTCCACCACTCTTCCCCACCCAGGTCTGAGTGCTGTTTTACAAAATCAGAATGCAAAGACGAAATTTGTGAGTTGGGCCCCGTGTTTGGGAGGAGATAAGTTGGGGGAAGTGATTTGAAGGCGGTTTGAATAATACGGTCGGTCTAAAAAACTCGCCTGTTGCTAGAAATAAGAGGAAGACGATCAGAGAGAGACATTGCCAAATTCAACAAACTGATCGTCCCGCAGAAATAATACAACACGAATACTTCTACTCAATATCAGTCAACTGATATTTCTTTTTTCTCACTTAGTTTGGCTTGCTTGTAACCTTGTAATTATTCAGTATATGTAAATATATATATAAATCTATACCGTGTAGTTGAGGTATTGAATCTGGTTTTTATCATAAATCAATCCCTTGCAAGTTTGGTTCATCCTCATCAAGTTGTAATAAGCGGTCCTGTTTTGGCTAATCTGAGATCAACAACACAGAATTGGCCAAAAGTCAGGGAGGTTGACCTGACGGACCTGTAGCGGAATTCTGGGTCCTGATTGGTCATCAAATCACAAAATTCAAAATACGTCAGAGAAACGGTTTTTCCATAGCTAAAAGAAAAAATCGTTTCTGATCCATCCCATTCGATATTTAAGGATAGTCACTAACCGGTCACGGGCAGTCAGAGTAGGCAGGTTGCTGACACACATCAAAGGTGTAACTCTCAACTTCAAGTGATCGGGCATTGTCCCCTCCTCTCTCTCTCTTGTTCCTTCTCTATCTCAACAATTACTGCTACGAACATTTTGTATGAACTCTTAATTCTTCAACCTTATCATTGAATACGAACTCTACTATAACTTCTTACTAAGATTTATAATTGAACATTAATTTCTACAACTCTTGTTATTCCTTCTTATAATAAATTTCTATTTTAAATGTAAAATGTATATTTTATTATTCCACTCTTTCACACTAATCTACATATTCCAACTGCCGACAACAAACCTTTTGATAATAATTCTGATGAAAAACCCTTCTGATGAATATTATTCAACATAAAATTCATAAACTGTAGGGAGTTCGGTTAAGTCAAAACACAAGACCAACAAAAGAAACATGAACCAGCTTCCTACAAATCATACTGACAGATTTTATTAAGGTAAATATATAATATGAATTTTATTTTAAATACATATCAATAAATAAAATGTTTAAGAACAACTGAAATTATTAAGCATTTAAAAATTTTCATGCATATTTCATGCATAAGAATTTTTTTCATGTGCAGTATGTTGTTTTTATAAGATCATAGAAATTAAACTTTGTCTTTTGAATTTTTGGTATGTTTGTTGTATATGTTGGCTTGGGAAAGTATTGGTTTTATTAGGAAAGGTGGGATTAGGAAAAAACCGGTGCACAGGTTAATATTTTGGTAATATTTGATGGCGAAACTGTCGTGGATAGATCTATCTATCTATCTATCTATCTATCTATCTATCTATCTATCTATCTATCTATCTTCAGTCTGTTCATAATCAATCAATCAGTCAATCAATCAATCAGTTGGGCTCCTCGGCGTGGTGTAATGGTCAGCAAACTTGTCACGCTAGAACCTATCACAACTGAGTAGAGAGTTCGACCCTCACTGGGTACTCCATACTTTCGGCCTTGTGCCACATGTAAGCGTTGCTTAGAAAATCAACTATCTATTTATCTATCTACAGACTATTCATAATCTATCTATCTATCTATCTATCTATCTATCTATCTATCTATCTATCTATCTATCTATCTTATCTCAGTCTCTTCATCTATCTATCTATCTATCTATCTATCTATCTATCTATCTATCTATCTATCTCAGTCTCTTCATATATCTATCTATCTATCTATCTATCTATCTATCTATCTATCTATCTATCTCAGTCTCTTCTATCTATCTATCTATCTATCTATCTATCTATCTATCTATCTATCTCATCTCAGTCTCTTCATATCTATCTATCTATCTATCTATCTATCTATCTATCTATCTATCTATCTATCTATCTATCTTCATACTGTTCATAATCTATCTCCAGTCTGTTTATTAACTATCTATCTGTACCGTATATCAGGGGAAGCACATATTCTGTGTCATAATAATCAATAAAAATAATTACATGCACCGCTGAAGCTCATTCACCATTTTTTTTCTTTCAGTTAAAAGTCGCACCTACCGAAAGCAACAACAAAGAATAAAGTAACATAAATAAAGGACCACGGGGAGGGGTATCTTTTAATTTATTTTCGCGTAAATCGACCCACGCAACAATCAGTACACTGGAAAGAAATCACACTCGAACGGCGCTGACCCGAATAGACACCCTCGCGCAGCCACACGAGCTTTTTCCCTGCTGCGAAGGTGAAAAATTTTGTAGGTATGACGCCTGCAGTCAGAAGAACATTAAAGAAAAAGACGAGAAACTCTTGAGATTTGTTTTTTCCCTCTTTCTAAAACCTGCTCGGATTTTGTCAGTAAGGTGTGTCGGATTCCAAATGGAAAGTATGTGTGATTATAAGGTTACCGAACAAAACTCAGTATTTTGACGCAAGTGAGGCAAATTAAACAAAAATAAATTGTAATAAGAAAGAAAGAAAGTGTAACAGAAAAAATCAAACGTGTGATTGCGCTTTGAAATAAATAAGAAAAACAAACTACATGTAAAAGGAAATCTTTTGTAGAGAAAGTGGGTTAATAACAGATCATCACACATTAGCACGAATCACGTAATTATTTTTATGTTCACCCATACATAGTCCGAGAGATTCTTGAGGTAGAATAAGAGACACGCTTTTTGCAGGCATAATGGAAGGTAAAGGTTAACTTTAGATTACAGTAATCGTTGAAGCATCCTCTTGGGAGTCTGTCTCTCAAAAAAACAACCGTTCTTGGGAAAAGGTTAACTCAAGAGGACTTGTAGCGTGGGGAGCTGGTTAATGTTTCTTTGGTTCGGTCTTGTATCAGACTTTTTCGGCCAAAAGACGTAACTCCTCATTAAGCTCTTCATTCGGTTCCTACTAGGATGTCCTGTATGGAAACATTTTAATATCCTTTTCTGTAAAGGTTTTGGCACGTCTACCCTATCACTGAACAGTAGTACGTTATCGCACATGGAGAAGCCTTCTGCAATATTTTGGTCTTTTTCAACGATTTTCGCTTTCGTCTCTTTTATGAATTCATTCTTTATAGCTTCGTATTTGATGTCTTTTAATGGTACGGCAGCTCCCTAATTGTGTTACACATTGTATTTTTTAATTCTTCTTCAGATCTTAGTGCAGCAATAACGGAGTCTTCAAGCGGTTCTATCTGTTTAGGAATCAGTCTCGATAGACCGTCCGCATGCTCAATTTTGCTAGAAGGTAAATATTACAAGTTAAAATTGTAATTTAATAAAACAGTACCCCACCTCAACAGTCGGTTTGCTGTGTACGTGGGTAGACATTTTTTTGAACGATATATTGTAAGTAATGGTTTGTGGTCTGTCTGAAGGGTGAAGAACCTTCCGTGGATATATCTGTGGAATTTAGGTACAGCAAATATGATGTCTAAGGCTTCTGTCAGTATCTGAGAGTAGCTTCTCTCAGCTGGAAGCAGTGATATGCTAGCGTGGGCGATCGGCTTTGTACTTCCGTCTTTCATCTTATGTAATATGCACGATCCGATCCCGTGCGAACTCGCGTCGCTGGCTATCAGTTTCTCCAGTTTTGGATCATAATGTGTTACAAATAAATCGGATGCCAATATTTTTTTAATAATTTCAAATGCCTGTTGGCATTAGTCTGACCAACCCAGGCCTTATCCTTTTTTCCTAGTAGTTCATTAAGGGGTGCTCGAAGGTTGTGTAAATTCGGCATGAAATCTTGGTAGTAGCTGACTAGTCCCAAGAAAACTCTGTAGCGATGCAATATTATTTGGTGCCGGCATATTTTTGATCGCCGAATATCTAGTTGGATCAGGTTTTTTGCCATCTTTGTTTATTATATGGCCCAAGTATTTAATCTCTTCCAAGAAGAAATCGCACTTTTCCTCTTTGACCTTAAACCCGAAATTACGAAT
Source organism: Ascarosepion bandense (assembly GCA_037127315.1). Classification (NCBI taxonomy): domain Eukaryota; kingdom Metazoa; phylum Mollusca; class Cephalopoda; order Sepiida; family Sepiidae; genus Ascarosepion; species Ascarosepion bandense. Next base: position 1,027,383 of record JBBBDQ010000973.1, read on the forward strand.
TTTTTTTTATATGTTTAGTGTGCTGCTCAATCGTTTCGCTTTTTATTAAAACGTCCCCAAGATAAGCGAAATCAAATTCCGCCAACATCGTATCCATGACTTGCTGAAAAATAGCGGGGCCTACTTTTACGCCAAACGCTAATCTTTCATATTTGTATAGACCTCTATGCGTGTTAATGCATAAGAGCTTCGAGCTTTCTTCGTCTCCAGGAATCTGTAGATGTGCCTCGCTCAGGTCTATTTTGGAGACATATCTGCCTTCCGTTTAATTTTTTAAATACTTCTTCCGGACTCGGAAGTGGGTAATGGTAATCCTTTACTGCCTCAGTCAAACCTGTCGAGAAATCCACGCATACGCGTATTTCCCCAGACTTTTTTAAAATGTAAACTGCAGGTACTACCCAATGGTTGTATTCCACCTTGGATATAATTTTGACATTTTGACTTGTAAGTACTTTCGAATGTTAATACCTTCGTCTTCCTCGGTCCTTGTTACTTTCACTCTGCTGCTTCTGCATTTAGAGGCTTTATGTCCCTTTTTGTGACAGTTTCGACATCTTTTAAATTTAAAAGGGCAATCCTGATATCAATGGTACTCACTACATCTATAACAAGGGCTTGGAGGTGGTTTCTTCTCCGATCTTCCAAACGATCTAGTAGGCGAAATGCCAGTTTTTACTTGAATTTGTCATTTGAGGAGGGGAGGAAAAACGTGTTTTCCTTTGTATTTTTTTATGTTAGCTACTCCAGCTTCTTCAATGTTCCTCGAATCGTGGCAATATTCAGCTAATTTTTGTAGAGTTAGATTTTGCTCGTTTTCTAATTTTGTTAAAATTCTCCTTCTCGTTTCCGCATCTTTATTTGCAATCAAACCTTGTACAAAGACTAAGCATTTGAAATTATCTGCCGTGAGTTCTGCTAGTCTAAATTCGTCGCAAAGCTTATTTACCACTGATGCGAAAGTGGTGTAGTCTTAGTCATCGTTTTTTCGTAAATTTAAACATTCCCATCTGTTATGGAATAGAGATGTCATTGGGTTAAACAAGTCTGTTAATAGTTTTAAGGTTTCAGCAAATTTTAACTCATACGTTTTCTTTTGCATAATGTAATCCACGAATTTGTTGTGTTTCGTGTGTTCCCAGTTTGCCAAGAAGGTAAACGTACTTTCTTCTCATCCGACCAGCTGCTACAATCGACTTCGTGAAAGTCCTGGTATCGTCTATAATATAGAGCAAAGGTTTTTTCTCATCCGGGTCGTAATTTTGTAAAAATTCAAACTGCATGTTTTGCTGTTGCTTTTGTGTTTGTAGTTGTTTCTTCTTATTAAATTGTTGCTCCATTAAGGTTTTTTGGAATTCGAGCTGTATTTTCTCATTGCGTTCTTGTTGTCTCATCTGGAGTTTCATCAGTTCTACAATCGTTGCTTTGAAATATTCCATTTTACCGGAGGGGGAAATTTTTTTACTGTTTTTCCTCTGGGCATTAATTTTGTTTATCGTATTTTTCCTCCGTGTAAGACTCGTTACAGTCGTAGTAGGATTCTTTTTTTCCACCACTGCAGTGATTGGTAATTTCTCGTCACTGTTTGTGGTCGACCATATGTATAGTTTTATTTTAATCCTTTCTCGTGACTGCTGTGTTTCCCGTAAGTTCTTTTTTTCCTGTTCGGAACCTCGTTGTCACTGTTGTGGTGGTGACTGACTTGAGAACGTATTTTTTTTCTTCCACGTGAACTGTTTGAATCTTCGTCGTCACTGTTGTGGTGGCGACTGACTTAAGACCGTATTTTTTTCCTTCGCGTGACTGTTCGTAACTTCATCGCCACTGTTGTGGATCTGGGGTTAGATCCAATAAATACACAACACAGAGTAATACGTTAGAAAACGCAATATATTGAAGAGAAATATGTACAGTGGAGGTTAGTAGAATATCGTACAATACGGTTAGTCGAATACGAGAGAATACGAGATAATACGAGACGTGAGACTTGGCAATGTTACCCCCAGGACTAGATCGCTAGGATACACTAACACTGTTAATGCTCTGTAGTCCACTAATAACTACTACTATATATAGTCTTAGGAAGAGACCATATTAGTGTAAACAGGGAAGGTGCCCCAGCAATATATTAATAAATATACATATTATCTTACGTCGGGGACACGATTCGATTTTTCATGCATTAGGCCATCCTAGGTGAATATTACAAAGTGACCGTTTAAGAGATTTGAATTTAAGTTGACTCGATGTTCATGGGAGTTAAATTTTATAATGTTAGAGTAATATTTCTTTAATTTATCAAGAGCAAAATTTAAATAGACAAAAATTGCATGGAGAACAAAAATTGCATGGAGACAAAAATTAAAATTTAAACTTTAAATAAAAATTATGAAGGCAGATGAACTCAAATGTGAGTCATTCATAATTATTAATAGTAATATTTGCGGAGAAAAGAATGAAAAAAAAAAGTTGGGAAGTAATGGAGTGGGAAAGAAAGAGACAATAACTCGTATCAATCAGTATCTAAGGATTTAAGTGAGTATTTGATTCTATGGCAGCATGTGCTCAATAATTCAATTTTTTGTTAAGAAGATTAGGGTTATTTATATGATTTAAGATGACAAGCTTTTCTAAAAGATTTAAGTTACATTTATCATTTTTCCATTATAAGTTCTGGTTTTAAAGAAGATATTCCCGATGATAATTGGGTTGTTGTTTTTTAACTTCCAATAATATATGGATAAAGTAGTGCTTTTGCTGTGTTTACTGTTGTTTAAAGACAACATCTGATTATTGAAACGATATTTCCACTTATTTTCAGTTGCTCTAATATAGAATTTAACATCATCATCTGAATGGAATCGAGCTCTATAAATAACACTTTCGGGCATACACTGGGCATACAACGGGCAGGTTTTATATTTTCGACAGCTGCAATTATATTAGAAGGGTCATTATTATTATGAGTAGGTAACTGTTATTCTTCAGGTGGGCCAAATATTTATTTGATATCACATTATTATGTGTGAAATATATTTATCCATGTAAAGAAATGTGCTCATGAACTCTCCTCTGTTCTCTCTAAACTACTGCCTTTCTGCTTCCTGCTTTCCTGCCTGCTGGATATCCTCTTCCGTAGTTCTTATATATTAAAATACCGGAGAACCCTCTGACTCCGCTAATTATCACCCTATCAGCCTCCTACCGATCTTTGGGAAAGTGTTCGAAGCCATAATCAGCGCAGAGTTGGTACAACATCTCATAGCCCACAGACTCTTCCCTGACAAACAGTATGGCTTCCACAGCACCAGGTCTACTGCTGATATGCTCACCAGTATATATACCAGGCCCTCGACAAAAATGGCGAAGCCCGAACTGGTGCCCTTGACATCTCCAAAGCGTTTGACATAGTCTGGCATGCTAGCCTTCTATGCAAGCTTACAAACCGTACAATGAGGGTTGTATTAAACGGACAAGCCTCCCAATACTATCACATGAATGCGGGTGTCCCTCAAGGCTCTATTCTAGGTTCTACGCTTTTCCTTATCTATATTAACGATCTTCCTGATGTAATAAGATCCCAAGTGGGCTTATATGCTGACGACACTAGGTTTAATCTAGTCTCAATCAAAAATTTACCGAGGCTGAAAAGGCAAATCTCGCTGCCGAGCTTGAAAAGGACCTCCAATCCTTGGTGGACTGGGGTAAGAAATGGCTCGTGAATTTTAATGCTTCAAAATCGAAGCTGATATCTAATAACCACCATAGACAATCGTTCCTCCCGCCCATTAACATGGATCAGGCTTCTTTCCCTGAAAGTAAAACATTGCATCTCCTCGGATTAACTCTCACATCAGACCTCAAGTGGAATAACTATATAGAATCCATAGCTAAATCCGCTGCTAAGAAAGGAGGTTCTGTGTGAAGGACCAGGAAGTTTTTTCCGTCCGAAACCCTCCTGCACATATACAAGTCTACCACCCGCCCGTGCATTGAGTATTACTGCCATATCTAGTTGGGTGCTCCTGCTATCCACCTTAGGTGTCCTCGACTGAATCAAACGCAGAATCTATAATGTCATCGATTCCGACTTGGCAGCTAGTATACAGTCGCTTTCTCACCGATGCAGTGCTGCTTCCCTGTGTCTCTTCTACAAATACTTTCACGGCTTCTTCTCCGATAATCTTAGCTCACTGGGACCTCCTTATATATGAATTTCCTCGAGACACAAGATTAGCAACTAAGTCCCACCCTTTTACTGTGAAACTAATAAATTGTAAACGCAAATTCTATTCCAGCAGCTTCTTTTCTCACACTTCCCGCCTGTGGAATTCTCTTCCACATACTTGCTTTTCCAGACAGTTACAATCTCCAAGAATTTAAATGTAAAGCAATAGTCATGTCCTGTCTTACTAACTTGTATCTTCTCTTTCATGCTTTTTTCTTCGTCCACTGCACTATCATCAGTATTCTCTTCCTTCTCATACGCTCTTCCTGACACCCTCTGCAACCTCTCACTCCTCATAACATTCCTCCTATGTAACCTCCTGCACAACAGTGACAGTAAAATGCTTTGCTTGGTGCGACACGATTATAAAAAAATGTTCTTAACGCAACTATAGCTGACGTTAACATTGTTTTTGTAGAAAATCTCTTTTATTGTGGGTGAAGTGTAAAAATGTTTGTGAATAAATTTTAGGAAGAATTTTCCAATGTTCGTTTTAACGTTATAGCTGAAGGTTGGGCTAAAGCATGTAATGTTACGTTTACGTAGTTTCTGCTTGTTTCTTGTTTTTTTTTTAATCATCTCACCCCAAGCAAGGCATTCCACTGCCACTATTGCGCATGAAGCTACATAGGGGAAGGTAAAGAGAAGGGGTGGTTAGACATAGGGAATGTCAGGAGGAAGGTGACAGATGAGTAAGGATAGCGAGGATGAGGGTTGGGCAGATGGGAAGAGTGTTTGATAGAATAGGAGCAGGTTAGTGTGTTAGGAGGTGTCTATTGACCTTACATTTAAACTCCTGGAGATTGTAGCCGTCGGAAGCAATCGTGTGGAAGGGAATTCCACAGTCGGGAAGTGCGAGGAAAGAAACTGTTGGAGTAGAAGTTACGGTTGCATTTTATCGGTTTCACTGTAAAAGGGTGGGATCTAGTTTCTAATCTAGTATCTCGTGCAAATTCGTATTTAGGGGGCACCAGTGATCTAAGTTCATCGGAGCAGAAGCCATGAAAGTATTTATAGAAGAGACACAGGGAAGCCACGTCGCGCCGGTGGGAGAGAGACTGTAGGCGGTCTGCCAAGTCGGTACCTATCACATTGCAGACCCTCCTCTGAACCTTATCGAGAAGCCCGAGGAGAATAGCAGGGGCACCCGACCAGATATGGCAGCAGTATTCAATGCACGGGCGGAGTGTTGCAAAATGTTCTGTACAATAAAGATGGAAGCTGAAGAAGGTTCTCCTGAAATAGGCCTAAACCTCCGCTTAACGATGGAATAACGTGTCTGTTTTAATTTTTGCATATATATATATATATATATAACCATGTGCAAGGTAATTGAAACAAAACGATTAATGTCTTCCTAGGAAATTTCAAACTTTCTCTGATCACATATATGTCGTCCCTCAGCGATGTTTTTCTCTTCCGACCGCATTTCTTTTACATTTTAGACTGATGGATCCAGTTTGTTTCTTCGCCTTGATGAGACGACTGACAGCTGAAAGGCTGATATCAACAATATCTACGTTTTCACTGTAAGGCTTGCTAGTATGTTCGCGTAGCTTTACAATGTTCGTACGCTTCCTTGGAGTAACATCCACAGCAGACAATGACCGTAGAACAACCGATCGACAGTCGAGACAAAAATCTGATATTGCAGAGTGTTATCTATTTCTATATTCTCTTTAGATTAGATCATTTGCAGTGGTTAGAAGCAATACGAATCAATTTTTGGAGTGTATGATGAAATATTTTAGCCTTGAAAAATATTGCGTCATCCGTGATTGTATCAGATTTTTATCACACCCAGACATTATTGTCTGTTGATTAGTTGTATCGTATTCTAAAGATACTGCTATAGAATCACGTCTCTTTTGCCGTAAGTGCTGTCGTCATCTGTGAAAAAAATGTCCGGCGTTCATTGTAACTGGAATTAGAAAACAGGACATATCAACGTCCGTTCAGGGATGATTTCGGGTTACACTTCAAACAAAAGTTAAGTTAGGAAACTACCAACAACTCTTTTGTAATGTGATTGATACCGACTTGGCAGCTTGGCTGCAGTCGGTCTATCACCGGTGCGATGTGGCTTCTCTGTGCCTCGTCTACAAGTACCTTCACTGCTTCTGCTCCAATGAACTTAGCTCACTGGTGCCCCCTTTGTATGAATTTACACGAGCTACTAGACTAGAAACTAGGTTCCACCTTTTTACTGTGAAACCGATAAAATGTAATCGCAATTTCTACTCTAACAGCTTCTTTTCTCTCACTTCCCACCTGTGGAATTCCCTTCTGTATACTTGCTTCCTCGACAGCTACAATCTCCAGGAATTTAAATGTAAGGTCAATAGTCATCTCCTATCTTATTAGCTCTCAAGCTCTTTTCTTCATCCACTCTACCCCCCATCATACCGGTATTTTCATCTGTCGATTACTCTCTTTCTGGCACCCCCTATAACCTACCCCTCTTTCTCATCACTTTCGTTTATGTAACCCCCTGCACAACAGTGGCAGTAAAACTGCCTTTCTTGGGGTGAAATAAAAAAAAAACGTGATAACAGCTACAGGACATGAGATACCTATTTTCTTGACAACTTGTTTTAAGACAAGATGAGATGAGGTAGTATTTACATTATTTACACTGTTTGAACTGCTGTCCTTATCTTTATTGAAATGCTGACAACGTTTCGGCCGTTATACGCGCCGGCATTCTTCAGGTGCTAGGAATTTTGAACCGAACCCTTTATTATGATCACTGTGATAGATTGTTTGCGTTCCATATGCGATGCTAATTCCGGATGACATGTCGTTATATCCCTTTAACTCAACTCTCTAAGCAATGTATTGAACTCACAACTCTTTGTGTCAAGTCACTGGAAATAATCAACGCCTATATCCACTGGGTCATGTGTCTTAGCACCTGAAGAAGGCCGGAGCATACAACGGCTGAAACATGACAACAGCAGTGCGAACAATGCAAAATAATGTAAATATTCTCACTGATGACAGAGTGATTTACACACGCTACTGTGTATAATTTGTTTCTAATTTATTTATTTGATGATGCAAAGACATGTATTTAAAGAAGTATATTTATTCTCTAGGATATGCGTTGTGGTGCAGTGGATATCGACTCGAAACGACAAATCGGGGTGACAAGTTCAAATTCTAGGTGAATTCGTTGCATTCACTTACGCACAAGTATCCTTGGGAAAGGTATTAATCCGTATCTTCCCTCCAGTTATGGGTTAAATAACAATAAAGATTCGGTTCTATAGCCTTGACTGGCAATCAGTCTACCACGGAAAGCAATGGCAACCTACTGCGGGATAATCCTCTGCAAAGTCAGCCATGTCTCTTTCGAGACATGATCATCCAAAGCGTGTATCACATATGGCACTTAACTGACTGATTTATTCCCTCTCCTAGTATTTCCACCCACCTCTCTGTTGCTGTCTTTTCTCTCTCACCCACTTGTCTCTCTCTCTCTCTCATCATATATATATATATATATATATAAGGGTCTTTTTTCATTCAAGTTTAGTCGCTGAAAAGTTTGCTAAACGAGAGAAAAGGTATATTAATATTATTGTTTTTGAGACTAATACTAATCTTTGGCTTTATTATTTGTCCATATTTCTGTGATGAGGTAGTATTTGCAGTATTTACATTATTCGGATTATTGTCCTCATCTTTGCTGCCATTTGTACGACATTTCGGCCGTTGTACGCTCCGGACTTCTTCAGATGTTAGAAATTTTGAACCGAACCCTTCATTACAATCACTGGGGTATATCATCCTCATCCCATGCGTAAAGCCTCTATTGGAAGTGATGAGTTATCTCCCTCTAATCCTGCAAGTTACTTGTTCACCACTACTGTAACCTGGTATTGAACTCACAACTCTAAGAGTCAAATCAGGAACCAACCAACTTCTATATTCTCTGGACTATCTGTCCATAAGGGTTCGGTTCAAATATCCTAGCATCTGAAGAAGGCCGGAGCGCACAACGGCCGAAACGTTGTTTAAATTTAAATGGTAACAAAGATGAGGACAATAGTCCGAATAATATAATACTGTAAATACTACCTCATCTTATATATATATATATATATATATAAAAAGACCCTTATATATATATGTATATATATATATATATATATAAGGGTCTTTTTTCATTCAAGATTAGTCGCTGAAAGATTTGCTAAACGAGAGAAAAGGTATATTAATATTATTGTTTTTGAGACTAATATTAATCTTTGGATATGTTAACAATGTTGCCTTCAACGAAATGTTCTAAAATTTTAAATAATTTGTAAAATTAAAAAAAAAAAACTTAATTATTGTTTATTGTGGTTATGAATGAAAGTGTGGGTGCGAGAACGAAATGCAACATAATAACGTTATTTTCCTCATTAAATTATGCCTGCCATTCAGAATGCTAATCAGGCTGAATGCGGTCTGCAGGTCGTAAGTTGCCCATGACTGTTTTAAGAGATAATGGTTTTATAAATTTCAAGCCGACTGCTCTATCAATAAATGCCGAATGTCTCGTTAAAAGTAGACGGATAACATTGCCGTAACAATATTATATACCAGTTCAGCATTCTTTTCTTTGTTTCTAGCGATATTTTATTGTCTCTTAATACTCTGTTCTATACCAAGGTGTCTCCGGGTTTCTATGCCACATTTCAAGTCACCTATTATAACACTTCCTTGATAATTATTTGGTAATTCTAAAATACCATACCTGTTATAAGGCCATGTTAGCATATGGAGGTGTGTAATGATTAGCAAGCTTATTTGAGTAGTTAGTTCAATCCTCACTAGGTGCCCCATACTTTCGGCCTTGTGCCACATCCAAGCTGTGCTTAGAAAATTACCTGTTATAAGGGCATTTACTCAGATGCAGATTTATGTTTTGAAACAAAGTGTTTTTTCCCCCCTGAATCCATCCTGCATATATACAAGTCAACCATCCGTCCGTGCATGGAGTACTGCTGCCATTTATGGTCAGGTGCCCCTGACCGTTCTCCTCAGTGTTCTTGACAGGCTCCAAAGGAGAGTTTGTAATGTGATAGGTACTGATCTGGCGGCTCGACTGCAGCCACTTCCCCACCGTCGACATGTGGCCTCCCTTTGTCTGTTCTATAAATACTTTCATGGCTTCTGCTCAGACGAACTTAAGTCACTGATGCCTCCTCAACAGGTGTTTACTCGTGCAACCAGACTGGCAACTGGGTCCCACCCATTCACAGTCAGGTTAGTCACATGCAGACGACAATTCTACTCCTGCAGCTTCTTCTCTCGCACTTCCCGCCTGTGGAACTCGCTCCCGTATTCTTGCTTTCCTGACGGCTACAACCTCCAGAAATTTAAATGCAAAGTCAATACTCATCTACTAACCACTGGACTCTAGCTCTCTCCCCACCCCTGTATAACCCTCCCTTTCTCTCCACCTATGTATCTGTCATCGCACCTGCTTTCTCAGCTTTCTATTGTTCCTTTCTAACTAGTTTGTACTCCTCACTCTTTTCTAATTAATCTTTTTGCATTTATGTAGCTCCCTGCACATCAGTGGCATTTCCGCCTTGCTCGGGGTGAAATGATTAAAAAAAAACAAAACGTTATTACATGAATTTATATATTTTAATGGATTTCGTAAATCCTTTTGTTATATTTCAGCACAAGAGCCTTTTCTACAGGATGTTCAAACAGTCACTATACACTTATAACTTTATTAACAGACATGTTTCAACATAGAATACAGAGTATGAATGAAGATTATAAAGAATGTTGAAAGTGACGCCCGTTGGCATCAATAGAGGCTTGGATCATTTTTATTTTCTTTCTGAATACCGATATTATGATCATTCTTCTTAGTTCTTGTACTGCCATTATTTTGCATGAGTTTGAATTTTTGCCTGACAGCAGTTCCAAGACCAATATCTTCCTACTGCGCTAACTTGGGTAACGAATTTTTTAGATTCTGCTGCGTATTGTCAGTAATATCCAACAGCTTCTCTTCCAGTAAATTTGATGGCTTACCACAAGGTCTGGAATCATTCACTGATCCTCTTTCCAAGAAATTTATCAAGAAGGTCACGAGCTGAATTGCGATGTGACCCTTGGTGTATCTGAAAAATTTTCAGCAAAACTCGCACCACATCTCTGTACCTGTGGCCGTCTCGAAATACAAGTTCAAAGAGAAATACATGTTATTCAGGTGTTAAAACAACTGGAGTGAAATCTGAAATATCAAATATATAAATAGAAAAGTTGACAGTAAGTTAAGGGTGTAGAGGCCAGAAATTTCGTTATTAGGTCGCGGGATACGGCAGCAAATTTACCTATTTTTTCTATATTGTACAGACACATATACACACACAATTACTGCTACAACTACCAGCTTAAGCTATGCTATAGGCTCTCTCCTCCTACTCTCTCACTCTTTACTACCCATCCGTTTGGCAAAGGTGAGCGATAGGCTGAAGAGAGTTCAATCGTAATGATCCAAGAAGATTCATGATTTGGTTCAATCAAGAATTATTGATGTGACGTTCTATCCTATTTCACTTAATGTTTTACCAAATGAAGTATTTTTTCCGAAGATAAGCCTTGCTTTGATGTTTTAAAGATGGACTGAAATATAGGTATATCCTACAGTTTTATATGGTTGTAACACGCGAAATGTTTCAAACTCTTTACGTCCGTCTCACTAGTAAATCTGCCAAGGACTGAAAAAGTCAATCTGGCTCATGCTTTTCAAAAAAGCCTTCAATCTGTGATAAACAGGGGTAGAAAAGGACTCGTTAATTTCAATACCTCGAACACGAAGCTGCTCTCCTTTAACCCCTATAGAGAAACTTTCCTACCTTCTCATCAGAATGGACGACACTAGACTTCTGGCGAATAACACGCAGCGCCTCTTCGGCCTCACACTCTCAACCGATTTGAAATGAAACAACCGACCTGAAACGAAACAACTCCCATGCGAAATGTTTAAAACTCTTTACGTCCGTCTCACTAGTAAATCTGCCAAGACTGAAAAAGTCAATCTGGCTCATGCTTTTCAAAAAAGCCTTCAATCTGTGATAGACAGAGGTAGAAAAGGATTCGTTAATTTCAATACATCGAACACGAAGCTGCTCTTTTTTAACCCCTATAGAGAAACTTTCTTACCTGCCATTAAAATGGACAACACTAGAATTCTGGAGAATAACACACAGTGTCTCCTTGGCCTCACACTCTCAACCGACCTGAAATGAAGCAACTACATCCAATCTATAGCTGCATCTACTGTTAGGAAGGTTGGGTCACTGTGTCAGACCAGGAAGTTTTTTTCGTCGGAATCTATCTTGCACATCTTTAACTCTACCATTCGTCTGTGAATTGAACACTGTTGCCATATATGATTGGGTGGTCCTACTCTTCATCTCGAGGTTCTCAGAAAAATTCAAAGGATCTGCAATGTAATCGATCCTGACTTGGCATCTCGACGTCAGTCATTTTCTCACCGACGTAACGTGGCTTCTCTCTGAATTTTCTACAAAAACTTTCTTGAAAACCGCTCTGACAAGCATTTTTCTCCGGCACCCTAACCACATGAATTTACGCGTGCTACTAAATTGCGATGTGCATGGGTGGTGCATTGGATATCGGCTCGAAACCACAAATCGGAGAGCCGAGTTCGAATTTTAGTTAAATTCCATACATTCACTTGCGCACAAATACCTTTGAGAAAAGTACTAATCTGTCTCTTCCAGTTATGGGTTAAATAACAAGGCAGATTGGGTTCTATAGCCTTGGCTGGCAACCAGTCTACCGCAGAAAGTACCGGCAAATTACTGTGGTATAATACTCTGCCCAGTCAGTCATGTCTCTTTCGAGACATGATCGCCCAAGCATTTATCCCGTATGGCACTTGACTGATTGCCTAAATTGACATCTAGGTTCTACCTTTCTTCCGCTGGAATAGTTAAATGTAACGGTCTCTTCAACTTCTTTTCTCGCACTTTCTGTTTGTGGAACTCCCTTCCATTTACTTGCGTCCTTCGATAGCAGCAATCTCCAAAAGTTTAAATGCAACGTCAATTGCCATCTCTTTTCTCATTCAATACAATCGAGGTTTAATACATTCTCCGACACCTCCTGTACCACTTTTTCTCTTACTGCATCCCCTGTGCATTAGTGACTCCTTACTTGCAGTGAAATGATTAAAAAATAATAACAATAAATTGGTATTAATCTGTCCATGTTCACAAATATCCATCCTTTCAAAACTCGCATGGATTCAGATCTAGACTTTAGGGTATCAGATAGATCCTGATTAATGCGTTTTGTGGTGCAATTGAATATCGGCTTGGAACGAGAAATCGGGGATCCGATTTCGAATTACACTAATTCCTTTCATTCACTTACGCGCAAATATCCTTTATAGGTTAAATAACAGGACAGATTGGGTTCTATAGCCTTGGCTGGCAACCAGTCTACTGCAGAAAGCAATGGTAACCTACTGCGGGATAAACTGCCCAGTCAGTCATGTCTCTTTCGAGACGTGATCGCCCAAGCGTATATCACGTATGGCACTTAACTGATTGATTTACCAACAAAAAGCACAAAACCTGAAGACAAGACAATTAAAATATTCGAAATGGATGAATATTTTTGGATAGTCCGCAGAATTTCCAGAGATTTGGCACTTTTAGTCGCTGAATTCTGTTGATTGCACCTTGTTGAAAACTTTCCTGAACATGGATTGCTCTTAAATTGTTCCAGGGAAAAGTGTCGGAATGAAATCAGGCCAGTCTCCCGATAAGCAAAACACTGCGCCTCCTCGGATTAACTTTCACAACAGACCTCAAGTGGAACGACTACATCGAATCCATAGCCACATCCGCTGCTAAGAAGGTCGGTTCTCTGTGTAGAGTCAGGAAGTTTTTCCCGTCTGAAATCATCCTGCATATATATAAATCTACCATCCGCCCGTGCATTGAATACTGCTACCATATTTGCGCAGGTGCCCCTGCAATCCACCTAGGGGTTTTTGACAAAACCCAACGGAGAATCTGTAATGTGATCGATCCAAACTTAGCAGCTCAGATACAGTCAGTTGCTCATCGGCACAATGTGGCTTTCCTGTGTCTCTTTTACAAATACTTTCACGGCTTCTGCTCCGATGAACTTAGCTCTCTGGTGCCCCGTATGTATGAATTTACTCGAGCCACAAGATTAGCAACTAGGTCCCATCCTTTTACTGTGAAACCAATGAAATGTAAATGCAAATTCTACTCCAACAGCTTCTTTTCTCGTATTTACCGCCTGTGGAATTCTCTTCCGTTTACTTGCTTTCCCGACAGCTAGAATCTCCCAGAATTTAAATGTAAAGTCAATAGTCATCTCCTATCTCACTAACTTGCATCCTCTCTCTCATGCTCCTTTCTCCTTATACTCAACTCTTATCAATATTCTTATCCTTCTCTTACCCACTTCCTGACGCCCCCTATAACTTGTCACTTTTGCTCATAACTTTTCTTCTATGTAACCCCCTGCGCACCAGTGGCAGTAGACTGCTTTTTTTGGGGCGATATGATTATAAAAAAAAAACTATTTATCATGACAAGTTCCAATTAAATCATAGTTAATGCGATAGTTATAATACATATGTTCATTTAAAGTCGTTGCACAGCCAAAGGAGGTAGTTTAATGACCGAACCTTTATTCACTCATTAGAAATTAAATCCTCTTTGATTAAGTAGTGCGATTTGTTCCTGAGAAATTGAATATGGCTGTATACTTTCCGGTCAGACATCTTGTCATATGGTGGTTGAAAACAAAACACTTTAACGGCATATACATTTTTTTGTCATTATAAAAATTAGATTCTTACCTTTGATTATTTTCGAGTCTAAATAATTTAATTATTATATTGGCGTGCAGCCTCAGAAAGAAAAGACGATCGGGATAAAAACGAAGCAATTTAATTGAAGAGTAAAAAAATAAAATCAAAATCAAGAAGTGATTATTAAAAAGAAGCGAGAAATTAAATCTTAGAAAGAAAGACACATCCTGCTTGTGACATGAACGTTTATTATTCCAGGACTCAGTGAATTTAACTCTCATGAAGATAGCGTTTGCAAATTCTAAACGCTTCCGACTGATGTTCATCATCATTTCGAAGCATGTATAAAATGATATTTATTTTTTCTGGTTGAAAAGAAAATTTAAATAGCGGAAACCTCAGGTTCAAGACTTAACCGACCAACAAATCATTATCTATCTATCTATCTATCTATCTATCTATCTATCTATCTATCTATCTATCTATCTATCTATCTCAGCTTGTTCATATCTATCTATCTATCTATCTATCTATCTATCTATCTATCTATCTATCTATCTATCTATCTCAGCTTGTTCATATCTATCTATCTATCTATCTATCTATCTATCTATCTATCTATCTATCTCAGCTTGTTCATATCTATCTATCTATCTATCTATCTATCTATCTATCTATCTATCTATCTATCTCAGCTTGTTCATATCTATCTATCTATCTATCTATCTATCTATCTCAGCTTGTTCATATCTATCTATCTATCTATCTATCTATCTATCTATCTATCTATCTATCTATCTATCTATCTCAGCTTGTTCATATCTATCTATCTATCTATCTATCTATCTATCTATCTATCTATCTCAGCTTGTTCATATCTATCTATCTATCTATCTATCTATCTATCTATCTATCTATCTATCTATCTATCTCATCTTGTTCATATCTATCTATCTATCTATCTATCTATCTATCTATCTCATCTTGTTCATATCTATCTATCTATCTATCTATCTATCTATCTATCTATCTATGTCTGTTTTTATCTATCTATCTATCTATCTATCTATCTATCTATCTATCTATCTATCTATCTATCTATCTATCTCATCTTGTTCATATCTATCTATCTATCTATCTATCTATCTATCTATCTATCTATGTCTGTTTTTATCTATCTATCTATCTATCTATCTATCTATCTATCTATCTATCTATCTATCTAAGAATTCCATTTGCCGTTCTCTATATAAATTTATCAGCCTCATTTCAATTGGTAATTGTCTTCTGCCTAATTATTTTAGTATTCAATAAATTTACTAAAATTAGTGACTAATTTGTTTAATTGGCTCATTAATTTATCGAAACCGTTGAAGAGGTGAGTGAAGGAGTCGAGAAGATAAGTTTAGGAAGAAAAATAGAAGAAATACAATGGGAGTATGAAAAAAAAAAGAAAATAGTAAAAGAGGCAGAAGCGGAAAATGAGAAAAATAGAAAGAAAAGGGTATGAAAAGGAAGAAAGAAAGACAGAAAGAAATAAGAAAGAAAGAGAGTGAAAGAGAAAAAGAAAAAATAAGAAAAAGTGGAAAGAGAGAAATATTAGAAAAATAAAAATAAAAGAAAGATAAAGAGGAATAAGACAATGAAAATAAAGGAAAGAAAATGAAAGAGAAGAAGAAAAAGATAAAAACAGAAAATACAATAAGCAGAGGAAAATAAAAATAAGAAAAAGAAAATGAGGATGAAAAGGAAGAAAGCATGAGAGAAGAAGGGAGGAGAAGAAGAAAAAGAACAAAAGAGAAAAGAGAAAAAGAAATAGTAGAAAAAAAAGAAAAAGAAAAAAGAAGGATGAAGAGGAAGAAAGTATGGAAGGAGAAAAGAAGAGATTGAAACAGAAAAAGAAGAAGAAAACCGAAAAAGACGAAGGAGAAAGAGAGGAAAATGAGAAAAGTAAAAGAAAAGAAGGATGAAGAGGAAGAGAGCAAAGAAGAGAAAGAGAGAAAAGCTTGAAAGAGATGAAGATGAAGAAAAAAGGGAAAATAGAAAATGAGAAAAATAAAAAAAGAAATGGAAGAAAAGAAGAAAGAGAGAAAGAAGAAGAAGAAAAGAGAAAGAAGAAAAAGAGGTAGGCGTGGAGAAAAAGAAAAGGAATGAAGAGGAAGAAAACAAGGAAGAAAAAGAGAAGAAACTGAAAGAGAAAATGAAAATAGAAAAAGTAGCGGAAGAGCAAAATTTAAAAAGAAAAAGAAAATGAAAAGGAAGGAAACAAAAAAGAAGCAGAGAGAAAAATGAATGAGATGAAGGATTAGAAAAAGAAAATAGAAAATAGAAAAAAGATAGGAGAAGAAAATGAGAAAAAGAAAAAGAAAAGGAGTTTGAAGTGTAAGAAAACACGAAAGAAGAATGGATAGAATGAAAGAGTAGAGGAAAAGAAGAAGAATAAAGAAAAAAAAGAAGAGGAGGAAGAAGTAGAAAAAATAAATAGAAAAGTGGTAGAGAAAAATGATAAAAAGAAAAAGAAATGGATAAAAAATAGGATAAAAACAAGAAAGAACCAGAGAAAACAATGAATGAAAATATGAAGAAGAAAATAGAAAATCTGGTAGAGAGAAAAATGAAAAACAAAAAAACAAAAAGAAAATTAGCATAAATAGGATAAAAAGAAGAAAAAAACAAGAGGAAAGAATGAATAATAATATGAAGAAGAAAATAGTAAATGTAGTAGAGAGAAAAATGAGAAAAAAATGAAGAGGAAGAAAACAAAATAGAAAGAACGAGCATGAAGAAGAAGAAGAAGAAGAAGAAGAAGAAGAAGATTGAAAATAGGAAATAGAAGACGAAGAGAGAAAAAAATGAAAAACCAATAGGATAAGAGGGTAAGAGGAAAATGAGAAAGAGAAAAAGAAGGTTGAAGAAAAACAAGAAAGAAGAGAAGTGAATGAAAGAAAAGATGGAAAATAAAAAATAGAAAAAGATTTTGGAGAAGTAAATGAGAAAATGTAAAAGAAGAGGATGATCAAGAGAAAGAAGGCATAAAAGAAGAAGCAAAAAAAAAATGAAAGAGTAGAAAAAGAAGAAGAAGAAAAAGAAAAAGAAGTGGAAGAAAAATAGAAATGAAGTAGAAAGGAAAACAAGAAAAATAAAAATAACTGGTAAATGAAAAGGAAGAAACAAGAAAGAAGAAGGAAAGAGAATGAAAAAAGAAGAAGAAAGAAATGAATAATAAGAGGTATACTTCACTTCACCTCATCTGCCATATTTTGTGGTGGGTGGCATATGACCAAATCTGACCAGCTATGACTAACTCTGACCACATAAGACCGGTTTGGTACCCAGTTGCTGCGTAAGCTGGGGCTGGGTAATATTTGATTAATGGCTTGAGCGTTCGCGCTCAGGTTCCCCACATTAAAAACCTACCTTGTCTCACATCTCGCTCCATTGGCGGAGTAGGGTCAGTCAGTCAGTTAAGTGCCATACGTGAAACACGCTTGGGCGATCTTGTCTCGAAAGAGACATGACTGACTGGGCACAAGATTATCCCGCAGTAGGTTGCCATTGCTTTCTGCGGTAGACTGGTTGCCAGCCAAGGCTATAGAACCCAATCTGTCCTGTTATTTAACCCATAACTGGAAGGAAGATACGGATTAATACCTTTTCCAAGGGTATTTGCGCGTAAGTGAATGCAATGAATTCAACTGGAATTCGAACTCGGCTCTCCGATTTTTTGTTCCGAGCCGATATCCACTAGACCACCACGCACATTCAGGAGTAGGGTAAATATCTTAAATAAGTTTTTTTAATAATTAAAACACTTCTACTCTCTTTTGGAAGCGATCTTTGGTCACCATGACGTGGTGTAATTGGTTAACAAGTATGTCTCGCGAGAATTGAGTAGTGACTTCAATCAGCACAGAATGCCATGTGACAGAATGCCATGTGACACATCTAAGCTAAGATTTTTAATATTGATCACTTCTCTTGGATATGACAAATATGGAACATATATTAGGCTCATATTCTAGCGCTATGGTTAACAGCCCCGCCTTGTCGATTTGTTTCTTGGGTTCGATTTTCCCTGGAGATTCGTACCAGTTTTCAGTTCATTTAGTAACTTATCTAATACAGATATACCCACCCACAAGTGATGACTGAAGCACAAACAGACATCATAATTAAGTACTAGTAAATGGATAAAGTGACGATAGCAGACACGGAAATTAAATTACACGATTTCCTACAACAGGTAGCGATCTTAGGTATGACCGTAAACCGCATCTGGCAGTTAGGCTTCTGATTTGGAGGTTGTAAGGAGCTTGGAACCACCTACTCATTGCTGTTGTTTCCGGGTCCACCCTGACTCGGAGTGGTAGCACCTGTTAGGGTGCCAGCCATAAACCGCCAAACTGGGGTCAAAACACCATAGACTTTTATATATAGAAAAATATACATTTTTGAAGGAAAAATATTACCGACAATATATTTTAGAAAAAAAAATTACTATTAACATATTTTTGAATGAAAAGAATTATTACCAGCAATACATTTTTGAATACAAAGTTAGAAGAGATTTTCCAGTTTCACAAATAAAAAAAGATTTCATCAAAATCTGACAAAATCATCCTTCTCGCTAAAACCGAACATTAAAAAATACCTTAAAACCCCAGCTTTTTGGCATTAAATAACCCACAGAGTTTAATATGCCGTTAAAGAAAACTCAAACTGAAAATGACTAAACTAACCTTCTCACTAAAACCGAACATTAAAAAAATACCTTAAAACCCAACATTTTTGGCATTGAATAACCCACAGAGTTTGATATGCCATTAAACAAAACTCAAACTCAAACTGACGAAACCATCCTTCTCACTAAAACCGAATATTAATAAAATACCTTAAAACCCCACCATTTTGGCATTAAGTAACCCACAAAGGTTGATATGCCGTTAAACAAAACTCAAACTCAAACTGACTAAACCAACCTTCTCTCTATAACCGAACATTGAAAAAATACCTTAAAACCCCATCTTTTTGGCATTAAATAACCCACAGAGGTTGATATGCCGTTAAACAAAACTCAAACTCAAACTGACTAAACCAACCTTGTCTCTATAACCGAACATTGAAAAAATACCTTAAAACCCCACCTTTTTGGCATTAAATAACCCACAGAGGTTGATATGCCGTTAAACAAAACTCAAACTCAAACTCAAACTGACTAAATGAAACTTCTCACTATAACCGAACATTGAAAAATATCCTTAAAATCCTACCTTTTTGGCATTAAATAACCTATAGAGGTTTGATATGCCGTTAAAGAAAACTCAAATTCAAACTCAAATACTGCAGGTAGCTGAAGAAATCGGAAAGAAAGGACTACAAATAAACTACAAAAGAACTGAATGCATGTTAATCAGCAAAAAGAGAAACTCAAAATACCAACTACAAGTAGAGGTACTAAAATCAAGCAGGTACAAAAATTTAAATATTTGGGAAATATTCTAACGGAGGACGAAAAGTGCGACACTAAAATCCGAAGGCGTATTGGCATGGCTAAGGATCCATTCCAGAAGCTGAGCAGAGTCATTCAGAGACAGGAACATTCAGAGACAGGAACATTTCGCTGGAAACAAAGAAGAGAGTGTTGGCCTGTTATGTGATATTTATCGTTCAACATGGCAGCGAATGCTGGACAATCTCATTAAAGATGAAGTAAAGCCTTGAAGCAACCGAAATGTAGCTCTACAGAAGGACGCTGAGGATATCACGGACTGAACATGTGTGCAACGGCGATTTTTTGGAGAGGGTGAAAACAAAAAGAGAACTCATACTTAACAACAGGAAACGAGAACTGAAATTTCTAGGACATGTAGTGAAGAAGGAAGTCTTGGAGAATCTAATGCTCACGGGTTGGAAACAGGAAAGGCTAGACAAGGGAAAGCAACGCGTGACATACTTGTTGGATATGAGCAGATAGATGGTGGAGCGGGGGTTGAGCGAGATAAAAGGAGAAGGGGTGTTAAGAACTACAAGGAAAAGGCAGATGTGAAGGGACTCGATCGCCTACGTCCTGAAGGAACACTGCAAATAGAAGAAATAAGAAGAAGAAAATGAAGAGGATTTTTCGTTGCATCCAGGTCTCTACTCAATGTGACACAAGGTAGAGGTTTAAAATGGGTTTAACGACAATACAGTAGAAAATTTGCTCAGATCGTCTTTTGGGGACGACTCAGGTGCTGGTTCATGACCCCAACCCCTTTGGGGATTGAGCGTAATAATATTTTGAAACATTTCCGACGAAAGTGCATGTACAGAACAAATATAGGGTGCGGTAGCAAAACATAACACAAATACCTCCCAAAAATATCCCTCGAGAATATCCCCCTGGCATATACACCCAAGAAATACCACCCGGAAATACACCCAATTAGTCGTTTAATGACAATGGTGTCTTCATCTAGCTAACGTCTTACCATTAAGTGGGAGGTATATGCCTATCTTTTGCTTATGATATCACTAGCAGTATAGCCCGGCGTTGCTCGGGTGTAATGAAAGCTTTTATATATATTATCGATTTTCTGCACTATTGCAAGAACTGCAACCTTGAAACTTCTGAATATCGTTTCTTATGTCTTTGTCTATGAGTGTATCAAATTTGATTAAAATCGGACCACTCCTTCTATAAGCCGATTTTTTCGATTATCGATTTTCGATATTTATCGGGGGTACCTCGACACAAAACCTAGCTAAGAACACTCACAGACGCTTATAGTACCAACTGTGTAAATTTTCAAGAAAATCGGTTCAGCCGTTTCGGAGTGTATAGGTAACGGACACACACACACACACACACACACACACACACACACAAAGTTCCATTTATAAAGAAGTTTAGATAAACTGCTTTTCTATTTTAAATATGGTTGTGTTTTCCTGCACCATGTTTGGTGGGAAGAAGGGTAGTGAATTTATTTCTGCAGGTTTTCGTTGTCCTAAAAGTTCGTAAACACTTGCAAAAAATTGAAATTTTACTCGCCTAGTAATCTAAGGTTACCAGAAAACACTTGCAAACAATTGAAATTTTACTCGCAAAAACAAGAAAAATTATTGCTCAAAATAAAGACCATCATATTCTAAGACTTTCTGCCATCGATCTTCAAGCTTTCGGATCTGGTCAAGGTACCATTCAGCCGGCTTCGAATCAAAGAATTCTTGACACGCTTCCTCGACTTTAACAAACGAGTCAAATGGTGGTCCTTCAGAAAGTGTTGCATTAAGCGGAAAGGACCATAATTTGATGGTGCACAGTCAGGATTGTAGGCTGGATGTGGCAGAACCTCAACGCCGTCGAGCTCTTCAAACTTGTCTTTGGTCTTCCTGGCGGAATGTGGCTGGGCATTGTCCTGCTGCATCAAAGCACGCTTTCGGTTGATCAGAGCCGGGTACTTTTGCTTCAACTTTCATAAACCCACTCAAGTTGCTGACAGTAAAGTTCGGTACTGATGGCATGACCATTCGGAACCAACTCAAAATGTACGATTCCTTCAAAGTTCCACCAAACGCACCACATGACTTTCTTGCTGAATCGATCTTGATTTTGAATCGATGGTGTCTCTTGCCCTTTCTGAACCCATCACTTGTCTCGATTGTGCTGAACCAGATAGACCCATTTCGCAAGTGTTTCTGAACATTTGGGACAACCTAATATATATCTGAGACTATTCATATCTATCTATCTATCTATCTATCTATCTATCTATCTATCTATCTTCAGTCTGTTCATAATCTATCTATCTTCAGTTTGTTCATAATCTATCTATCTATCTATCTATCTATCTATCTATCTATCTATCTATCTATCTATTCTTTGTTCGTAATTCTTTAAAGATGTATTTTTATAAACGTTCGCCAGCAATCATTAAAAGAGCCTTATGTCAAATTCAGCTTAGCCAAATTATTCTCTGATCTACCTAACTACTTGTCTATAGGTTAGTAAATTGGCCAACACGTGAATGAAGATATTGTCCACAAAGAGTGGACATTTAACGTTATCATCTCCGATTAAAAGGCAGCCAGTTATGTAAGAAAAGAATCTAACTTGGATGCAAAACAAATTCACTTCGGTTATTGGATTTCCTTGACGTTTTGAAATGTTATTATTTTCAAGTGGGGTTTAATTTTTAACGCGGAAAATGTCACAAGTGCCGCGATCTGGACAATATGGCGGTTGTCGGTGCTGAAGAATGGTATCTGTGGCTCAGAACTGATTCACATACCATGTTCATTGATGAAAAGTCTGTGGTGTGGTGTGACGACCATACTCTACACATTTCCCTATAAATAGTGTTTATATGCGCAATGGGGTTATCGATCATTATTTTTTATATTGTGAATGTAGACAGGAATGTTGTTGTACATGTTGTAAAAATGGATGATTGGTCAGACATATTCACAATATAAAAATGATTGATAACACATCTATCCTACATCAAGAAAACAATAAAAGCAAGCTACAGATCCTCGCGGCGATATTCATTAAAAATCTTACGAGTTAGCTATGAATGATGTAGTAATATTCTAAAATGTTTATAAAAAGAAGAGGTTTTTATGCATTAATACATGCATGACCATGATATTACAGCATAAAATTCCATTGTGAATAATTTTCAATTTCTAATGAAGGCTAAGCAATTTGTCAACTGTTACATTTGAAGTACGAAGAAAATTTACAGTAATTTTTAGCAACACAGTTTTGCGGTTATTTTCGGTTACCACAACTTACACCCCTGAAGATGATCTCGGAAGGAGATTGAAAGTACTGGGTAACATCAAGAAATGGATAATAAAATCAACTGTCAAAGTTACAGTGCATTTCTTATATCTTTAATTTTTTTCATGTATTTTATTAAAAATAAGCAGACACAATGTTTGTTATATTTTAATGATGCCTAATATCAAAATTGATGTTTTCTCAGTAGTTTACTGGTAAAAAGGCATTTCAGGCAAGTAAATATTTTTGTCATAAAGCGCTCGATATCAAGGATACAGCATTAATAGAATTAATGTGGAGGAGTTTGTCATTTAGCTGAGCAGTGTTATTTCAGTCATGCCGACTTCGAAGTTTCGTGATGGCATTATTGTAATATATTCACTCGTCAGGGTTATTAATTTAATTATCTCTCTCCCCCCTCTCTCTCTTCTGTCTTTCTCTCTCTATATATATGTGTGTGTTTGTGTGTGTGTGTGTGTGTGTGTGTGTGTGTGTATGTGTATGTAAACGTGCGTAAAGGGAAAAATACTATACAAATGTGTTTCGTCTTTTATATGGAGTTTATCAAGTCAAGTGTAAGGATTTTATTTTGCGACATGTTTTATAAACAGGAATGAAAATATCGTTATTTTTTCCAAACTTAACTTTAAGAACGCTCAAAAGATATTAGAAGACGAAACGTGTCGGTAAAGTAGTTGTTCATTTCGCTTTATTTGTATTGTCTTTTTACAGATATATTTTTAATTATATGAGAATTTTTACGTACATATTTGTAAAGAGAGAGAGAGAGAGAGAGAGAGAGAGAGAGAGAGAGGCACAGAGAGAGGGACATAGAGGGACAGAGGGAGATTGAGTGCATTGATTTTCTTGGCAAAAAATTGTTCCCACTTGGTATTTTGGTGCAACAGAATTTTTAGTCTCTTAATGTTAACTTAATGTGATGTGCGTTGTGGTGCTGTGGATATCGGCTCGGAACGACAACTCGGGGAGCCGAATTCGAATTCCAGTTGAATTCGTTGCATTCACCTACGCACAAATACCCTTGGGAAAGGTATTAATCTGTCTATTTCTTCCAGTTATGGGTTAAATAACAGGACAGATTGGGTTCTATAGCCTTGGCTGGCAACCAGTTTACCGCATAAAGCATTGGCAACCTACTGCGGGATAATCTTGTGCCCAGTCAGTCATGTCACTAAAATAGGGGCGAACATTGCTTCGAGCTAAAAAGAACAGGAAATTGTGGCGAGCTATGATCGCCCACGTCATACATGATTGCTCTCGTTCTACACCCCATAATGAACGAAAAATTGCAAAGATTTTTTGTGGCAAACATTTTGCTAATTCGTGGAGTATTCGCTTAAAATGCGCTTGCAACAATATCACGGTGAAACATTGGTTCCCGTACGATCACTAAAGTTAAGCAACATCGAGACTGGTCATTACCTAGATGGGTGACCGCTTGGGAATACCAGGTGCTGTCAGCTTGGATGTGAAGTTCCAATTTCAGTTGGTTTGATACCCTTGGGGAATGCATGGATCCACCTTTTCTCCCCCAGCAACGTGTTAATTAGTAAGACATGTACAAGGAAATAATTATAATCTCAAAAAACATTTATATAAGAATATTTTCTGGCTTTAAATAAGGTAAATATCCAAAATGTATTTTTTGCGTCTGCACTATTTATTCAAAAACTAATACCAAAATAAATCTTGAAATATTTTCGAGCTGAGGTCAACAGTGATTAGGATAAGTTATTGTCTGCTTTAATGAATTTATAAAAATCCTTAGATTTCTAGGGCAGAAAAACCAAGTCATCTCAGTCACGACTTTTTAGCTTGAAATCTTGCCAGATGAATGATACCATACTTAAAACTTTCTTTTTACTTCTCTAAAAACATATCTGAGTCTAAAATTAATGCAAACGCTAGACCCTTGACCCTGACCGCAAATAAAACCGCAGCTACCAGCCCATGTTTTGTTTTCTAACTGTCAGACATTGTATAAGACACGTTGCTCGGTGTCTGAGATTATCAGCTTCTGAAATTAATGACCACAGGAAAGATTATACAGGGTGGGCCAAAAGTTTCACGATTTGTTCCACATTTTAGATCAAATTTATCCAAATCATAATTCCATTGAAATTGAAAGAAATAGCTTAATAACATTTGATTACGGGATTTCTTCTTCTTCTATATTCCGTGTCCCTTTAGGACGTAGGCGATCATGGCTTGCCACGTTTCCCTATCCCTTTTCGCTCTTTATACCTCTCTCTTGTTATCCCATTCAATCCCCACTCCACCATCGATCTGCTCAAGCCCATCAAGTACGTCATGCTTTGCTTTCCCTCGTCTATCTTCTCCTCTATCCGTCCCGTGAGCATCAGGTTCTCTAAGCCCTCCTTCCTCATGACATGACCCAAATCATCAGCTGTCTGTTCCTTGTTAAGTATAAGTTTCTATCTTGTGTTCATCTTCTCCAAAACCTCAAATATTTTGTCCATAGTCTCCTCAGTATAATTCTGTAAAACAACATTTCGGTAACTTTTTTCTTCATCTTTGATGAGATTGTCCAGCATTCGCTGCCATATAGAAGGACAGACATTCCATAACATACAATGGTCACGTAGACGAGTGTTTAGAATGTTAGCGTTACTGCGCATGGTACTCGGGTTCGAATCTTAACATGGTTGATTTGTTAAGGTGTTTTCTTGAGGCTGTTAGCGTAAGGAACAATTGGAAAGTGTTTTAATAAGATTTTTAATAGGGAGCTACATTAATTAAATCTTTCCACAGAGTTGATTCGAAAAAAAAGTGGGCATCAGCTTCACCTCACCTAACACTAACAGAATTATTTTTTTTTGGGGTGGTGTATTAAAGAACAAGTTTTAAAAGAGAAATCCCCACACAATAAATGACTTAAAAGAGTGTATATCTGAGAAATATATACTGAAATAGATTCAGATGGAGATTTGTGTAGTGCCATTGTGTCATTCTGTCCTGGAGAGTTTCGAAAAATATTCCAATATTGAAGGAGGACATTTTGAGCACTTAAGAGATTAAACTGTGCTAAAAAAATGGTAAGTAAAGCCTTAAACATATGTACATATAGTTTTAAACAAACACGATTTAAACGAATAAGTATAAAGGTGATAAAAAGTTTTATGAAATGTAAAGTGCATACCTAGTAAGTGTAAGTCTACTTTTGGCCTCATATGCATCTCATATGCATCTCATATGCATCTCATATGCATCTCATATGCAAGTTTGATTGAAAAGTAACAACATTTCTTTGTTTAGTTTTAAAAAATTCTACTGTTTAAAACTGTAGAGAAGCTAAACATAACATATCCAAAATCTTGTGAACGAATTCTGCTTTCCTCATATACTGATAACAGAGAAAAATATTAGATTGATGGTTAGGATATTAATAACTATGCAAGATATTAGAATAACACGGGAAGTTATAAGAATAACCGAGAAGGATATGAGAATAAGTGGGAAGAATATTAAAATAACAGGAAAGGTCATTAAAATAAGTGGAAAGGAATATTAAAATGACTGGTAAGGATATTAGAATAACTAGGAAATATATTAGAATAACCGCGAATCACATTAAAATAACTGGGAAGGACATTAGAATAACTTGGTAGGATATTACAACGATTTAGAGGGATATTAAAAAACTGAGAATGGTATAAGAATAACTGAGGAGGATATGAGAATAAGTGGAAAGGATATTAAAATGACTGGTAAGGATATTAGAATAACCGGGAAGGATAAAAAATAACCAGGGAGGATAGTAAAATAACTGTGAAGAATATTACAATATCCAGAGACGATATTAGAATAGCTAGGTGGGTATTTTCCCGCGTTTTTAGAAGTCCCTCGTAAATATGTGGTATTGTGGTGAATGAAGGATTGGGAGGTGATGGATGCGTTCTTTTGGTGATTGAACAAATTGTAATGAGTGAATGGGTCGTGATAGTGTTTAGCTACGTATAGGATATTTAGGCGAGTACCAACATCTTCCCCTCCCCTTTTCGGCTTTGTGCCATAATGTTTGTATTTTTATGCAAAAATAAATGTTGTCTTCGAGAGTTTTCTTAATTATACGAGAGTGATCGTGATTATACGAGAGTCTTCATCATTATAAAAGAGTGATCGTGATTATACGAGAGTCTTCGTCAGTATACGAGAATGATCGTGATTATACGAGTCTTCGTCATTATACGAGTGTGATCGTGATTATACGAGAGTCTTCGTAATTATACGAGTGTGATCGTGATTATACGCGAGTTTTGCTCATTATACGAGTGTGATCGTGATTATACGAGAGTCTTCGTGATTATACGAGAGTCTTCGTCATTATACGAAAGTGATCGTGATTATACGAGAGTCTTCGTCAGTATACGAGAATGATCGTGATTATACGAGAGTCTTCGTGATTATACGAGAGTCTTCATCATTATACAAGAGTGATCGTGATTATACGAGAGTCTTCGTCAGTATACGAAAATGATCGTGATTATACGAGAGTCTTCGTCATTATACGAGTGTGATCGTGATTATACGAGAGTCTTCGTCATTATACGAGTGTGATCGTGATTATACGAGAGTCTTCGTGATTATACGAGAGTCTTCGTCATTATACGAAAGTGATCGTGATTATACGAGAGTCTTCGTCAGTATACGAGTGTGATCGTGATTATACGAGAGTCTTCGTGATTATACGAGAGTCTTCATCATTATACAAGAGTGATCGTGATTATACGAGAGTCTTCGTCAGTATACGAGAATGATCGTGATTATACGAGAGTCTTCGTCATTATACGAGTGTGATCGTGATTATACGAGAGTCTTCCTCATTATACGAGTGTGATCGTGATTATACGAGAGTCTTCGTCATTATACGAAAGTGATCGTGATTATACGAGAGTCTTCGTCATTATACGAGTGTGATCGTGATCATACGAGAGTCTTCGTCAGTATACGAGTGTGATCGTGATCATACGAGAGTCTTCGTCATTATACGAAAGTGATCGTGATTATACGAGAGTCTTCGTGATTATACGAGAGTCTTCATCATTATACGAGAGTGATCGTGATTATACGAGAGTCTTCGTCATTATACGAATGTGATCGAGATCATACGAGAGTCTTCGTCATTATACGAGTGTGATCGTGATCATACGAGAATGATCGTGATTATACGAGAGTTCGTCATTATACGAGTGTGATCGTGATTATACGAAAGTCTTCGTCATTATACGAGTGTGATCGTGATTATACGAGAGTCTTCGTCATTATACGAAAGTGATCGTGATATACGAGAGTCTTCGTCAGTATAAGAGAATTGATCGTGATCATACGAGAGTCTTTGTCATTATACGAGAGTGATCGTGATCATACGAGAATGATCGTGATTATTCGAGAGTTCGTCATTATACGAGTGTGATCGTGATTATACGAAAGTCTTCGTCATTATACGAGTGTGATCGTGATTATACGAGAGTCTTCGTCATTATACGAAAGTGATCGTGATATACGAGAGTCTTCGTCAGTATATGAGAATGATCGTGATTATACGAAAGTCTTCATCATTATACGAGAATGATCGTTATTATACGAGAGTCTTCCTCATTATACGAGTGTGATCGTGATTATACGAGAGTCTTCGTGATTATACGAGAGTCTTCGTCATTATACGAAAGTGATCGTGATTATACGAGAGTCTTCGTCAGTATACGAGTGTGATCGTGATCATACGAGAGTCTTCATCATTATACAAGAGTGATCGTGATTATACGAGGGTCTTCATCATTATACGAAAGTGATCGTGATTATACGAGAGTCTTCGTCATTATACGAGTGTGATCGTGATTATACGAGAGTCTTCGTGATTATAATAGAGTCTTCGTCATTATACGAAAGTGATCGTGATTATACGAGAGTCTTCGTCATTATACGCGTGTGATCGTGATTATACGAGAGTGATCGTGATTATACGAGAGTCTTCGTCATTATACGAATGTGATCGAGATCATACGAGAGTCTTCGTCATTATACGAGTGTGACCGTGATTATACGAAAGTCTTCGTCATTATACGAGAGTGATCGTGATTATACGAGAGTCTTCGTCAGTATACGAGAATGATCGTGATCATACGAGAGTCTTTGTCATTATACGAGAGTGATCGTGATCATACGAGAATGATCGTGATTATACGAGAGTTCGTCATTATACGAGAATGATCGTGATTATACGAGAGTCTTCGTCATTATACGAAAGTGATTGTGATTATACGAGAGTCTTCGTCAGTATACGAGTGTGATCGTGATCATACGAGAGTCTTCGTCAGTATACGAGTGTGATCGTGATCATACGAGAGTCTTCGTCATTATACGAGTGTGATCGTGATTATACGAGAGCCTTCGTGATTATACGAGAGTCTTCATCATTATACGAGAGTGATCGTGATTATACGAGAGTCTTCGTCATTATACGAGTGTGATCGAGATCATACGAGAGTCTTCGTCATTATACGAGTGTGATCTTGATCATACGAGAGTCTTCGTCATTATACGAGTGTGATCGTGATTATACGAAAGTCTTCGTCATTATACGAGAGTGATCGTGATTATACGAGAGTCTTCGTCAGTATACGAGAATGATCGTGATCATACGAGAGTCTTTGTCATTATACGAGAGTGATCGTGATCATACGAGAATGATCGTGATTATACGAGAGTTCGTCATTATACGAGTGTGATCGTGATTATACGAAAGTCTTCGTCATTATACGAGTGTGATCGTGATTATACGAGAGTCTTCGTCATTATACGAAAGTGATCGTGATATACGAGAGTCTTCGTCAGTATATGAGAATGATCGTGATTATACGAAAGTCTTCATCATTATACAAGAGTAATCGTGATTATACGAGAGTCTTCGTCAGTATACGAGAATGATCGTGATTATACGAGAGTCTTCGTCATTATACGAGTGTGATCGTGATTATACGAGTCTTCTTCATTATACGAGAGTGATCGTGATCATACGAGAGTCTTCGTGATTATACGAGAGTCTTCGTCATTATACTAAAGTGACCGTGATTATACGAGTCCCTTATACGAGTGTGATCGTGATCATACGAGAGTCTCCGTCATTATACGAGTGTGATCGTGATTATACGAAAGTCTTCGTCATTATACGAGAGTGATCGTGATTATACGAGAGTCTTCGTCAGTATACGAGAATGATCGTGATCATACGAGAGTCTTTGTCATTATACGAGAGTGATCGTGATCATACGAGAGTCTTCGTGTTTATACGAGAGTCTTCGTCATTATACGAGTGTGATCGTGATTATACGAAAGTCTTCATCATTATACGAAAGTGATCGTGATCATACGAGAGTCTTCATCATTATACAAGAGTGATCGTGATTATACGAGGGTCTTCATCATTATACGAAAGTGATCGTGATTATACGAGAGTCTTCGTCATTATACGAGTGTGATCGTGATTATACGAGAGTCTTCGTGATTATAATAGAGTCTTCGTCATTATACGAAAGTGATCGTGATTATACGAGAGTCTTCGTGATTATACGAGAGTCTTCATCATTATACGAGAGTGATCGTGATTATACGAGAGTCTTCGTCATTATACGAATGTGATCGAGATCATACGAGAGTCTTCGTCATTATACGAGTGTGATCGTGATCATACGAGAATGATCGTGATTATACGAGAGTTCGTCATTATACGAGTGTGATCGTGATTATACGAAAGTCTTCGTCATTATACGAGTGTGATCGTGATTATACGAGAGTCTTCGTCATTATACGAAAGTGATCGTGATATACGAGAGTCTTCGTCAGTATAAGAGAATGATCGTGATCATACGAGAGTCTTTGTCATTATACGAGAGTGATCGTGATCATACGAGAATGATCGTGATTATTCGAGAGTTCGTCATTATACGAGTGTGATCGTGATTATACGAAAGTCTTCGTCATTATACGAGTGTGATCGTGATTATACGAGAGTCTTCGTCATTATACGAAAGTGATCGTGATATACGAGAGTCTTCGTCAGTATATGAGAATGATCGTGATTATACGAAAGTCTTCATCATTATACGAAAGTGATCGTGATCATACGAGAGTCTTCATCATTATACAAGAGTGATCGTGATTATACGAGGGTCTTCATCATTATACGAAAGTGATCGTGATTATACGAGAGTCTTCGTCATTATACGAGTGTGATCGTGATTATACGAGAGTCTTCGTGATTATAATAGAGTCTTCGTCATTATACGAAAGTGATCGTGATTATACGAGAGTCTTCGTCATTATACGCGTGTGATCGTGATTATACGAGAGTGATCGTGATTATACGAGAGTCTTCGTCATTATACGAATGTGATCGAGATCATACGAGAGTCTTCGTCATTATACGAGTGTGACCGTGATTATACGAAAGTCTTCGTCATTATACGAGAGTGATCGTGATTATACGAGAGTTTTCGTCATTATACGAAAGTGATCGTGATATACGAGAGTCTTCGTCATTATACGAGCGTGATCGTGATGTTACGAGAGTCTTCGTCATTATACGAGTGCGATCGTGATTATACGAGAGTCTTCGTCATTATACAAGAGTAATCGTGATTATATGAGAGTTTTCGTCAGTATACGTGAATGATCGTGATCATACGAGAGTCTTCGTCATTATACGAGTGTGATCGTGATTATACGAGAGTCGTCGTCATTATAAGAGTGTGATCGTGATTATACGAGGGTCTTCATCATTATACGAGAGTGATCGTGATGTTACGAGAGTCTTCGTCATTATACGAGTGTGATCGTGATTATACGAGTATCTTCGTCATTATACGAAAGTGATCGTGATATACGAGAGGCTTCGTCAGTATATGAGAATGATCGTGATTATACGAGAGTCTTCGTGATTATACGAGTGTGATCGTGATTATACGAGAGTCTTCGTCATTATACGAGTGTGATCGTGATTATACGAAAGTCTTCGTCATTATACGAAAGTGATCGTGATTATACGAGAGTCTTCGTCATTATACGAGAGTGATCGTGATTATACGAGTATCTTCGTAATTATACGAAAGTGATCGTGATATACGAGAGTCTTCGTCATTATACGAGTGTGATCGTGATTATACGAAAGTCTTCGTCATTATACGAAAGTGATCGTGATTATACGAGAGTCTTCGTCATTATACGAGTGTGATCGTGATTATACGAGTGTCTTCGTCATTATACGAGAGTGATCTGATTATACGAGAGTCTTCGTCAATATACGAGAATGATCGTGATTATACGAGAGTCTTCGTCATTATACGAGTGTGATCGTGATTACACGAGAGTCTTCGTCATTATACGAGAATGATCGTGATTATACGAGAGTCTTCGTCATTATACGAAAGTGATCGTGATTATACGAGAGTCTTCGTAATTATACGAGAGTCTTCGTCATTATACGAAAGTGATCGTGATTATACGAGTCTTCGTCATTATACGAGTGTGATCGTGATTATACGAGAGTCTTCGTCAGTATACGAGAATGATCGTGACTATACGAGTATCTTCGTCATTATACGAAAGTGATCGTGATTATACGAGAGTCTTCGTCAGTATATGAGAATGATCGTGATTATACGAGAGTCTTCGTGATTATACGAGAGTCTTCGTCATTATACGAGTGTGATCGTGATTATACGATAGTCTTCGTCAATATACGAGAATGATCGTGATTATACGAGAGTCTTCGTCATTATACGAGAGTGATCGTGATTATACGAGTATCTTCGTCATTATACGAAGGTGATCGTGATATACGAGAGTCTTCGCCAGTATATGAGAATGATCGTGATTATACGAGAGTCTTCGTCATTATACGAGAGTCTTCGTCATTATACGAGTGTGATCGTGATTATACGAGAATCTTCGTCAGTATACGAGTGTGATCGTTATTATACGAGCTTCTTCGTCATTATACGAGTGTGATCGTGATTATACGAGAGTCTTCGTCATTATACGAGTGTGATCGTTATTATACGAGAGTCTTCGTCATTATACGAAAGTGATCGTGATTATACCAGAGTCTTCGTCATCATACGAGAGTGATCGTGATTATACGAGAGTCTTCGTCATCATACGAGAGTGATCGTGATTATACCAGAGTCTTCGTCATTATACGAGTGTGATCGTAATAATACGAGAGCCATCGTCATTAGACCAGAGTTATACGTCATTAGACGGAAGCATTCTTCACAAGACGAACGCATATCCTCCTATACAGAGACATTGTCTTCTTGATTGTTATTCTTGTTTACTGTTCGTTGGTGTACGTGTCTATTAGTTTATAGTGCTGAGGTATAATAAATCTCTATTCATATATCCTTTGTTTTAAGAATTATTTATTGCACTATTCTTTCTCTGTTTATCCCCTCCCTGGATATAACAAATTCTTAGCAAATTTGTTTGCCTGTCTGACAGTCTATTTACATGTGTTCATATCTCCGCGTTTATACAAATTTATCCGTCTTATTTTAATACATCGAGTGCAATTAATTTTTCAGTATCTTTTTCATACTTTTTCATTTTTCTGCTTCATCCTCGCCCTCTTAATTCATTCATTCTTTCTTTCTTTCTTTCTTTCTTTCAAGCTTTTCTCTTTATTTCCCACATCTATCTATCTATCTATCTATCTATCTATCTATCTATCTATCTATCTATCTAAGTCTGTTCATATCTATCTATCTATCTATCTATCTATCTATCTATCTATCTATCTATCTATCTACATTACTCGGACTATTGTCCACATCCTTGTTGCCATTTGTACGACGTTTCGGCTGTTGTACGCTCTGGCCTTCTTCAAGTACTAGGAATTTCGAACCGAACCCTTTATTACAATCACTGGGGTATATTATTCTCATTCCTTGGTTGAACGCTCTTTTGGTAGTCATGAGTCATCTCCCTGTAACCGGACTCTCTAAATTGCTTGTTCACCGCTGCTGTAGCCTGATATTGAACTCACAACTTGTTATCGTCCTTAATGAGACATGGCCAGGTGGATATAGACGTTGATTAGTTCTAGTGACATGACCCAAAGAGTTGTGAGTTCAATGCAGTGGTGAACAAGTAACTCAGAGACTCCGGTTAGAGGGAGATAACCCAGGACTACCAAAAGAGGAATGAGAATGATATACCCAAATGTAATAAAGGGTTCCGGTTCGAAATTCGTAGCACCTGAAGAAGGCTGGAGAGAACAGCGGCCGAAACGTCGTACAAAGTAGCAACAAAAATGAGATAATTAGTCCGAATAATGTAAATAGTGTATATACTAACCTCATCTAAGAAATATAGACAAATACTACCGTTCTTTCTTTCTTTCTTTCTTTCTTTCTTTCTTTTTAACTCCACCCCTATTTAAATCGCTTTCTCTCTATCACTCCCTATTATTGCTTGTTTTTCTTCGTGATTCATTTACCGTCAAAACTTCTGTCGACACCGAGTCAGACGCCTAAGTACCCCACCACCGCCACTCCTGACCTACCAAAGTTCCTTTCAGTAGTTCTTCGATAAGGTTTGGCTTTTTATAGAAAATATATTTTGGCAACTCTTGCGGCAGATAACATTGTCCATTTGGTTTCTAGAGATTAACAGAATCAAAAACGCCTGACCGAATTCCTCGTAATCATGCTTCTCAAATTCCTTGACCATCGTTCAAAATGATCTAATTGATTAAATAAAATGATGTATTTATTAAAACTACTCGTAGATTATAAACACGGAGGAGTATTAAAACTACTCGTAGATTATAAACACGGAGGAGTATTAAAACTACTCGTAGATTATAAACACGGAGGAGTATTAAAACTACTCGTAGATTATAAACACGGAGGAGTATTAAAACTACTCGTAGATTATAAACACGGAGGAGTATTAAAACTACTCGTAGATTATAAACACGGAGGAGTATTAAAACTACTCGTAGATTATAAACACGGAGGAGTATTAAAACTACTCGTAGATTATAAACACGGAGGAGTATTAAAACTACTCGTAGATTATAAACACGGAGGAGTATTAAAAATACTCGTAGATTATAAACACGGAGGAGTATTAAAACTACTCGTAGATTATAAACACGGAGGAGTATTAAAACTACTCGTAGATTATAAACACGGAGGAGTATTAAAACTACTCGTAGATTATAAACACGGAGGAGTATTAAAACTACTCGTAGATTATAAACACGGAGGAGTATTAAAACTACTCGTAGATTATAAACACGGAGGAGTATTAAAACTACTCGTAGATTATAAACACGGAGGAGTATTAAAACTACTCGTAGATTATAAACACGGAGGAGTATTAAAACTACTCGTAGATTATAAACACGGAGGAGTATTAAAACTACTCGTAGATTATAAACACGGAGGAGTATTAAAAATACTCGTAGATTATAAACACGGAGGAGTATTAAAACTACTCGTAGATTATAAACACGGAGGAGTATTAAAAATACTCGTAGATTATAAACACGGAGGAGTATTAAAAATACTCGTAGATTATAAACACGGAGGAGTATTAAAACTACTCGTAGATTATAAACACGGAGGAGTATTAAAAATACTCGTAGATTATAAACACGGAGGAGTATTAAAACTACTCGTAGATTATAAACACGGAGGAGTATTAAAACTACTCGTAGATTATAAACACGGAGGAGTATTAAAACTACTCGTAGATTATAAACACGGAGGAGTATTAAAAATACTCGTAGATTATAAACACGGAGGAGTATTAAAACTACTCGTAGATTATAAACACGGAGGAGTATTAAAAATACTCGTAGATTATAAACACGGAGGAGTATTAAAAATACTCGTAGATTATAAACACGGAGGAGTATTAAAAATACTCGTAGATTATAAACACGGAGGAGTATTAAAACTACTCGTAGATTATA
This sequence comes from Ascarosepion bandense, assembly GCA_037127315.1. Lineage (NCBI taxonomy): Eukaryota > Metazoa > Mollusca > Cephalopoda > Sepiida > Sepiidae > Ascarosepion > Ascarosepion bandense. Next base: position 1,063,234 of record JBBBDQ010000973.1, read on the forward strand.
AACACGGAGGAGTATTAAAAATACTCGTAGATTATCAACACGGAGGAGTATTAAAAATACTCGTAGATTATCAACACGGAGGAGTATTAAAAATACTCGTAGATTATCAACAGGGAGGAGTATCAATAACAAATATAAAATATAAATTCGCAGAGCCATCTTTTATCCAATGTTAGCAAAATCTTTGAAGTCTCTCCCAGATTTAATTAACTCATTATTGTTTGGGAAATATATCAACTATAGTACATAGTTTACAAGTCTTAGATGAATTCATAAAAATATAAGCTTAAGAGATATAGAAATAGAAACTGATGTAAAATTTCAGGGCCTAAGTGCCACTCAAGGTAGGATTACGACTCTTATAAATTCTATTCTCCCAACCATTTACCCAAGCTCTCTAGATAGTTTAAGTGATGTTTTCCTCTATCCCTTTTCCATTCAATATGCCTTGTGAATGTCCAATTTTCCATGCACCCTTTCCCAATTATATTTCCTAGAAATCTCAACTATCACTTTCTGATATTATCTATACGTTTCTTTTTTATTGCCATTGTCATTATATCTTTGTCGTTGTTCACATATTCGGACCACTTTATCCTCAGCATCCTTCTGTTGCTTCAAGATTATTCTTCATCTGCGATGTCCAGTATACTATATTAGGTCCATTTATATACAGGAATTAATATCGGTTCGCTATATAAGCGGACCGATATCAGGTAACATTTTAAAATATATCCTGTGTGTTGAATGTTCCAAGCCGTTTTTTCTCAAAATGTAACCTTGATTTTTCAAATACCTTTTTCTGGTGATGCTTATAAACGTCTTTTATGTTTCTTTTTCTTAAAAACTTCGTCGTTGTTCGTATTGTAGATGTCAAAACGACCATTACTATATTTACTAGCGGAATTTCTACGGAGGGATAATAATGATCTCCTGGAAAAATTTTACTTTCCCATACTACAAATGATAGTAACGTCTTCAAACATAAAAGGTATTGGATGATAAAATAACGATAACACAGAGTGGAATTTTATTAAAATATCTATAAAAGCAATGTCCATAGAAGCTACTTTACTGTAATCTTATATTATATTAAGTGGTGTATGCACAGACCATAACCAAAATGCTGTGCGCTATATTGTGAGAAAGTTTGAAAGAGAAAAATTATTTTTATTACTGAAAAAAACAAAACAAACATGGCTCCTGTGTCCATTGTAAGCAGAAAAGACCAACTGAGCAATGGCCAATGATGTAGAGGTACGTATAGTATGTATGCAAGTCGCATTCACCCTAGTCGGTTGAGCCGGCTTCCTCCCTGATGGAGGAAGTTTCAGTGGGATTTGTTTAAGGGCAGGGTCCCAAGTCCTACGCTGTTATTTAACCCATAACTGGAGGGAAGGGACGGATTAATACCTTTCCCAAGGGTACTAGCGCGCAAGTGAATGCAGGGCATTCAACTGGAATTCGAACTCGGCTCATCGGTTTCTCTTTCCGATGAGCACCACAACGCACATCCGTCACTGACTGTTTCTCTTTCCACTGCACCACAACGCACATCCGTCACTGACTGCTTACAGAACCTGGTATTCTCAAGCAGTCACCCATCTAAGTACTGACCAGGTTCAACGTTGCTTAACTTCGGTGATCGAGCGAGAACCAGTGTATTCAACGTGATAGGCCGTAAGCATGCACATCCGTCACTAAACGCTTACAGCACCTGGTATTCCCAAGCGGTCACCCATCTAAGTATTGACCAGGTTCAACGTTGCTTAACTTCGGTGATCGAGCGAGAACCAGTGTATTCAACGTGATAGGCCGTAAGCATGCACATCCGTCACTGACTGCTTACAGAACCTGGTATTCTCAAGCAGTCACCCATCTAAGTACTGACCGGGTTCAACGTTGCTTAACTTCGGTGATCGAGCGAGAACCAGTGTATTCAACGTGATAGGCCGTAAGCATACACATCCGTCACTAAACGCTTACAGCACCTGGTATTCCCAAGCGGTCACCCATCTAAGTACTGACCAGGTTCAACGTTGCCTAACTTCGGTGATCGAGCGAGAACCGGTGTATTCAAGGTGATATGACCGTAAGTTAAGGGTGCAGAGGCCAGAAATTTCGTTATTAGATCACGGGATACGACAGCAAATCTACCTATTTTTTACTATATTGTACACACACACACACACACACACACACACACACACACACACACACACACACAATTACTGCTACAACCACCAGCTTAAACTGTGCTATAGGCTCTCTCCTCCTACTCTCTCACTCTTTACTACACTTCCGTTTGACAAAGGTGAGAGAAAGGCTGAGGAGAGTAGCGTTTATAAAAAGATAGAGGGGAAGGAAAAGCTCATGTAGAGAGTAAGTGTGTTATCTTTCTTCAATGGCGTAACGGACGGAGGAACTAAGTAACTAACTAAGGAAGGAACAAGCAGAATTATTATAGGATGATTCGACTCGACGCACGATTGAATAGACATGACATAAGAAATAAGAAACAACAAAGATGACGAGGTAACCGGAATAACAATGTATTAACAACGGTTACAAAAATTGTTGAATAGGCATGCAAATAAGGAGAAGAAGAAGTTATCTCCCTTGATCTGTTAAGACATTAAAATGTTCATATAACAAAGTCCTGAAAAGAATAATATGTACATACTGTTCTTGAGTTGAAGTCAGTTTCTATTGGAGTTCGTAATGTGTGTGTGTGTGTGCACATATATGTTTGCGAGAAATAAAGTAGCGCCTAATTGCGACTTGCAATTCGTGCGAGTGTGTGAGAGTGAGTTAGGTAAAACTAAGAAACATGTCCCCGCGATAGCATGGCCGCTATCGCGGGGCGACTGAGCCCTAACTGCCTAGTAACACGTATGTACCCGGCTTATATGGACGCGCTGTAAGCGCTGGGAAAATAGGGTTTTTCCCGTGAACACTGGATGACCAAACCGGGTTGACCAATCACTGCCTTCTAACATAGCGTGTCTCGCGGATGAAAACACGATTGTTGGTTTAAGCATAATAATATTTTACAAATATGCGTGGCAATGTGGATATGTGTGTGGGTGTAAATGCATAAACATCGCAGTATGTTCAGTTCATGGTATTCTCAGCATTTTCACCCCCACCCCCCCACAAGAAAACGCTGCGAAACGCATTGATAAAGAATTAATAATTTATGTTCATTTCGTCTAATTTGGATATTATGTGCGTTGTGGCGCATTGGATATCGGACTCGGAACGAGAAATCGAGGAGCCGAGTTCGAATTCCAGCTGAATTCATTGCATTCCCTTATGCGCAAATACCCTTGGGAAAGGTATTAATTCGTCTATTCGTTCCAGTTATGAGTTAAATAACAAGACAGATTGGGTTCTATAGCCTTAGTCGGCAACTAGTATACCGCAGAAAGCAATGGCAACCTACTGCGGGATAATCTTCTGCCCAGTCAGTCATGTCTCTTTCACCCAAGTGTGTTTCACGTATGGCACTTAACTGACTGATTTACTTTAAGGAGGATGGTGATCATGGCTCTCCATAATTTATCGTTCTTTCTAGTTTTTTTATGACTTTTATCTTCCTGTCATTTCAGCCAAAACCTATAACGCCATTCATTCCCACAATCGCATCAGGCAGGATGTACGTCGCCTTCTTCTGTTGGGTTCCAATCTGTCCTGCGAGTATCAAACTTTTCTAGCTCTTTTCTTATGAACCCCAGAAATTTCAACTCTCTGTTTCTAATGTTAAGCATTTTTGTTGCTATTGTGGATAGAACTTCGTCGTTGTTCACATGTTTGGTGCATAATATTCTCAGCATCCTTCGGTAGAACCACATTTCAGTTGCTTCAAATCTTTTTTTTTTCATCATTAATAAGATTGTCAAGCATTCCCTGTCATGTAAACTTATTCCAATATGATTTCACATTTCGGTGTGATACGTTCTCTGTTAAAACACCTCTTAAATATTTAAATGTTTGTATTTAATTGGTTTCAGTGGATTTTAACTAGTTTTAATTGATTTCATTTTTTTTATTTGTAATTTGTATATATCAGCTGCAGTGCATAATTAACAAGTCTTGGATAAATTCAGAAAAAATATAAGCTTAGGAGATACACCCTTGTGCAAAACTGCTTTAGTTTCCTTTCTTTGAGCATACGGTCAGTATTAGACTCACTGGAATGACAGGATGTAAACGATTTCTACTTTTTCCTCAAATTAGATCATTTGAAAATGGTGTGAAATAAAATGAATTGGTTTCCGGAGTGTATGATGAAATTTGTTTGGCCTTGAAAAATATTGTGTCATCCATGATTGCATCAGGTTTTTATCACGTCCAGACACTATTGTCTCGACTTAGTTGTCCTACGGCCATTGTCCGCGATTGACGTTACTCCAAGGAAGTGTACGAAAATTGTAATACTGCACGAACACACTGGCAAGCCTTACAGAGAGATCACGGATATTGTTGGTGTCAGCCTTTCAACTGTCAGTCGTGTCATCAAGGCGAAAAAAACAAAAAAACAAACTGGATCCATCAGTCCAAAACGCAAGGAAAATGCGGTTGGAAGAGTAAAACAATCCTAAGAGACGACGAATACGTAATCAGGGAAAGTGTGAAAGATCCTTAAAAGACATTATTCGTTTTGTTTCAAATAATTTCTACAAGGGTGTATATGGAAAAACAATTATTGATACAAAGGCGAAGTGATTTTATGTGTCATATCTTTTTACCGAATGTTGACGATCCTGAGTTCGCACAATTTTTCATTTCTTTGTTGGTATTAGTAAATTTTGTGTTTTTGCTAACTCTCATAAATCCTGTTCTAACCATTTACGCAAGCTCTCTACGTAGGTTACGCGCTGTTTTTCTCTGTCCCTGTTGATTTTAGTATGCCTTGTGAGTGACACATTTTCTAAGCACCCTTTTCTCGTTATGTTTCCTAGAAATTTCAGCTGTCACTTTCTGATATTATGTATACGTATCCTTTTTGCTTCCATTTTAGGTAGAATTTCATCGTTGTTCACATGTTCTGTCCACGGTATCCTCAGCATCCTTCAGTGGAACCAAATTTCTGCTGTTCACCCTGTGATCTCCAGCATTTACTACCATATAAGCATACCGATATTTCATAGAAATGACATTTCCTATATCTAACCACTCCTTCTCTTTACCTTCGCCTATATAACCCCATGCGCAATAGTGGCAGTAGAATGCCTTGCTTGGGGTGAAATGATTAAAAAAAAAAACACGAAACGTGTATTAATATGCACACATATATACACATATATGAACTACCATTCCTGTTCAACATAAACCTAATCAGACAAGCGTTTTTATGCAAACATACACATACACTGTTATAAACTTTAGCACCCAAAATATTCCACGCACATAAATTTAAAAATTAAAAAAATAATTATCTATTGCATTAATGCACCTGACATATAAAAATTAACCACATTTCACAACACACACACACACACACACACACACACACACACACACACACACACACACACATATATATATATATATATATATATATATATTGCAAAAATGTGAAAGAACATTTAGATTACAACCCCACTGTTCAAGCATTTACTTTTATGAAAGAATGCATGATACAGAGTAGAGTTTAATGTTGTAATTTTGTTATTACAATGGTTTATAAAAGCATAATATCACTACACAAAATGTTCATGTTTCAGAACAAAACTCTTCCTCTTCAGGTGATGTGTTAAAATAAATGATGAAAATGATTTATTTTGAAAATATAAGATGAATTCATGGTTATTTAGAAAATTAGGAAGTGTTAGTTAAGAGGAAATACTTTAGGTGTATCAATATTGTTAAATCAAAGTTAAGAATTATGTAACCATGGGGATTTTATATTATATGTATACACAGACATGACAGAATTAAATAGACACCAAGATAAATTTTATTTCTGATTTTTTTTTAATAACCAAGATAATCAATGCTGAAATAGTTCATCATCTCACGGCCCACAAACTGTTCTCCGACAGGCAATATGGATTCCGCTTTGCCAGGTCCACGGCCGACCTGCTAACAACCGTAACGGAGTACATGCTACAGGCCCTTGATGAGTCTGACGAGGCTCGCGCGGTTGCTCTGGACATCTCCAAGGTTTTCGACAGGGTTTGGCACTCTGGCCTCCTATGCAAACTACGCGGTTATGGTATTACCGGTCGCCTGCTTGACCTAATCCAATCTTTCTTAAATAACCGCAAAATGAAGGTCGTTCTAAATGGGAGTGCCTCTTCGTCCTACAGCACGAATGCTTGGTGTCCCACAGGGCTCTATCCTGGGCCCGACGCTCTTCCTTATTTTCATCAACGACCTCCCAGATGAGATCAAGTCCCAAGTAGGCATCTACGCAGATGACACTACAATATACTCCCGCACCAGTAAGAAACCTGTCGTGGCGGACAGACATAATCTCACTACTGACCTTGAGCGGGGTCTACACTCTGTGGTGAACTGGGGCAAGAAGTGGCTTGTCAACTTCAATTCATCTAAGACCAAGCTGTTGTCTGTCAACCATTACAGGCAACCTCTCCTGCCTCCCATAAGCATGGACCAAGCGATTCTACGCCTCCCCAGACCTCAAATGGAACCAACTATATTGAATCCATAGCAAAATCTACTGCTAAGAAGGTTGGGTCACTATGTCGATCCAGGATGTTTTTTCCACCTGAATCCATCCTACATATATACAATTCAACCATCCGTCCGTGCATGGAGTACTGCGGCCATTTATGGTCAAGGTGCCCCTGCCGTTCTCCTTAGTGTTCTTGACAGGCTCCAAAGGAGAGTCTGTAATGTGATAGGTACTGATCTGGCGGCTCGACTGCAGCCACTTCCCCATCGTCGAAATGTGGCCTCCCTTTGTCTGTTCTATAAATACTTTCATGTCTTCTGCTCAGACGAACTTAAGTCACTGATGCCTCCTCAACAGGTGTTTACTCGTGCAACCAGACTGGCAACTGGGTCCCACCCATTCAGAGTCAGGTTAGCCGAATGCAGACGACAATTCTACTCCTGCAGCTTCTTCTCTCGCACTTCCCGCCTGTGGAACTCGCTCCCGTATTCTTGCTTTCCTGACGGCTACAACCTCCAGAAATTTAAATGCAAAGTCAATACTCATCTACTAACCACTGGACTCTAGCTCTCTCCCCTCCCCTGTATAACCTTCCCTTTCTCTCCACCTATGTATCTGTCATCGTACCTGTTTTCTCAGCTTTCTATTGTTCCTTTCTAACTAGTTTGTACTCCTCACTCTCTTTTTACATTTATGTAGCCCCCTGCACATCAGTGGACGTTTCCGCCTTGCTCGGGGTGAAATGATTAAAAAGAATAGATTAATTAAAATTGCAGATAACAATACTGAAACATGCCACGAACCAAAAGGAGCATCAGACCTATCCGAATTTCAGCGAGGGCGTATCGTGGCCAACATGAAGGTGGTCTTAGTCAAAGAAAAATAAGTGAAAATTTTTCAATACCCATTTCTATTGTTAATAGAGTGATCGTGCAATTCAACATACAGGTTGAGACAAAATGGTATCAATAAACTTCCATGGCCAAGTCAGTCCCCGGATATTTACCATATTGAACACCTTTGGGGCATATTAGATCGAAAACTCCGCAAAAAGAACAGGAAGCCATATTTTAAGCCCGACCTTTTAGGATTACTGCGTGAAAAATGGCAAAAGAAAGCCCTCAAGATGATATTCGTGAACTCATCGCTAGCATGCCGAAAAGAATCCTTGCATTAAAAACAGGAAAAGCGATGTCAACTAAGTATTAGTTATTAAATTCATGATCATTTATAATTACTTCATTTGTATAAAATATTTAAGTCAGTTAAGGGCCATACGGGAAACACGCTTGGGCGTTCATGTCTCGAAACATGACTAACTGGGCAGAATATTATCCCGCAGTAGGTTGCTATTGCTTTTTGCGGTAGACTGGTTGCCGACCAAGGCTATAGAACCCAATCTGTCCTGCTATTTAACCCATAACTGGAAGGAAGAGACAGATTAATACCTTTCCCAAGGGTATTTGCGCGTAATTGAATACAATGGGTTCAACTGGAATTCGAACTCGGCTCCCCGGTTTCTCGTTCCGAGCCGATATCTACTGTACCAGAACGCACATCCATATTGTGTATATAACACGCTTAAATCTTCCTTCCTCTACTCTCCAATAGCTTTGAGGTAAAATCACCGGCTGATGGCAAATCGGTCGGGTTTTAATCCTGGCTGAAAACAATCAGATATCTAACCATGCTGATGAGTTGTGATACAGCGAAACAGGACTGTCTGCAGATGACTGTCATATATATATATATATATATATATATATATATATATATATAGTCATCCGCAGACAGATCTGTTTCGCTGTATCACAGCTCATCAGTACGGTTAGACCCCGATTGCTTTTTAACCCAGGATTGAAACCCGACCGAATTGGCGTCAGTCGGCGATTCTACCTCTGGACTACGAGCGTTCGGGTTATTTGCGCGTAAGTGAATGCAATGAATTCAACTGGAATTCGAACTCGGCTCCCCGATTTCTCGTTTCGAGCCGATAGACACTGCACCACAACGCACATCCGCTTTTATCTACACACACACATACTAATATTAGTAGAGAAAAGCAGTGCACTCCACACATAAAAAAATATAAAAAAGATGGTCCTTATATATATATATATATGTGTGTGTGTGTGTGTGTGTGTGTGTATGTGTGTGTGTGTATTTGTATGTTTGTGTTATATATGTGCGCACATATACATGTATATACAGGTATATATATATATATATATATATATATGTATATATAAGAAATAGTTGTATCTATATATCTGTACAATTATACACACAGACTCTATAATGTGTATATGTTTGCTTGTACTTGTATATATATGCACACACACATACATATATAAGTGGGTATGTATATATCTATATGGGTACATCTATGTATAAGTAGACAAAAAAGCTATAATATATGTATATACCCGTGCTTATATGCACACATTTATGCATATGTATATATATATAGATTTAAAATCTGACAACACCAAACAGCTCTAATATAGATATAAATCAAATTTCCAAAACACTGGGAGGTCATAAGGTAATTTAAATTCATTTGATATATGGTCACCAGTTATCCTCAGAGATCCTAAGAAATTTTCCCACAATGGTCTTGCCTTCATTTTAACCTGACGAACTCAACGAGAGCAGACATTGTATGTGAAATGTACCGTTTAATAGTGAATGCCCCCAACGATATAAATTAGCTGTTATAAAAAAATTATTTCAACGCACACAAATACTATCTTCTTCTAAATCCATATTTTATAAAGAATTACACAATATTAAGCAAATATTTGTCAATAATGGATCTCCTAACTCCGTTATTGATCAACAAATTAAAATGTATCTCAACAAACTTAACAATAGCTCTAACAATATTGATAATATTAATAATAATGGTGTACATCAAAATAAACATAACACTATTAACTTATACTATTGCAACCAAATACATAATAATTACAAACAAGATGATAAGCTCTATCACTTGGATATATATACTTTCTTTGTTCTTTGTTCACTTGGATATATATATATATATCCAAGTAAATAAAGAACAAAGAAAGTATTAACAACGTAACATTAATTTAAAATTTAAGGGCTCAACATAGAAATAGAGCAATGAATATTTATTATAATTTATGAAATAAATATTATCTCCGTAAATAAATTTTTTCGATGTCGAAACAAAATTTACACTTTTGTAGTAAATTATAATTAGTACATGTTCTAAACTACAACTTTTAATATATATATATATATATATATATATATATATATATATATATATATATATATGCAGAGAGAGAGAGAGAGGGAGAGGGAGAGGGAGAAAGAGAGAGAAACTGAAAGAGAGAGAGAGAAGGGAGTGAGAGATAGAAAGAGAAAGAAGCAAGTGAGAGAAACACTAAGAGAGAGAAGAGACTGAGAGCGATACTAAGAGATAGAAATAGAGAGAGAAGGAAATGGAAAGATAGGGACTTGGAAGGGAGTTAGATAGAAAGAGAGAAAGGAGTAAGAGATATACTAAGACAGAGAGAGTGAGAGAGAGAGAGAGAAGGAAGTCAGAGCTAGAAAGAGAATAAGAAAATAGTGAGAGAGATACTAAGAGACACATATATATATATATAGAGAGAGAGAGCGTGAAGTGAGAGAGAGAGAGAGAGAGATAGAAAGTGAGAGAGCGAGAAAAGCGAGAGAATCGTGGAATATTAAAATCTAATAACATTGTGTAAAACCTATACAGACGTATCGTACACAATATAGGATATCCTGGTGTGTAACTAGACAAAAAAGTCAGGCGCACACAACAATTTACACATATACATCTAGCATCTCATTCTCACGCACATATGTTCATACATTTATGTACGCACACATTTACTTTTCGTGAATCTGAGATCTTGTTTTTTTACCCATAGTAATGTTTTTGTTTTCTTTTACACACACACACACACACACACACACACACACACACATATATATATATATATATATATATAAAAGGTCTTTTCAGCCCCCCCCCCCAAGTATAAAATAAACAAATAATAATAAAAAAAAATACCCGAAACGCCAAGGAAAAAATACGAAAACAACTTTGGTTATTTTTAATGCCATTACCAAATCGTATGTTTATTCAGTATACCCACAGCATGGAAATGCGACTGTTTTTTTTTTCTACAGTGGATTTCTCCGAAAATGCACTGAAAGCGTGCTTAAGCTGCAGACATCAGGAAGGGTCAGGTTCCGCTTGGTGGACAGATTCCAAATCTTCGGGCGGTAGCATTTTCATTTTGACTGAAACGAACAAGGCCTGTGTAAATGAGATCGAGAAGAGATATATAGATAGATAGTTAGTGAGTGAGTTAGTGAGTGAGTGAGAGAGAGAGAGAGAGAGAGAGAGAGAGAGTGAGAGAGAGAGAAAAAGATATGAAGACAGAGATGATATTTTATTGCTGCGAATATAGTAAGAGAGAGAGAGAGAGAGGGGGGGGAGAGGAAGAAAGTTAAGTGAATAACAGTAACAGAGAGAGATGTAGAGAGAGAAGTCAAGAAAAATCGATAGAGAGATGAAAAAGAGAGGCAAAGACAAAGAGAAAGACAGACAGAGACAGACAGACATAGGATCACAGAGAGAAGGCGAAAGGGAGAGAAGAAGAGTCAAAAATGAAGAAGGAGAAGATATTTTATTGCTGCGAATATAATGAGAGAGAGAGAGAGAGAGCGAGAGAGATGTAAGAAAGAGAGTAAGTTAAGTGAATAACACTAACAGAGAGAGATGTAAAGAGTGAGTTAGGGAGACGTAGAGAGAGAGAGAGAGAAGACGTTATAAAGATGAGAAATAGTGGGAGAGAGAAAGATAGAGCTGGAAATGAGTGGGAGAGAAAAAGAGAGAAAAGATTGTATTATATATCTATGAAAATAGTTACAGTGAGAGAGTTACTGAGAGAGAGAAATGAACGAGACAGTATTGTACTGCTGTAAAAACAGTTTCAGGGGGTGAAAGAAAGATAAAGAAGGAGACAGGGTAGAAAGAGATGAAAGAAAACGAGAGAGAGAAAGAGAGAGAGAGAGAATAGGTGGGGATAGTGGAGCGTTGTGAATGCAGTTAGAAAGAAGGACACTTAAGAAAAATAGTTTCAGACTGAAAGAAAGAAAGAAAGAAAGAGATCATTTTTAGATAAAGAAATATAGAGAAAAGAAAAGAGGCAGAGAGAGAGAGAGAGAGAGAGAGAGAGAAAGCGATAGAAAGAAAAGAAGAAAAGAAGAATGAAATGGGGAATAGAGAAAGAAAGGAAAGGAAAGAGAGAGAGAGAGAGGAAAGAGAAAGAAAGAAAGGAAAAGAGAAAATGAGAGAGAGCGAGGGATAGATAAAGAAAGAAAAAGAGAGAGAAGAATGGAAAAAGAAAGGAAGAGAGAGGACAACAGAAAGAAAGGAAAAGAGAGATAGAGGGATAGAGAAAGAAAGAAAAGCAGACAGAAGGAGAAGAATAGAGAAAGAAAAGAAAATAGACTAAACTTAGATATTTTACATTTTTTTAATGTGTCTATCGAGTCTCGTTATACTTGTGCTTTTAGCATTTTCATTTGTAAGTATGCCACATTGTGATGATAGAAGACCTACCAAGTAAAGTTAAATGCTGTGAAGCTTGGAAGCAGATTTAACATGGGTGATCTAGCAATCAAAGCACTTTCTATACACTTTCGCTTTTAACCAGACTCATTACGGTGAGCATCTAATGAATAGAAACGCTTTACATAGAACTTTTCTCACTTTGCTTAATAATGTCCTGACATACAGAAGTTCATATATCATATTCTCCCATGTATATTTAACCAAACCTATATAGATAACTGTACACACACACACACACACACACACACACACACACACACACACACACACACAACAATATATATATATATATATATATATGTATATATATACGCACAGACATATACATAAATATGTATACACACACACATATATATACGCACAGACATATACATAAATATGTATACACACACACACATATATTGGTTATAAATGCGAAAGAATCAGCATGAAGATAAATCCCAAATGGATCCTATTAATATTAAATATTAACGCTGATCTAGCCAAAGAGCTCAATGTAATTAAATTTATTTATTTACAGAGCTAATATTTATTTCACATAAAAAAATGAAATTAAAAAAAAACGAATGGTCATTTCAACAAGTGAATTTAACACCCATCTCATTAGCGAGGACAAAACATTATGGTAAGTTAAATTTATTTGTTTGTGAGTATGTAAAAAGCGGAAGTAAGGGTAAAAGAAAAAAGAAAAGGAAGAAAGAAAAAGAAAAATCGTGGCAGATTATTACTGTCGTAACTGTAAGTTGCAATTTGGTAGCAAAAAGGAATATACTGAAATAAATAAGAAATGAAAAAATATTTTTGTAAGAAATAAGTAAATGGGTCAGGCGAAAACTTTCAAGGTTATAATTAAAGGATCACGAATAATGTTAATATCAAAATAAATTAGTTAAATAACTTAAGTTAAAAAAAAATAATCAAGGAAAAGAGATTTAAGAGCGGGAAGTTATAATATAATTAAATTATATGGCTAAAAAAAAAGGGATTTTAATTTTATATTAATTATAAATGAATCTAATGGCAATAATATCAAAATTCACTTAAGTTGAAGATCAACTTAAAATTAGAGGGAAAAGAACGGGAAATTATCATAAAATTTTTACACATAACAGAATTACGAGGGTCATTTAATAAATAAGGTGAATTTTTCGGTATAAGGACATCTACTAGGTTCATTCAATAAATAATGTGAATTTTTCGGTATAAGGACTTCTACGAGGTTCATTCAATAAATAATGTGAATTTTTCGGTATAAGAACTTCTACGAGGGTCATTCAATAAATAAGGTGAATTTTTCGGTATAAGAACTTCTACGAGTGTCATTCAATAAATAAGGTGAATTTTTCGGTATAAGAACTTCTACGAGGGTCATTCAATAAATAAGGTGAATTTTTCGGCATAAAGACTTCTACGAGTGTCATTCAATAAATAAGGTGAATTTTTCAGTATAAGGTCTTCTACGAGGTTCATTCAATAAATAATGTGAATTTTTCGGTATAAGGACTTCTACGAGGGTCATTCAATAAATAATGTGAATTTTTCGGTATAAGGACTTCTACGAGGGTCATTCAATAAATAATGTGAATTTTTCGGTATAAGGACATCTACGAGGGTCATTCAATAAATAAGGTGAATTTTTCGGTATAAGAACTCCTACGAGTGTCATTCAATAAATAAGGTAAATTTTTTGGTATAAGGACTTCTACGAGGGTCATTCAATAAATAAGGTGAATTTTTCGGCATAAAGACTTCTACGAGGGTCATTCAATAAATAAGGTGAATTTTTCGATATAAGGACTTCTACGAGGTTCATTCAATAAATAATGTGAATTTTTCGGTATAAGGACTTCTACGAGGGTCATTCAATAAATAAGGTGAATTTTTCGGTATAAGGACTTCTGTGAGGGTCATTCAATAAATAAGGTGAATTTTTCGGTATAAGGACTTCTGTGAGGGTCATTCAATAAATAAGGTGAATCGTTGATGGTCTGCACCCTTTGGGATGCTGTCTGAGGCTTCGCGTTGTCTTGATGCAAGACGCCTGCAATTTTTCTTTATGTGCTTCCTTTCTCAAGGAATGAAATGCTGATTGGGCCTTGCATATCCAAAATACGGTGAGCATCACCTTCCCCGTGGATCGCTGGGACTAGAATTTCTTTTTCACTGGAGAGCCTGCGTGCCTCCACTCCAAGGACTGCCGTTTGGACTCAGGCTCATAGTGCCAAACCCATGTCTCGTCACATGTGACCACCTTTTTCAGAAACTCATCACCATCCTTCTCATAGCGAGAGAGACACTGATGGGAAAACTCGACCCTCTTCTGTTTGTGCCCTTCAGTAAGCATCCTTGGCACCCAGCGGCAGCTGACCTTCGATTAGGCAAGGTCATCATGGACAATTCTGTGTGCTGTCCCAACAGATCGGCTCAAAGTCCTTGCATTGTCATCTACTGTCACCCTTCTGTCAGACTGAATGAGGTCATTGACTGATTCGATCACCTCAGGAGACCTCACTTCTGTAGACCTTCCAGACCTGTCTTCATCCTCAACACTGCTCCGTCCTTCTTTAAACAATTTAGCCCACTTGTAGACATTTGTTTGCTGAAACATTTGGCACCATACACAGTTGACAAGAATTTCAACTGGTTTGCACTCTTCAGCAATTAAAAACTTGATAACTGACCTCTGTTCAATCCTGGTGCATGCTTGTTGGTCGGCCATCTTTGTTTATCTAGAAATCTCTCAAATGTTTTTTTTTTCGATCTACAAAAAATTTAAATCCCTTTGAAAAAGAAGCAAAAGAGAAAAATTAAAAATAAGTAAACTTCTATCTGTATTAGAAGTCTTTATACCAAAAAATTCACTTTATTTATTAAATGACCCTTGTATATTGCTCATAAGAAGGAATAAAACAACTATCTAAAGGAGTTTGGATTAATTATTAGAAAATTAAATTCAGTTTAAGTCTATGAATGCATTAATACCAAAACAAATATACTTTTTTTTATAATCGTTTCGCCCCAAGCAAGATATTACTGCTACTGAAGCGTGGGGAGAGACATAAAAGAAGATTGAAGAACAGGTGTGTCGTAGAATGGGCAAAAGAAGGATAGAAACGCTGGTGTAAAGAGAGCTGCGTGAGAGTAGAACGCAAAGAGAAAAAAACAAGATACAGTGGGTATCGCGGAAAGAATGGGAGTTAAGGAGATAAGAGACTGACGTTGCATTTAAATTCTTGGAGATTTTAGCTATCAGGGAAGCAAGTATAGGGAGGAGAGGTCTACAGGCGGGAAGTGCGAGAAAAGAATCTGAGGAATAGAAGTTGAGATTATTTTTGATTGTTTTCATTGTAAAAGGACCTAATTGCTAGTCTAGTAGCTTGACTAAATTCGTGCAGTTAGGGCACCAGAGAGCTAAGTTCATCAGAGCTGAAGCCGTGAAAATATTTGCAGAAGAGACAGAGGGAAGCCATATTTCGTCGATGAGAAAGTGACTGCAGTCGAGCTGTCAGATCGGGACCGATTATATTACAGATTCTCCTTTGGATTTTGTCGAGAACCTCGGGATGAATAGCAGGGGCACCCAACCGGATATGACAGCAGTGTTCAATACACAGGCGGATGGTTGATTTGTAAATGTGCAAGATGGATTCAAACGAGAAAATAAACTTCGTGGATCGACACAGTGACCTGACCTTCCAAGCAGTAGATTTAGCTATTGATTAAATGTAGTCGTTCCACTTAAGGTTGGCTGTGAGAGTTAAACCAAGGAGTGTATTACTTTCAGGGAGACTATCCCGATCCATGTTGATGGGGGTTAGAAGCGATTGTCTATAGTGGTCAAAGCATAGCAACTTCGCTTTGGAAGCATTAAAATTTACGAACCATTTCTTAACCCAGTTCACTACAGATTGGAAGTCCTTTTCAAGATCAGCAGCGAGGTTTGCTTTGTCAGCCTCCGCAGATTTCTTATCGGAGCGGGACTAAATAGTGGTGTCGTCAGCGTAGATGCCTACTTAGGATCTGATTACATCAGGGAGTTCGTTGATGAAAATCAGAAGAAGCGTAGGACCTGGGATAGAGCCTAGACGGTGACTAGCGTTTTGGGATCTGACTATATCAGAGGGATCGCTGATGAAGATCAGAAGAAGCGTAGAACCTGGGATAGAGCCTAGACCGAGACCCGCGTTTTGGAATCAGATTACATCAGGGAGATCGTTGATGAACATCAGAAGAAGCGTAGGACCTGGGATAGAGCCTAGACGAAGACCGAAGTTCTGGGATCTGATTATATCAGGGAGATCGTTGATGAACATCAGAAGAAGCTTAGGACCTGGGATAGAGCCTAGACGAAGACCGAAGTTCTGGGATCTGATTATATCAGGGAGATCGTTGATGAACATCAGAAGAAGCGTAGGACCTGGGATAGAGCCTAGACGAAGACCGAAGTTCTGGGATCTGATTATATCAGGGAGATCGTTGATGAACATCAGAAGAAGCTTAGGACCTGGGATAGAGCCTAGACGAAGACCGAAGTTCTGGGATCTGATTATATCAGGGAGATCGTTGATGAACATCAGAAGAAGCTTAGGACCTGGAATAGAGCCTAGACGAAGACCCGCGTTTGTGTGATAGTATTTGGAAGCATGCTCGTTCAATTACACTTTCGATTTGAGAGGAACGATTGGATGAAAACAAACAAGCGAACAGTTATAGCACAGCCCTGTAGCTTGCTGTCAAATGCTTTGGAGATATCCAGGGCAACAGCTCGAGCTTCGCCGTTCTTATCGAGAGCTTGGTATATATACTCTGTGATGGCCGTTAGCATATCAGCAGTAGACCTGGTGAAGTGGAAACCATCCCGTTTGTCGGAGAATAGGCTGTGGGTTGGGAGATGTTGAACTACCTAAGCATTGATAATAGCCTCGGACACTTTGTCAAAAATTGGCAGAAGGCTGATTGGGCGATAATTAGAGGGATCTAAGGGTTCTCCAGATTTCTTAAAACCTGAACAACAAAGGAGATCTTCCAACAGGCAGGCTAGCCAGAGAGAGATATGCCGTAGTTGTAGAGGTTCGAGACAACAGAAGAGAGTTCAGGGGCACATTTCTTCATGACGATGACTGGGATTCCGTCACCTCCTCTCCCCTTGTGGGGGTCAAGCATTGAAATTAGATACAAACGAGGGTGTAATGTAAACGTCACTCAGGTAATTATCACTTGGGTTTAAAAAATCCGTAGAACTAGAAAGAAAAAAGATTTTAAAATGGAAAATTAAATTAAAATATACTGTAGTTATATGGTTAACAAGAAGAAATAAAACAACTATCTTAAGAAAATTAATTTTTAAATTAATAATTAAAAAATTCAATTTAAATATTTGACAACGTTAATATCAAACGATAGAAGCAGAAGAAATGGACATTTAAGGAAAGAAATGTTATTATATATATAGATATGTAAACATATATTTTTCATACATACCGATATACACACACATATATGGATCGATAAATTTTCGTATGTATGTACACACACCCCTTACCTACCACGACTAACTCAAGGGTCAAGCCACACACCCCTACTACCAAAGAAGAAATTACTACTAAAATTCCGCTAGCTTAACCCTATAAAAACCAATACAGAAAAAATTAAAATTTTGAAATTTCAATACCAGAATAAATTTCTAAATAAAGGGAGGGAGATCATAAGTCATAGAAATTGCAATAATTATCCTAATCTGCCAATATAAATTGCAATAAATTGCAATAATTACAAGTATAAATTGCTATAATTATCCTAATCTGCCAATGAATCACAATAAGTCTTTTTTGAAAATTTGGCTAAGCAGTTACTAACCCCTACCTACCACTACTAACTCAAGGATCAAGCCATATACCTCCCACTACCAAAGAAGAAATTACTACTAAATTTCCTCTAGCTTAACCCTATAAAAACTTATATCTCCCAACCCCATTCCTTTACTAGAGCAAACCTCTGGGCTTAGAATTTTTCGTCTTTTTTTTAAAACGGGGCTGAGAATGAATGTTTTAATATGACATGTTGAAAATGGCTATTTCCCCTCTTATTTACAGATATATATATATATATATATATATATATATATATATATATATATATATAAGGGTAAACTCAACACATCAACTAAACCAGTTATAAACAATAGTTTATTTTGACGGCTAAGTTATTCGTACCCATCTCATCAGGGATTAAATTCAGCTGGTTCAATTTTATCACAACATTAAAAAAGAGGTATCCACGAGGTATGACCCAGAACGAATTTTCATATATATATACATGCATATATATATATATATATATATATATATATATATATATAACGATACGCAAGTAGTCACTCATATACAGACATAAGCATATATTATGTCTGTATATATATATACATATATAATTATGTGACAGACATATATGTAGGAATATATGTAAAATACATGTTGTATCGTGGAATGAAGAGATACGCAGAGAAATGTAGATATATTACTTTATTACCAGAGTGATACAACCAAGAGGTATATAGAATATTTACAGTCTCTCGCAGTAGTATTTGTTATTTCCCGAAGTCCGTGCAAATGACAACCTCCGTGCTAAGCGCACATTGTCTTTTATATGGTACGAATGCAGTGCGCACGTGCGCACCTACACACACACACACACACACACACACACACACACACACACACACACACACACACACACACATGCATTCTGATGAATAGAAATCTGACCCTACTATATGTTTATGTTAATGACTTGTTCACTGTTTAGAATTGTATTTCTGGTTCCTTGTAAATTCTGTAATCCCCTTAACGTATTAGTGAGATAAACTATCTCTTCAAGTTTAAGGTCAAGTCTTATATATCCTACATATTCTCCGACATATCCTACATATCCTGACAACAATCTCAATCATGACATCTCTATCTTGAGTGAAATTTCCCATACGTCTCGCTCCCGCGTCTGAATAATGATTTAACAGCAACTAAGACGAGAATTCATACTGTTTCATGACAAGTCAGGACAGACATGGAGATGATAACCGGTGTAACCTTTACTTTTTTATATACTGCACCGCTTGACTTTTGTTTGGAACGTCAATATATATATATATATATATATATCCAAGTGAATAAAGAAACGAAGAAAATATTAACAACGTTCAAAACATTAATTTAAAACAGTGCTTAATATAAAAATATAGCCATGAATATTTATGATAAATATTTATAAATAAATATTTATGATTTTTCTCATAAATTAAAACCCTGTAAAGGACCAGACCTTATCTTCTACTGTTGAATCTGTCTATAAAATTTTCAACATGTTCATTAATCACCTCTCCCCTCTTCCTCTTTTTGTTCAAATTCTAACTTCCAACTTCCAACTCTGATTCCCCATCCCCCCCCACTTACCCCTCACACATAATTCGCCAATATAAAATAAAGAATTTTCCATTTTCTTTCACACTACCTGATGAGACAATGTCCTTTCAATGTCGAAACAAAATGTACACTTTGTAGTAGATTATAATTTGTACATGTTCTAAACTATGTATATATATATATATATATATATATAGGGTGGTTCAAAACTCTAATTCATCATTGTTACCATTTACCATACACTTATTTTTGGATGACCCATGAATATTTATATATATATATATATATATATATATAGAGAGAGAGAGAGAGAGAGAAAGAGAGAGACAGACAGAGAGAGGGAGAAAGATATTGAGAGAACTCAACACTTAACTAAACGGTTTATATTTATAACCGTTTAAGGTTTTTAATCGTCAGGTATGGGTCAAATAATAGCACAGATTGGGTTCTATAGCCTTGGGTGGCAACCAGTCTACATGTTACTGAAATTAGCGAAGATTAACGAAATTGTTTAAAAACAACAGACAATTTGAAATTATTTGTTCTGAACATTATTTTTGATCGATACTCGTATTTAAGTAGATATCCTGTTTTTTTAATTAAACAGTATTATATATTTATTTCTACCGGCCTGATTATTTAACAAAAGTTTTTCGTAAATAATCAGGCTGGTAAAAATAAACCTGTTAAAAAAAAAAGAAACAAGAACATTACTTTTCAACAGGATGCAATTTATGCCTTTAATATGGCCAAATTAGCACTTACAAATTTAAAAAAAAACTCTCACATTTCAGCAACGACGAAAATGCGCTCATCTTCCTCACTACGGACGCACCCAACACAGCAAAAAGAGCTGTAACTGAACAGGAAATCGATTTGGTAAGACAACCAATTTCCTTTTTCTCGGGGCAAAATTGGACAAGGCGCAAATAAACTATAGCAGCTTTTCTAGACAATTGTTAGCTATATATTTAAGCAATTAAACAGTGTACAGTGTAGTAGAAAATTTGTAATAAACACAGATCACAAGCCCCTCACTCATGCCATGAACTGTAGTATAGACAAATACACCCCTAGAGAAATTAGATATTTAGATTTTATTTTCCAGTACACAACAGACGCTCGTTATATTAAGGGACAACATCCCTTTGCTTTCGCAATATATATATATATATATATATATATATATATATATATATATATATATATATATTTTGGTGGGCGTCTCTTTCAACATATTAGTTCCGTTTAAATAGTTGCATTAATACCAATGTTTGTGCAGAATGTGACACAGTGTCTCGAAGCAGTCCTCTTCCGTTTTCTTAGACTCATTACTAACCAAGCTTAGAGAACTATTTAATCCATAGCTAGGGTATTGTCTGAAAAAATGTTTTCGTACATTTCAAAGGGTATTTGTGTCAAATCGATCGCGGAGTTTGAACACGGCATACTTCTCGTCGGAAGCACTACTTGACGTGCCCACTCAGAGGAGGGCCTCAGACAATGTCTGATTTTCCGTGGTGTGGTCACCCCGGTCATTGTTGATCAGTTGACAGAAGATCTGTCACCAACCGAGCAGAAATCTTTGTCAGGCTAAGTTCATTGTGGAGAATATTTTAACTCTCCCACGAATATGCTAATAGTGGCTGTCATTTGCCTGTCATTTTACCGCCTGTCATCAATTATCATGTGGTGAACGCAATCAATGTTTCTTCGGTGGTGGCAGTTGTAGGACATCCGAACCTTGGGTCATCTTGAAGATTATCTAAAGTCAGCTGTTCCCGTTTATACCGTTTGATAAATCTAGAGCGTCATCTTCAAATGTAGCAACCATGTCAGTATAAATGCCCCTGGGGTTAAAACTCTTTGTCTACATGTGTTTGATAACACCACGATACCAAAATTTGTTTATTTTCAAGAGAAGTCATTATATAGTTATTTTTGTTTTGACGTTTTCTTTGTACAGTCAGATATCAGTTTAGCCATGAAGAAACAATACCGTTATTAATAGGAAGAGTTGAAATGAATGCATACAAGATTACCAAACTCTACCCTCATTCTATCAAAGGCAGCCTATGAGCTTTTCACACCACCCTTATATATATATATATATATATATATATATATATATATATATATATATAGTAAAGTTCTGTAATTTTGCTTGAAGCATTGTGTAACATAGTTATATGAAGGCTGTCACAATGGGTTGAGTGAAATAAAGGAAGGTAAGAAAGTGTTTGTGTTACCTATTTATTAAACATTAATATTTCGAGATCAAAATCTCAGCTTCAGAGTGGCAGAGAAGCTTTTGTCTGTCTGCTATTCTGAAGATGAGATTTTGATTTCGAAATATTAATGTTTAATAAATAGGTAGTACCCAAACACTTCTTTAACTTTCTTTATATTACTCAGAGCATTGTGACAGCCTTCAAAACATAACCCATATATATATATATATATATATGGTACGTGTGGATGGAATAATATTCCATTTCTTAATAAAGTGCTTAATACAAAGTAAAGCTAATAATATTTATTCAGAAATCATAACATAAATATGTTATATCACTCCAAAATTAGCTATTTTGTTTCGACATTTCTTGACAAGACACAAGAAGTGTCGAAACAAAATAGTTATATAAAATATATAAATACTTATATATATAACAAAATATATATTTTTATATAACAAAATATTTATATAAAAGTATTAACTATTATAAAATAGTTAATACTTTTGTAGTGATATAATAACATATTCATGTTATGATTTCTGAATATATATATATATATATATATATATATATATATATATATATATATATCTCAAACAATAGACAAATCAAAAACGATAATAGAAAACGGAACATGATCTAGTTTAACCCACCATTTAATTTAGAGGTAAAGTCCAAAATAGGACAAATATTTTTTAAACTGATAGATAAGGACTTTCAAAAGAATCAGAACTAAACAATATTTTCAACAGAAACACAATCAAACTAAGTTATAGTTGTACTAGTAATTTAGATCATTTTATTAAAAAAAAAACAAAAAAAAAAAACGATACACCGTTCGATAAATCTAGAGCGTGATCTTCAAATGTAGCAACCGTGTCAATATAAATGCCCTTGGGGTAAACCTCTTTTTCTTCAGATACTTGATCACATCAGTCAGCTAAGTGCCATACGTGATAAACGCTCGGGCGATCATGTCTCTTTAGAGACATGACTGACTGGGCAGAAGATTACCCCGCAGTATGTTACCATTGCTTTCTGCGGTAGACTGGTTGCCAGCCAAGGCTATAGAACCCAATCTGTCCTGTTATTTAACCCATAACTGGAGGGAAATAACGGATTAATATATTTCTCAAGGGTGCATAAGTGAATGCAAGGAATCCACTGCACCACAATGCACATCCATTGATAACACCACCATGCCAAATTTTGTCTATTTTCAAGAGAAATCGCTAACTAGTTAATTTTGTTTTGACGTTTTCTATGAACAGTCAGATATCAGTTTAGCTGAGAAGAAACAATGCCGTTATTAATAGGAAGAGTTGAAATGAATGCATACAAGATTACCAAACTCTAGCTTCATTCCATCAGAGTCAGCCTATGAACTTTCACACCACCCTCACATATTTACGCTCTCACACCCTGATTGAGCACTCTGGAAGAATGGTAGACTTTGAAAAACAGTAGTTACTCTGGCATCTATGCATCGTTCATTCAGCAATGAATTAGAACGTTCTCAGCTATTGGGCGTGTATAATGATAATATACACGCTAAGAAGTCTTTCTCCAACTACCAAGCGCCCGTAGCTCAGAGGTAGAATCGCCGACTGACGCCAATTCGGTCGGGTTTCAATCCTGGTTAAAAAGCAATCGACTGTCTAACCGTACTGATGGGCTGTGATACAGCGAAACAGATCTGTCTGCGGATGACTATATATATATATATATATATATATATATATATATATATATATATATATATATATATATAGGCAGCAAATAATTCTTTTAGACATTTTTTTTAATCATATCACCCCAATCAAGGCAGTAACGCCACTGATGTGCAGGGTCTACATAAGTTTGTCAAATTAAATAAATTGCAAACATTGTGTCTGTTTATTATTTTCATAAAATCCGTTCATACTCACGGATAATCTTTCGCGTATTATAATTGAAAGATGTAAGAAATGAGCTGTAATTTTGACAGATGATTTTATTATTCATTTCTCGATGTTCCCAAGTACTTTCAATTTCCTTCCGAGATCATCTTCAGGACTGTGAGTTATGGTAACAAAAAATAACAGCAAAACTGTGTTGCTAAAAATTACTGTAAATTTCTTTCTGCTTCAAATATAAATTCATTTTATTATGCTTTAATTCTGACATCTTTCAATTATAATACGCGAAATATTATCCGCGAGTATGAACAAATTTTATTAAATTTATAAGAAGACACAATGTTTGCAATTTATTTAATTTGACATATGTCAGATTAAATAAATTGAAAACATTATGCTTAATAAAATCTGTTCATAATCACGGATAATTATAATTGAAAGACGTATTATAATTGAAAAATGTCAGAAATATATATATATATATTTGTTTTGGTGCCCTCCTACGAGGAATGGACCTTTCCTCTTACTATATAATTACCTGCAGGAGGCAGCTAAGGATAACCGCTAGTAAGCTAGCTACTAGTCAGAAATTAAACTGCGTAACTGTACCGTTTGGACTTAATTCTATTTACTTATTACTAACACTTACCTTGTACATATGTTCTTGTTATACTAATACAATGTTTTGAACTTACCTTCTGTGTTCCGTGTCTTACTTCCGGCCAAACCGCTCACTACAACTTTGAGGCGAAGTTTTGGCACAACAACTCCGTAACAACATTTTTATTAAGATTTGCAACATCAATATTTATTTTAGCCGACGCGTTTCGTTTAATGACGGGCTTTATCACGGCAAATAACAAAATGAATATATTTGAAGTAAAATATCTATCAATAAAACAAAATGGTTTTAGCGACAAGAATATTATAAAACGCCCATAAATATTTATTATTTTAACTGAAAAATATTAGATATTTAATTCTGTCATATTTCATATTCAAAGAGAATTTTTTGATTTAAAATATATTGTTCGGATTGCGAACATATACAACAAACAGCAAAGTGTAATGGTTAGCAAGCTGTTCTCGCTAAAACAAGTTACAACTGAGTAGTGAGTTCGATCCTCACTGGGTGTCCCATACTTTCGGTTTTGTGCCACATTTAAGTTGCGCTTAGAAAAACCCCATGTACAACAAACATAAAATAAATAAAAGAAAAACGGTTAAATGCACATTTTCAACGTCTTATATAATAAAAAAACCCTTGAAGAGTGAAGACGTCACAATAATACGAAACTTCAGAGTCGGCATGATAGAAATAACACTGTTCAGTTAAGTGATAAACTTCTCCACAGTAATTCTATTAACGCCTTATCCCTATTTTAATATTGGGTACTGATAAAAAATCTGCTTACCTAAAATGCATTTCCACCAATAAACAACAACAACAACAAAAAAAAACACAGAAATTTTGGCACTAAGCATCATTACAATTTAACACTATATATATATATATATATATATATATATATATATATTAAAAAAGGATTAATTCAAAGATGTTGAATGGCCATTTCGATATGAAGATCCCCACGGGGGACGACACATCACCTCAGCAACAGAAAAAACCTTTCAGAAACTGGAGAAAAATTAGTCTACTTTTCCTTTTTAAATAGATTGCAAAGAAATTAAAAAATAAATAATAAAATAAAATAAAAATAAAAATAAAGGGAAAGAAAAAGAAAAAGAAAAAGAAAACGAAAAAGAAAAAGAAAAAGATAGAATAAAATCAAATAAATAAGAAAAGAAAAAAATTGACATCGTCTGGGTTCTGTTGCTGAGGTGATGTGTCGTCCCCCGTGGGGATCTTCATATCGAAATGGCCATTCAACATCTTTGAATTAATCCTTTTTTAATATATATTTGCTCTGTAATATTTTATTACATGGAGCTCTCTTCCTGTATCATTTTTTAATATTAAAATAAATTTTTAATATTAATTAGGATCGGTTTTTCGGAATTTACCTTCCTGCTTTTTTCCCTTGGATTGAAGTATCTGAATTAATATATATATATATATATATATATATATATATATATATATATATATATATATATTAAACCAATAAAATCTAAACGCAAATTTTACTCCCTCAGCTTCTTTTATTGCACTCTCCACCTGTGGAATTCCCTTCCATATACTTGCTTCTCCGAAAGCTACAATCTCCAAGAATTTAAATGTAAAGTCAATAGTCATCTCCTATCTCACTAACCTGCTTAAGGCAGACACGTTATTTCATGGTAAATCGAGGTAATGAGCCGATTTCAGGCGAACCATCATCAGCTTCCGTCTTTATTGTGCAGAAGATTTTACACAAATGAAATTAACAAAGGCCTCGAAAAAAAAAAACGGAATAAAAATAAAGATCGCTCCCTTAAAAGAGAAAATTTAAGAAAAAATACATCATTACTTCGGCGAATACACACACATATCCATACATAAGCATATATATACGCAACATATAATCAAAGAGCACGCGTAAGAGCGGACGTCAACTTAAATCTAAAGATACATTCAGCATGTCAGTTAGACTGCTGATCCGTTGATTTGAAACGTATATATATATATATATAGGAGACAATGAAGGTCTTTTATATTTAATCATGAGCCGTTCTAAACATCGTATTTTGGCTTTAATTTCAGGTGAAAATAAAGACAAAAATTCTCCAACATGTGAGCCGAAGGCTTAGAACCAACTTATTAAAAATAATCCAAATGTTGGAGAATTTTTGTCTTTATTTTCAACTGAAATTAAAGCCAAAATACGATGTTTAGAACGGCTCATGATTAAACATAACAGACATTATTTGTCTCTTATATTTAACAGTATATGTTTAGAAAATATATATATGTATATATATTGATATATATATATACATTCACACGACATTTTACGGATAGGCAACCAAAACGTTTGACATGCATATATATATGTTTGAGTGTGGTGATGTGTTTATGCGTGTTTGGACGGGGAAGAATTTGCGCGTGTCATAGTAGTTATCAGAATATATATATATATATATATATTTACACCCCTTCCAGTCTACGGATAGCCACCCGGCGGAACACTTGACATGAAAATTAATATCTAAATTAACAGAAGGCAAACTGTGAAGTAAATTGACGAGTGAAAAATCAGTCAGTCGTTATATTTATCTTTAATTTTCTTAAGTAAACACTGCGAACAGAGGATTTTTTTGTATTGCGGGTGGGTCTTGTATTCACCGACCCCGTGTTTAATTAGCAGATGAAATCGTCGACTCTTTTCAACGATGGCGAGATTTACTTGAAAGCTGAAAATTAATACATCAACCAAATGGCACCAGCAACATTAATGTTCTTATATATATATATATATATATATATATATATATATATATATATATATATACTAGCAGTATAACCCGGCGTTGCTCGGGTGTCATGAAAGCTTTACAACTAATCCATGGTCCTGGAGCTCAGACTCAGTCTAAAGAATATTTGAAATAATAAAATAATTACAAAATAATAAAATAAATTAATTTACCAATCGCACCTCGTGTATATATATATATATATATATATATATATATATATATATATATATATATATATACTAGCAGTATAGCCCGGTGTTGGTCAGGTGTCATGAAAGCTTGAAAACTAATCCATTGTCCTGGAGCTCAGACTCAGTCTAAAGAATATTTGTGTGAAGTTTGGTGAGAATCGGATAAAAATTGTGGATTTGTATAAAGGACATACAGACAGATAAACGACACACACAAACATCTTGCCGTTTATATATATATATATATATATATATATATATATATATATATTATTAGTTTTCTGCCCTCTTGTAAGAACTGCAACCTTGAAACTTCTGAATATCATTTCTTATTATTTTTATGAGCGTATCAAATTTGATTAAAATTGGACCACTCCTTCTATAACTCGATTTTTTCGATTATCGATTTTCGATATTTATCGGGGGTACCTCGACATAAAACCTAGCTAAGAACACTAGCAGACGTTTAGCTCATGGGTTCGTTTCCTCTTTTTAGGTGCCCCTTGTTTATATGTGAAATTGTGGTGTGTGAAGGATTGGTAGGTGATGGATGGTTTCTTGTGATGAATGTGCAAATTGTTAATGTGTGCTAGAGTCGTGAAAGTGTTTAGCTAGGTATAGGATAGTTATGTAAAATCACCCTCTACCCAACCACTTTTTTCGGCCATGTGCCACATTTTGTATAATTTTATACAATTAAAGAGGAGCAAGTTACGATCAGTCAAGACGAGCAGTTGCGAGTTGTCAAGTCCAGCAGTTAACGACAGCTGCTAGTCAGGCAGCTTAATAATACCTTAGGACTTATTTATTTCTATGTTACTTATTATTGACACTTCTTTGAATATCTTGTTTCTTGTTCACTGTTTTGAATCTTCCTTCTTGTTCCGTGTCTTACTTGCAGCACAAACCGGTCACTACAATTTTGCGGCGATATTTCGCTACAACTACGCAACAACTTTGCGACGAAGATCCACAACAATATTTAAGAGGGATTTTGGAGAGAATAATTGTTTTGCATGATACAGCCAACCAATTTTTTTAGCTTTTTTATTTAATACTAGCAGTATAGCCCGGCGTTGCTCGGGTGTAATGAAAGCTTTAAAACTAATCCATGGTCCTGGAACTCAGACTCTTTGGACGTTGGCACGAAAGACTAAAAACAATAGTTGTTTCCAGTTAAGGCGAGACCGTAGAATGAAAGAAAAATGAATGGATGTAAGTCAAATTTTGATTTCCTGGTATCAATATATTAAATAATTTCTTTTCGTCTTAAACTGAATTTTGAAGGCTAAATAAGTCCTCTGAGTAAATGGTATCAAGGCTGAGACTAAGAACTACAATTGTACCTAATTAGAGCCAAACCCGAAGCAAAAACTAAAATATTAGGGCTGAAAAAATACAGGCATACAGGCAGATAAACAGACACACACACAAACATCTTGCCTTTTATATATATTTATATACACATATTATCGATTTTCTGCACTATTGTAAGAACTGCAACCTTGAAACTTCTGAATATCGCTTCTTATGCATTTGTCTATGAGTGTATTAAATTTGATTAAAATCGGACCACTCCTTCTATACCCCGATTTATTCGATTATCGATTTTCGATATTTATCGGGGATACCTCAACACAAAACCTTGCTAAGAAGACTCGCAGATGCTTATAATACAACTGTGTAAATTTTCCAGAAAATAGGTTCTGCCGTTTCGGAGTCTATAAGTAATGAACACACGCACACAGACAAAGTTCCATTCATAAATAAGTTTTATATATATATATGGGGGATAACGATACATATATATGTATATATCATCATCATCATCATGCGTTACATCCAATGGTGCGTAGGGCAGCAACGTTTTGTTACTGTTTCCGTAACAATTTTTTTTTATGGTGCAGGGTTGTTAACCCTGCGTCCAACCCCCTAAACCTGGAGGACCGGTGGACTATTCTTGGTCCTTACGTTTACATCACCTCCTGGTATTCCCAAACGGTCACCTATCTAAGTACTGACCTGGCTCGATGTTGCTTAACTTCCGTGCTCGGGCGAGAACCGGTATATATATATAATAAAATAAATTTTCAATATTCAAAACTGTTGAATGATCATTTCGACATGAAATCCCTAAGAGAGATTTCATATCTCATGAGCAACAGTCAGTCAGTTAAGTGCCATACGTGATACACGCTTGGGCGATCATGTCTCGAAAGAGACATGACTGACTGGGCAGAAGATTATCCCGCAGTAGGTTGCCATTGCTTTCTGCGGAAGACTGGTTGCCGACCAAGGCTATAGAACACAACCTGTACGCTGTTTAACTCACAGCTGAAGGAGGAAGAGATAGATTATATTACATTATTAAGTATAATTAGTGGGGGATCAGTTTATTACTTCATAACAATAAAAAACCGATCCCCCACTTTATGATCAGTAGAAGCTTTAATCATGATTCCAACTATTATGTTCAGTCAGTCAGTTAAGTGCCATACCTGATACACGCTTGGGCGATCATGTCTCGAAAGAGACATGACTGACTGGGCAGAAGATTATCCCGCAGTAGGTTGCCATTGCTTTCTGCGGTAAACTGGTTGCCGACCAAGGCTATAGAACCCAATCTGTCCTGCTATCTAACCCATAACTGGAAGGAAGAGACGGATTAATACCTTTCCCAAGGGTATTTGTGCGTAAGTGAATACAATGGATTCAACTGGAATAAAAAATAAAATAAAAATGGAAATAAAAATATTAAAAATGGAAATAAAAAATGACGGTTACATCACAAAAAATTCGGAAGCAAATAATGTCTAATTTTAGATTTTACTTTTAGATAGAGTTGTAAGTGAAAAAATGGAAAATTTGGCTTCGTCTAGCTTTACAAAGGGAAGGGGTTAAAGGAATAAGAGGTGTTAAATTGAGAATTGGGTTAAACGAAATCGAAAGGGATTGGAGGCGGGAGGTAAGAAAGGTTACAGAAAAGGAAAGAAGAGAAAAGAAAAAAGAAAAATTTCCATATTTTAGAGACGCTCGATACGTGCCAAACAAAACTAACTTTATAAGTGGGTTAAAGTACTAGAAAAAAGAGTTTTTAGAAAAAACATATTTAGGGGAAAAAGTAAACATGAGATTTAAATAAAGTTAATTAAGGATGATGTCGAGTCTGTAAACGAAGAGTATAATCCAAAATATCTGTTTAATATAAAATGTTAAAAGATAGATCTGTATATACAGTTCGATGGATATTATCCAAAGTAATAAAATATAGATAAATGAGCTGATGTATTGAGTTTTTCTTTATCTATTTATCTATCTATCTATGGAGGACTAATATGTTATGCTCTCATTACGACTGAACTCTCTAGAGAAGAAAAATTTAAAAACAGTTTCCACTTCTGCGATATATGTGTGACTCTTCAGAAATGAATTGAGTTCTTTCGGTGACTGGCGTATGTATACACTGTTTACATACAGCAAGTTAAAATTTTCCCTTCTCTGATTCCATGCTCTATGGCTTAAGGGTGTAGCGACTCCGACTAACACCAAATCAGTCGAGTTTCGATCCTAGCCAGAAGCAATTGGATGTGTATAGCCACACTGATGAGCTGTGATACAGCAAAATAGGCTTGTATATGGATGCGTAATATATATATATATATATATATATATATATATATATATATATCCGCCGATTCAACCATATGAAGAAATGATAAACTTAAAAACAGTAGCTAATCACCTCTATTTTCGCATCGTTCATTCAGTAATGAATTTGAACAATCTCGGCTATTGGAGTGTGTTTACATACATTGTGTATACAACATGCTAAAATCTGCCTTCCTCTACTGAGCCCCCATAACTTAGAGGTGGAATCGCCTACTGATGTCAATTCGGTCGGGTGTCAATCTTGGCTAGAATCTCTCGGATGTCTAACCATATTTCCATCAGGATCACACCAGACCTCATGTCTGTTGCAGAACCGACACAAAATGGTGTAGCTTACCTGAGATTTACTACTAGACAACCAGTACCCATATAAATTTCCATTTTCGCATGTCTAATTGTTTGGATACCGACGACAATTCTCTAGAAGCGTGTAAAAGCTTCATTAACTAGAAAGGTGCTATGTTCTTGGGGAAGGTTGTTGGTTGGTTGGATGTTTTGTTTTTATGGCATATCAACTCCGGCGGGTCATTTATTGCCAACTAAATTTTATTTATTTATTTATTGCTGGTAATACCTTAATTCTTTTCAACAATTTATTGTTATTTTTATATAAGTTTTGTGTCTAGTAATACATTTTTCTTTTCGAGTATCAAGATTCATTGGGGTTTGGTTTTTTAAGGGCAGGGTCCCCAAGTCCTACCCTTGTTATTTAACCCATAAGTGGATGGAAGAGACGGATTAATACCTTTCCCAAGGGTACCAGTGCTTAAGTGAATGCAGGGTATTCAACTGGAATTCGAACTCGGCTCACCGATTTCTCTGTCCGAGCCGATATCCACTGCACTACAACGCACATGCGTCACTAAACGCTTACAGCACTTGGTATTCCCAAGCGGTCACTCATCTAAGTTCTCACCAGGGTCAACGTTGCTTAACTTCGGTGATCGAGCAAGAACCGGTGTATTCAACGTGATATGGCCGTAAGCCCGCACATGCGTCACTAAACGCTTACAGCACCTGGTATTCCCAAGCGGTCACTCATCTAAGTTCTCACCAGGGTCAACGTTGCTTAACTTCGGTGATCGAGCAAGAACTGGTGTATTCAACGTGATATGGCCGTAAGCCCGCACATGCGTCACTAAACGCTTACAGCACCTGGTATTCCCAAGCGGTCACTCATCTAAGTTCTCACCAGGGTCAACGTTGCTTAACTTCGGTGATCGAGCAAGAACCGGTGTATTCAACGTGATATGGCCGTAAGCCCGCACATGCGTCACTAAACGCTTACAGCACCTGGTATTCCCAAGCGGTCATTCATCTAAGTTCTCACCAGGGTCAACGTTGCTTAACTTCGGTGATCGAGCAAGAACCGGTGTATTCAACGTGATATGGCCGTAAGCCCGCACATGCGTCACTAAACGCTTACAGCACCTGGTATTCCCAAGCGGTCACTCATCTAAGTTCTCACCAGGGTCAACGTTGCTTAACTTCGGTGATCGAGCAAGAACCGGTGTATTCAACGTGATATGGCCGTAACTCTTTTGGGGAAGGAACCAAGAAGCTGCCCCCCAAATGGCGAACGATAGTGAAAGAAAATGATACATGTTTTACACTATTTACATGCAGACTATTTTCTTCATCTTTGTTATTGTTATAACAATATTTTGGCCATTGTGCAGTTCGGGTTTCATCGGATGTATGTAAATACGGGTACATAAGAAGGCCGGATAGGTATAACGGACGAAATATTGGAATAACAACAAGAGAAATGATGACAATAGTAAATAATGCAAAAAATGATAACAGCTTAACGCAAATACTCAGGCAGGAAAAAAATATATAAATTTATATATATATATATACGAGCCAGTAAAAGAAGTGCTTGATGCACCAGAAAACGGTAGATCAAAAAAGGGCTCAAGGCACAATCAAAACAAAAGAACTGAATATGCAGAGCTAACAATATGTCACAGAACAAAACATACACCACTTACTTGCTACTAAGTTTTATACTACAGATGTTTACTCCTTGGGCAATAAAGTCATTATTGGTGCGGTCGAAACATAGGGAGCAAGTAAGTAGTGTGTGTTTCGTTCTATCACACACACACACACACACACACACACACACACACACACACACACACACACACTTTCTCACAACCTTCCCCTATGTAACACCCTGCGCAATAGTGGCAGTGGAATGCCTTGCTTGGGGTGAAGTGATTAAAAAAGCATATGTAATTGGTACAGTCCATGCAAAAATATATACTGTCAGAAACGCTACAGATATCTATCTATCTATCTGAAATTGTTCATTATCTATCTATCTATCTATCTATCTATCTATCTATCTATCTTATCTATCTATCTATCTATCTATCTATCTATCTATTGTGTGGATTTAGGCATTAAATGTTCTTTAAGGCAAACACTCATGCAACAAAGACATTTACTCATAAGTAAAAAACACAATTATAACTTAAGAGCCTGCATCCTGAAATGCTTATAAAAACACATGCTTATGTCACAAAACTCACTTGTTCTATGAAACTGACCGATTGTCTCTATCTACCCTCATGATGGCTTTATAAAGTAGAAAGCTCGACTCCTATTTTTGTACGTTTTTTACATAATGAACTTCGGGGGATTTTTCACGGAATTTCCTCCTTGTCTGTCTGTGAAGGATTATTTGTAACTTAAAAAAGTCGATCATTAAAATTAATCGACATCAAATGTCTGTCCTTTTTTCATAATATCTATCTTCAGTCTGTTTATAATCTATTTACCTATCTATCTATCTTCAGTCTGTTCATAATCTATCTATCTATCTATCTATCTATCTATCTATCTATCTATCTTCAGTCTGTTCATAATCTATCTATCTATCTATCTATCTATCTATCTATCTATCTATCTATCTTATGAAAGTCGAAACACACACACAGAAACACACTATCTATCTATCTATCTATCTATCTATCTATCTATCTATCTATCTCAGTCTGTTCTAGCTATCTATCTATCTATCTATCTATCTATCTATCTATCTTAGATAGATAGATTAGAGTAAAAGTTTAAGTAGGAGGAGAACGAAAAGAAAAACGAACCAGTTACATGTGGTTTTCGAGAAAGGGCAAGAGAAGGACGGGAATACAGTTGTGATGACAGCTGCGAAAGTAGATTGATAAAGGAAAAGAACAAGATACATGGGGGTGACGTAGAAAGAATTAGGAAAGGACTGAAGTCAAAAGGATACGAGATGGGAAATAACATTACATTTAAATTCCTAGAGTTTGTAACTGTCAGGAAAGAAAGTATACGGAGGGAAGTTCCACAGGCGGAAAGTGAGAGAAAAGAAGCTAGTAAAGTAGAAGTGTTGCCTACATTTGATTGATTTAACTGTAAAATGGTGGGACCTAGTTGCCAGTCTGGTTGCTCGAGTAAATTCTTGTGGAGGAGGCATTAGTGAGATAAGCTCGTTGGAGCAGAAGCCATGAAAATATTTCTAGAAAAGACATTGCCCTTTTTAGGGTTAAACGATTAAAACATCTACAGAAAATTTGATACGTAACGAAGATGAGAGTATTGAACGAGAATATAAATAAAGCGAAAGATAAGGATGCTAAATTCGCAATAATTACGTCGACGACACCACGGTTTACTCTCGCCACGATCAAAAATCTGGTGAGGGTGACAAAGCGAACCCCGTTGCCGAGCTTGAGAAGGACCACCAATCCGTGGTGGACTGGGGTAAGAAATGGCTCGTATATTTTAATACTTCCAAAACGAAGCTGCTATCTGTTAACCATCATAGACAATCTCTCCTACCTCACATTAGTATGGAACAGGCTAACCTCCCTGAGAGTAAATCACTGCACCTCCTTGGCCTCACACTCTCAGCGGACCTCAAGTGGAATGGCTATATCGAATCTATTGCTAAATCCGCTGCTATGAAAGTCGGTTCACTGTGCAGGGTCAGGAAGTTTTTCCCGTCTGAGTCCATCTAGCACATATATAAATCTACCATCCGCACGTGTATTGAATACTGCTGCCACATCGTCGGGTGCCCCTGCTTTTTTCCTCGGGTTTTTTTACAAAATCCAACAGAGAATCTGTAATGAGATTGATACCGACTTGGCAGCCCAGTTGCAGTCACTCTCTCACCAGCGTGACGTGGCTTCCCTGTGCCTCTTCTATAAATACTTTCACGGCTTCTGCTCCGATGAACTTAGATCACTGGTGTCTCCTAGGTATTAATTTACACGAGATGCTAGATTAGCAACTAGGTCCCACCCTTTTACAGTGAAACCGATAAAATATAACCACAATTTTTACTCTAACAGCTTCTTTTCTCGCACTTCCCGCCTGTGGAATTCCCTTCCATATACCTGCTTCCCCGAGAGCTACAATCTCCAGGAATTTAAATGTAAGGTCAATAGACATCTCCTATCACACTAACTTGTATCCATTCTCTCAAACTCTCTTCCCATCTACCCCACCCCCATCCTCGGTACCCTCATCCAATTATTAACCTCCTCCTGACACTAACCACTCTCTCATCACTTTCCTCTATGCAATCCCATATAACTAACCACTCTCTCATCACTTTCCACTCTGTAACCCCCTGCGCAACAGTGGCAGTAGAATGCCTTGCTTGGGGTGAAATGATAAAAAAGGGTGTCCATAAAGTCCGTGTGCAGCTATTTAGATATGCTTCAGAATTACTTTATTCCGCAGCTTGAACAATTGAACTTGAAAGATAACAGTGTTTCAACAAGATGGAGCTCCTTGTCACTTTGCTCTGCGTGTTAGACAGTTTCTAAATCAAGAATTTCTTAGCAGAATGGATCGGAAGAGGTGGACCAATTTATTGGCCTCCACGTTCGCCAGATTTAACTCCATTAGACTTTTTTATGGAGACATGTGAAAACAATTGTGTATGCAACCAAACCTAGTTCATTAGAAGATTTGAAAGCTAAAACAACTAATGGGATTTCAGGCATTACTGTAAATCAGTTGGCAAATGTTTTCCTTGAGCTTCAAAATCGTAATTACCCTTTGTATTGCTAATGATGGAGGACATGTGGAAACTAAAATAAAATTTCAATAAAACCTTAAAAACAGATTTCTTCTTTCTAATCCTTTTTACAAATTATTTCTATCGCAAATACAAATAAAGTTATAATTTTTTTAAAGTGCACACGAACTTTATGGACAACCTGTCTATCTTCAGAGAGAATCGCATAACAGGACGCATAAATCGGCTTGTGCTTTTTTCCTTTGTTGTTCGTCTTTAACAAACAGGCATCGCAGCATAGTCTTCAATCTTATCGAGTGTCATATTTAATATATGCTTTAAACGGCTGAACGTCGTCCTTATCAATTAAATATTTTGTTCAGTGACAGTGCTTGTGCATTCTGTTTTTTTTAATCATTTCACTCCAAGCAAGGCGGGACCGCCACTAGTGCGCAGGGGATTCTTCTTCTATGTGCTCTGTCCCTTCAGGACGTAGGCGATCATGGTCTTCCACTTTTCCCTATCCCTGGTGGCTCTTAGCACGCCTTCTCCTGTTACACCATACAATTGCAATTCTCGTTCCGTTATCCACCTGATTAGGTCCTTCAAATACGTTATCCGTTACTTTCCCCTGTCTCTTTTTCCCCTCTATCTGGCCTGTTAGTATCAGGTTCTCCAAGCCCTCCTTCCTCAATGCGTGTCCCATGAACTTCAGCTGTCTCTTTCTGATGCTCAGTATTAATTTCATTTTCGTTTCCATCATTTCCAAGACCTCATCATTGCACACATGCTCGATCTATGATATTCGCAGCATCCTTCTGTAGAACCAGATTTCAGTTGCTTCACGTTTTTCCTTCATCTTTGATAGTATTGTCCAGCATTCACTACCATATTGAAGAACCGACATCACATAGCAATCCAGTACTCTCTTCCTAGTTTCTAGCAAAATTGTCCTGTTTCTTAATACTTAACTCAACTTCTGGAATGCTTCTTTTGCCATGCCAATTCGCCTTCGGATCTCTGTATCGCCCACGCAGGGGGGTTACAGTGAGAGAAAAGATTGGGTAAAAGTGGTAATGAGGAAAAGTTAAAAGATGAATGGGATTCAAGAAGATAGCAGATGGCAATTGACATTGCATTTGAATCTTTAAAGATTGTAGCTATCAGGGAAGCAGGTAAACGGATGGGAGTCCCACAGGGGGGAAGGTGAGAAAAGAAACTGTTCTAGTAGAAGTGGCGGTTTCATTTAACTTTCAACGGTAAGAGGGTGAGACCGAAATGCCAATCTAGTCTTCTTTTATGTGCAATGTCCTTTCAGGATTAGGCGATCATGGCTTTCCACAACTCCCTGTCTTTGGTGGCTCTTAGCACACTTTCTCCTGTCGCACCATACAACCTTCGTTCCGTCTTCCACCTGATCAGGTCCTTCAAATATGTTATCCACTATTTTCCCATGTCTCTTTTCCCCTCTATATGGCCTTTTAGTAACAGGTTCCTCAAGCCCTCCTTCCTCATTGCATATCCCAGGAACTTTAGTTGTCTCTTCCTGATGCTCAGTATTAATTTCCTTTTCGTCTCCATCCTTTCCAAAACCTCGTCATTGCACATATTCTCGGTCCATGATATACGCAGCATCCTTCTGTAGAACCACATTTCAGATGCTTCAAATTTTTTCTTCATCTTCAAAGATATTGTACAACATTCATTGCCATATTGAAGAACCGACATCACATCCAGTACTCTCCTCTTTGTTTCTAGTGAAATTGTCCTGTTTCTTAATACTTTACTCAACTTCTGGAATGCATCCTTCGCCATGCCAATTCGCCTTTGGATCTCTGTGTCGTATTTTCCGTTTTCTGTTAGAACACTTCCTAGGTATTTAAATTTCTGTATCTGCTTGA
The DNA here is from genome assembly GCA_037127315.1 of Ascarosepion bandense. Taxonomy (NCBI): domain Eukaryota; kingdom Metazoa; phylum Mollusca; class Cephalopoda; order Sepiida; family Sepiidae; genus Ascarosepion; species Ascarosepion bandense. The sequence goes on from JBBBDQ010000973.1 coordinate 1,101,272, forward strand.
TTTTAGAGTCCCTCACCTGGCATTTCTTTTGCTGATGACCATGCATTCGGTTTTCTTGCAGCTTATTTGTAGTCCTTTTTTGTCACTCTCTTCAGGTAACTTCTGTAGGAGGTCTTGAACGCTTAAATTCATGGCGGCAGGCTCTCGTCCTTTTACATTTGAACTGGTTCGATATTTCGATAAATTCGATAAGTTCGATAAGTTTTATGCTGAAACTTTCTTTTATGGCGCTTCTCTATTCCAGTCAACTTTTATCTTCCATAAATAAATTTTTTTTTTGATCATTTCACCCCGAGCAAGGCGGAAACGCCACTGATGTGCAGGGGGCTACATAAATGTAAACATATTAATTAGAAAAGAGTGAGGAGTACAAACTAGTTAGAAAGGAACAATAGAAAGCTGAGAAAACAGGTGCGATGACAGATACATAGGTGGAGAGAAAGGGAAGGTTATACAGGGGAGGGGAGAGAGCTAGAGTCCAGTGGTTAGTAGATGAGTATTGACTTTGCATTTAAATTTCTGGAGGTTGTAGCCGTCAGGAAAGCAAGAATACGGGAGCGAGTTCCACAGGCGGGAAGTGCGAGAGAAGAAGCTGCAGGAGTAGAATTGTCGTCTGCATTCGGCTAACCTGACTGTGAATGGGTGGGACCCAGTTGCCAGTCTGGTTGCACGAGTAAACACCTGTTGAGGAGGCGTCAGTGACTTAAGTTCGTCTGAGCAGAAGACATGAAAGTATTTATAGAACAGACAAAGGGAGGCCACATTTCGACGATGGGGAAGTGGCTGCAGTCGAGCCGCCAGATCAGTACCTATCACATTACAGACTCTCCTTTGGAGCCTGTCAAGAACACTGAGGAGAACGGCAGGGGCCCCTGATCATAAATGGCTGAAGTACTCCATGCACGGACGGATGGTTGACTTGTATATATGCAGGATGGATTCAGGTGGAAAAAACATCCTGGATCGACAATGCACTGTCAATCGTTAAAGGCCTTCGACAAAGTACGCCACAATGACTTGATAGAGATACTCGATAACCTCGACATGTTTGGGAAAGTGTTGTGGAGTAGTTTTCGTACTGAAGGTTATAATAATGCTATGTCGGTTGCTAATCGACTTAATGCACCCAAAATGTTAGGAACTTGGTAATCTTCCACTGAAGGCTGACTCCTTAGTATTCGCTAACTGCCGACTAATATCAACTGCCTAGTAGTCCTACTGAACTCTGATAGAACTCTAAAGGACTCTCTAGAACTTCCAAGAACTCATATGAACTTCCCAAGAACTTCTCGAGTTAACTTCCCGTTAACTCTTATTAATATAGGAGGGAGGGTCCATTATCTGAGGCATACGTGTGTTTCACCATAACAGAAAGATATTAGAATAATCAAGAACCTATACAGGAAGCAAATTGCCTGCATATGGACAAGAAATCAATGAAGCAGGCATACAAAAATGGATAGGGTGTAAAACAAGGATGGGTTTTCTCGCCGGATGTATTGTACAGTGTAACAATTCTGGTAAAACTAGAAGTCCTACCAGGATTCGTCATTGGCGGCCACAATCTGAACAATATAAGATATGCAGCTGATACAATGCTGATAGCAGACACGGAAAGAAAAATACAGGGCCTCATCAGCAGCTTTTAGGGAAGCAAGTAAACGAAAGGGATTTCCACAAGCAGGAACTACGAAAAAAGAAACTGTTAGAGTAGAAAAGGCGGTTACATTTAACTATTTCAACGAGTATTTTATATTTCATTTTTCCTGACTCACCTTTGGATATTGCCCGCACAACATTTTTCGAGTCCAGCCAGAATGAACATGATGTACTGCTGTCATATCTGACCTGGAGCTGCCTAGTGCTCACTTTCCGGCCTTGATAGAGTTCAAAAGCGTCTAGACGGTATTGTGTGTTTCCCACTATACAACTCTTTTCCCACAAACACAGAAGCCGCTCGCTACTCTTTCCGTAGAAACTTTCTGAGGAGCTACATTCATGAGTTATACTAGTTTAGATATTCGCAGCTAAGACTTGCCATACTTATGAAGACTGGAAGGAATCACTCACTTTCCTTAGTTCCAGTAAATCACTAACTTGAGTGGCTCTTAACATTATGTGATCAATTAGTAAAAGAGAAAAATAATATTCCTTTAATCTTCATGAAATACTGAACTGAAAATTTGTTACTTTTCCGGCTTCCTGTCAAACATGGAATCTTTTAAAAGGTTTCCAGAAACATTAAACCACAATTATTTCTCGCTAACTTATTGAGCCAGTTTATTTATTTATTTAAAAAGGTTTTCGCAAATTCAAAGCGACAATTTTTCCCGCTAACATATTAAGCCGTTTCATTTCTTAAGTGTTTTCAAAATCAGTGACCGCTAATTCTTCTTCTTCTTCTTCTTCTTCTTCTTCTTTCTTTCTTTCTTTCTCTAATTTCAATTTTCATTCTTATTATTATTTTCATATTTTTCTCATTATTATTATCATTATAATTCTTCTTCGCATTATTCTTCTTCGTTTAATTCTTCTCATTCTTGTATTTCTGCTTCTTCTTTTTTCTTCTTATTCTTATTTTTCCTTTCTTCTTTTTTCTTTTCTCTAATTTCAATTTTCATTCTTTTTATTATTTTCATATTCTTCTCATTATTATTATTATAATTCTTCTTCGCATTATTCTTCTTCGTTTATTTCTTCTTATTCTTCCTTTCTTCTTCTTCTTATTGTTATTCTTATTTTGCTTCTTTTTTATTTTGCTTCTTCTACATTATTATTCTTCATTTTCTTCGGTTTTCTTCCCTTGCAAAGTTTCTTATTTTTCTTTTATCTACCTTCAATTTTCATTCTTGTTCTTGTTCTTGTTCTTGTTCTTCTATTTCTGCTTCTTTTTTCTTTTTATTCTTTTTCTTCCTTTTTCTTCTTATTTTTCTTCGTATTTTTCTTGTTATTATTGTTATTTTTCTTTTTCGTATTTTTACTCTTATTTTTCTTCTTCCTCTTCTATTTTTGCTTCTTTTTTATTTTCCTCTTCTTAATAATCTTCTTCTGCTTCTTCTTGTTTAAATTTCATTTCTTTTTATTATACTGCTTTATTTTTATTAATTTTCTTCGTTTTTCTTTCCTTGCAAAGGTTCTTTTACTGAATTTATCGACCTTCAATTTTCATTCTTCTTCTTCTTCTTCTTCTTCTTCTTCTTCCTTTTTCTTCTTCTTCTTCTTTTCTATGCCTTGCCCCTTATAGAGATCTCTGGCAATGGCCTTCATAGACTTTACGGGATTCGCATCAACAACATTCAGCGACCGCTGTACGAATCGTGAGGTCCTGATACTGCCCGGACGCTGTCAGTACTTTTTGTGCTTCACTACGGGAGACACACATCCACTGAATGCTTACAACTTTAGTGCACAAAGGACCTGGCAACTTCTTATAAAACGTGCAGTTTTAACATCGCTGTTCTATTTGCTTATAGCAAAAATTACAGTAATATTTCATCTCATGCGTTAACTGATAGTTCGTTATTGATGCTCTCGAAAGATAAGCGCACAGTAATTGATTATCACATAACTGTAAGCGCGCAGTTATGTGTCTTACACAACTTGTATATATATATATTTTTAATCATTTCACCCCAAGTAAGGCATTCCACTGCCACTGTTGCGCAGGGGGCTACATAGAGGAAGGCGAAGAGAAACAAATATATATTTTTTATTCAGAAAATTACACGAAGGAGAAAGAATATGTTGAATCTAAACTTATATATAAATGAAACTTTGTCTCAGTGTGTGTGTGTGTGTGTGTGTGTCTGTGTGTGTGTGTGTGTGTGTGTCCGTTACTTATAGACTCCGAAACGGCTGAACCAATTTTCTTGAAAATTTACACAGCTGTACTATAAGCGTCTGCGAGTCGTCTTAACAAGGTTTTGTGTTGAGGTACCCCCGATAAATATCGAAAATCGATAATCGAAAAAATCGGGTCATAGAAAGAGTGGTCCGATTTTAATCAAATTTGATACACTCATAGACAAAGACACATGAAACGATATTCAGAAGTTTCAAGGTTGCAGTTCTTACAATAGTGCAGAAAATCGATAATATATATATTTATATATATATATATATATATATAAAAGGCAAGATGTTTGTGTGTGTGTCTGTTTATCTGCCTGTATGTCTGTATTTTTTTCAGTCCTTTTATTTTAGTTTTTGCTTCGGGTTTGGCTCTAATTAGGCACAATTGTAGTTCTAAGTCTCAGACATGATACCATTTACTCAGAGGACTTATTTAGCCTTCAAAATTCAGTTTAAGACGAAAAGAACTTATTTCATATATTGATACCAGTAAATCAAAATTTGACTTACATCCATTCATTTTTCTTTCATTCTACGGTTTCGCCTTAACTGGAAACAACTATTGTTTTTAGTTTTTCGTGCCAACGTCCAAAGAGTCTGAGTTCCAGGACCATGGATTAGTTTTAAAGCTTTCATTACACCCGAGCAACGCCGGGCTATACTGCTAGTATTAAATAAAAACGCTAAAAAATTGGTTGGCTGTATCATGCAAAACATTTATTCTCTCCAAAATCTCTCTTAAATATTGTTGTGGATCTTCGTCGCAAAGTTGTTGCGTAGTTGTAGCGAAATATCGCCGCAAAATTGTAGTGACCGGTTTGTGCTGCAAGTAAGACACGGAACAAGAAGGAAGATTCAAAACAGTGAACAAGAAACAAGATATTCAAAGAAGTGTCAATAATAAGTAACATAGAAATAAATAAGTCCTAAGGTATTATTAAGCTGCCTGACTAGCAGCTGTCGTTAACTGCTGGACTTGACAACTCGCAACTGCTCGTCTTGACTGATCGTAACTTGCTCCTCTTTAATTGTATAAAATTATACAAAATGTGGCACATGGCCGAAAAAAGTGGTTGGGTAGAGGGTGATTTTACGTAACTATCCTATACCTAGCTAAACACTTTCACGACTCTAGCACACATTAACAATTTGCACATTCATCACAAGAAACCATCCATCACCTACAAATCCTTCACACACCACAATTTCACATATAAACAAGGGGCACCTAAAAAGAGGAAACGAACCCATGAGCTAAAAATGCTAGTGCAAAAATATATTTAGAAGATTTAATGATAATGAAATGAAAAGAGGGAGGGTGATCAAATACCCAAAACGAACTAAAATATAACAAAATATCAAAACTAAAATAAACAAATGTTAGTAAGATCCGCCCACCTACAAAATCAGAGTGGCTGCTGTATTCCATCCAAACGGCGAAATTATGTAGCACATTCTCTAAGGGAGGGGGAGAGGATAAAATAAATAATGGAATGGGAAAATCAAAGACTCACCCAGTCAAGATAAAAATGGGACCAAAAACAATCTTGGGAGGTAGGGAATCTTGACTTGGATCACAACAAAAGAGAAACCCGGGGACAGGCTAGGAACCCATTCATTCACATAACTAGGTACACAAAAGACGTCTAACTGAACCAGGGAGGTGTTCACAGAAAACCGCCCCTTTGTACCACAAGGGACTTAAAAAAGGATATCAAGACTGACCCTGTTCACGCGAACCAGGCTTGTTACTTTTGCCTGCCTTTCACTGCATTCTGTCGATATCAAACTCTTTCTATCAGATCTGATCTTCATCCTGAGCTGATGCACCAAGAAACCTAATCAGATGCTGATAAGAATAACGCTAATATCGCAAGATTCCCTCCTGTCGCGTCGTCTAAATCACTATTAGAGCTACGGCCGGCAACGCGAGAAACACCATCCGTTTCACCTATTTAACTGCTCTTTAGAAGTAACGCAGGTACTCTGTACGCAGCAGGAGGACAAGTCCATTTCTCGTAGGAGATTACCATATCACATATCTATAAGCCTACCATTCTTCCATGCTTTGAATATTGCTGTCACATCTGATATAAAGCTCGTCCTAAATATTTAGCAATTTTTGACAAAATCCAATTGTCCAATTTGAAAATGTTACTTGCAGATATCAAAAAAAGAAAATTATAGGTAAATGGAATTAAAAAAACGAAATGTTTGAATAATAAATGTGAGGAAAATCAGCGATGCTCTTTAGTCAAAGGTAAACAAAAAGAAAAATCAGACAATTCGACTCGTAAGTGATCTCCTTAAAATTTAGAAAGTTACAACCTCGTTCATAAGAAAACAAACGTTACATTAAATATTAAATAAATCAGAATTATTCATACCAATGTAAAAATGTATAAGTAATTTAATAAATACAAGATATTGAAATTCTTAATATAATAATTCTTAAAGTTGCGACATAAAACTTATTTTTATAAATAACAGTAATAATCAATGGATACCTCGATTTATTTTAAAAAATAAATATGTAAAGATTATAAATGCGTAATAATATCACAAACATTATAACATTCAAAGAACGAAAAACATAACAGTAAGTGGATCGTTAATAAGGAAAATCAAAACTTCACTTTCAAAAGACGACATCTGTATATTATTCAGTTATTCGTTAAATTAAACGAAAATACTGTTATCTACAACTAATATCGTAATAAGGAATAGATAGATAAAAAACTAGTTTTCAAAACCATGAGAATCATTAAAAGAGAAACAGATAAATAAACTAATAATAACAAGAAAACTCAAATTTAGGTTAAATTAACATTAAAAAGAACAAACTTCATATTTGCGTTAAAATAGTATTAAAAAAAAGAAACCTCATATTTAGGTTAAATTAACATTAAAAATAACAAACTTCATATTTAAGTTAAAATAGTATTAAAAATAAAAAATTCATATTTACGTTAAACAGTATTAAATATAACAAACTTCATATTTACGTTAAAATAGTATTAAAAATAAGAAATTTCATATTTACGTTAAACAGTATTAAAAATAACAAACTTCATATTTAAGTTAAAATAGTATTAAAAATAAGAAATTTCATATTTACGTTAAACAGTATTAAAAATCACAAACTTCATATTTACGTTAAAATAGTATTAAAAATAAGAAATTTCATATTTACGTTAAACAGTATTAAATATAACAAACTTCATATTTACATTAAAAACAGCTAAATTTTCAGGAGCTTATTAATATTAGTTTATTAATATATACCTAATAACTTCGTTGGTTTACATCAGGCACTATATTTTCGATATATATATATAACATATGGTGCTCGATGTAAACCAACTGTTACTATATATATATATATATATATATATAAATGCAAGTAATGATTGTATTAATCTCTTATTTAAAAGGAAAAGGATAGGATTACAGACTTCCTTCGTTGTAATCCTCTCACGTTTTAGGGCCGCAGTCTGATAGTATTGACCATTTGAACTTATCCCGCATGATTGATTTTCATATTTTGCTAAATCAAGCGGCTTATCGGGTCTGAGCCTTCCATTGGGCAAAAGGTCTTTGTGTAAAACGACTGCATTTCTGGACTAATCTTTCTTAGAAAAGTTTCCATGCTTGGTGGGGAACAACTAAGAATTATGACGAAAAAAAAAACAAACAAAAAAACTCGCTCTTATTCTAAATCTCCCAGTGTTCTTTCCATCTGTATGACGACATTTACTAAGTTAAGCTTAATCTGTTACACAAATCTGAGAAACATCGTCAGGATCGAACGTTTTATACTCGTAACGATTTGATAGTTTGTTAACCATTACCCTTCAGTGAGGCGCTTTAATTAAGATACGAAACTTAGTTTAGTCTATCACAAAACTACCTACCAACATAAGACACCTAATAGGAGAAGATTATATATAACTGTGCTCAGTTAAGTGACAAACTTATCCACGTTAATCCTATATATATATATATATATATATATATATATATATATATATAGTATAAACGAGGAGGAGAGAAAAATGGAAACAAAAAAGAAACGAACTAAGCACTTGAACATTAGTCAAAGTACTAGTCGACAGAAAAAAACCGAGACGAGGAACCTAACACGTCAATACAATAGCCAACTTGCCCTGACGATCCATTTGGTTGGTCCGTTTGCTCTAGGTTAGTTACTTACTGACTTACTTACTTGTGTGTGTATATATATATATATATATATATATATATTAGAAAAAAATTTAGATAATCTACAATTTCATGGGTAATACGTATTTCGCCGCTGACCTTGCAGCTTTTCTTTCTCTTCTTTCCATTTATCAATTGTCTGTATTTTTCTTTTTCTTTCTCTCTTTGGGTTTTTTTTTGAATGAGCGAGGAATTGTTTTTTGTAGATTACTGTTACAAATGTCTATTCTGAATATGGACACGTGAGCGTCTGTGTGTACTGATTTTCTGGAATATTTTGAAGATTAACTGTTATTTCATTTGGGTCTGACGAGCTGCAAGATCAGCGGCGAAATACGTATTACCCATGAAATTGTAGAATATCTAAAAATTTTCTAAATTATATTATTCTGTTAAATTAAATAGATAAATTTAACATTGAGTTCTTTTGAGTTCGTCCCTATCGGAATTTCCCTGACTAATATACCAAGTATTGTACGTTATATGTATATATATATATTTTCATTTGTAAATAAGTTATTACGCGACCTAGCAAAATATATAGACTGTGCCAAGAAGAAAAGCTAGAGTCTATGCTATTCCCAAACAAAAACGAACTATTGAATGAAAGAACGTATCTATACTAAAAAATACCTCTTAGGTTCATACAACCACGGATAAAAATGTCATAATTTCTTGTAATTATAAAAATTGGGTGTTCAAAAATTCCCTGCCACATGAGCGTTCAAAAAACCGCCGTTACGTGAGCGTTGTTAAATAAAAAAAAAAACCCAAAAAACAAAAACAAAAACGTTAAAATCAGTTATTGAAAATCACCTGAAGACACCACTCAGAGTAGAAACCTAGGTAGCGTAATAACTCGTTTACAATTAAATAATATTCTAAAGTTCTACAATATAATTGTATTGAACACTTTTTAATACAAATGTGCACTGGTCTAATCGTATTATGGCCAGAAACTAAGTAATTAAACAATCACAATATGTATATATATTCAAATGAATAGAACGCAGAAAATAATCACAACGTTCAAAGCATTAATTTAACACTGTGCTCAATATAAAAATAGAACAATGAATATTTATTATTGATTAATTATAACTTTAGAACATGTGCAAACTACAAAGTACTGCTAAATTGTACAGTTTGTTTCGACATTGAAAGAACAATGTCTCATCAGGTAATTAATCGGTATTAAGTACCTGATGAGACATTGTTCTTTCAAGGTTTCACTAAATTGGATCTTCAGGAAAGTTGGCTAACTAGGCTAACATAAGGCGATAAGATGTAAAAAAACTCCACAACCACTTTATCAAAATGGTAGACCCGAAACACTAAAGAATAGGGGGGGTATAACATTTTATTCACAAAAAAGTGGGGGGGGGGCTTACAACTCATAATGATAATAATAATAATGCTAAACATATGATTTAATTTAATAGCCACTATGTTTACATTTGTTTAAAATTTTGGATTTGGAATTTAATAAGCAATATGCGGGTTCAAACAGAGCTATGGCTAACTTTTCCTCCCCACACAATTTACAACATTTATGTCCTGTTCTCTTGTTTCCATTTTTTCCCCTCCGCGTTTATACTCGGTGGGTTTTTCGAGACGTGTTCAAAGACAAATGTACAATTATATATATATATACTAGCAGTATAGCCCGGCGTTGCTCGGGTGTAATGAAAGCTTTAAAACTAATCCATGGTCCTGGAGCTCAGACTCTCTTGACATTAGCACGAAAGACTAAAAAGCAAGAGTTGTTTCTAGTTAAAGCGAAACCGTAGACTGAAAGAAAAATGAATGGATGTAAGTCAAATTTTGATTTCCTGGTATCGATATCAAATACGTTTTTTTCGTCTTAAACTGAATTTCGAAGGCTAAATAAGTCCTCTGAGTAAATAGTATCATGGCTCAGACTAAGAACTACAATTATACCTGATTAGAGCCAAACCCGAAGCAAAAACAAAAATAAAAGGGCTGAAAAAATACAGACATATAGGCAGATAAACAGACACACACACACACACACAAAAACATCTTACCTTTTATATATATATATATATATATATATATATATATATATATATATATATTATCGATTTTCTGCACTATTGTACGAACTGTAACCTTGAAACTTCTGAATATCGTTTCTTATATCTTCGTCTATGAGTGTATTAAATTTGATTAAAATGGGACCACTCCTTCTATAACCCGATTTTTTCGATTATCGGTTTTCGATATTTATCGGGAGTACCTCAACACAAAACCTAGCTAAGAACACCCGCAGACGCTTATAGTACAACTGTGTAAATTTTCAAGAAAATCGGTTTAGTCGTTTCGGAGTCTATAGGTAACGGACACACACACACACAGACACACACACAGAGACAAAGTTTCATTTATAAATAAGTTTAGATATCTATATTGTTCTTAATGCTGAGAAATAAATAAATGTTTGTTTCACTCAAAATATTTTGAAAAAACCGTTTAAAGAAGAGGGATTTTTAAAGCGGAAATAAATTGAGAATAGATACATCAAATCACACACATAATACAATACAGAGTATGGAATTAAATCACACATACATAAAACAATAGAAAATAAATTATACACACGCAAACAAAGAGGGAGAGGAATTATGCACAGATATACAGGCGCTAAAAGGAGATATAAACAAAAGAAATAAGTTGGTGGTGGGGGGGGGGGAATAAAGAAAAAGCGTTCCTATTAGTCACAAATTTTAGCACAAATATTTTAAAACAAATAATTTTAGAAAATAAAAAAATCATTTTTTAAAAGACTTTCAAAAGTTTTCTTTACAAAATATATATTAAAAATTATTTTTCCCAGAGAAAAAGAAAGTAAAAGGTAAATTCATTTAGACTATTCTTAAGACGTTTTTTTTTAAACAAAGGAAGTGGAACATTATATCCCTTGAACCATACATTTAAAAAATATATTTACACAACTTCAAACGAATAGTTAGGAAAGAAAACTAAATCAGTACGAGAAAAAGAAATAATAGTTACTGCACTTGAGAAGCCTTCTTCTTGTTCTTGTTCTTGTTCTTGTTCTTCTTCTTCTATGTGCCCTGTCCTTTCAGGACGTAGGCGATCATGGCTTTTCACATTTCCCTATCCCTGGTGGCTCTTAGCACGCTTTCTTCTGTTACACCACGCAACCCTCGTTCCGTCATCCACCTGATCGTCTTCTATGTGCCATGCCTCTTCAGGACGTAGGCGATCATGGCTCTCCACGTCTCTCTATCCCTTGTGGCTCTTAGTATGTTTGCTCCTGTTACACCTCGCAACCCCCGTTCCGTCATCCACCTGATCAGGCCCTGCAAATATGTTATCCTTTGCCTTCATCTGTCTCTTTTTCCTTCTATCTGGCCTATCAGTATCAGCTTTTCCAAGCCTTCCTTCCTTATTGCATGTCCCAGGAACTTCAGTTGTCTCTTCCTGATGCTCAGTATTAATTTCCTTTTTGTTGCCATTCTTTCCAACACCTCATCGTTTCTTCTATGCTCAGTGCACGATATCCGCAGCATCCTTCTGTAGAACCACATTTCCGCTGCTTCAAGTTTTGTCCTCATTTCGATGATATTGTCCAGCATTCACTGCCGTATTGAAGAACTGACATCACGTAGCAACGTGATGTCAGTTCTTCAATATGGCACTCTTCAATCTTCTTCAATCCAGAACTCTTTTCTTTGTTTCTAGGGAAATTTTCCTGTGTCTTAGTACTTTACTCAGCTTCTGGAACGCGTCCTTTGCCATACCAATTCGCCTTGCTGTTGACATTCCGCACTATTTTAAACAGAATTTTAGGAAATGAAATTCCCATCAACACGACAAAAGTGCAATAACTGTTACTGGCGTTGATCGACCAATTTTCTGAAAAATTGTTTTAAAAGAAAGATTTTATAAATTTAAACTGAAAGATATAGATGTTAACATTCCACATTACTTCAAATGAAAGGTAAGAAAGAAAACCCCCATCAGTACTGGAAAGATCAATAACAGTTACTGTAGTTAAGCAATCTATTTTTCAGAAAAAATCTTTTAATCGAAAGATTCTATAAATTAGTGCTGGTTGTTCTGTGAATGAATGATCAATGTATCTTGATAGGTAAACAGTTAATGTTCTCCGTCTTCTTTTATGTGCTGTGTACCTTCAGAACTTAGGCGATTATGTCCCTCCACATCTTCCTATCTCTTGTAGTACTTAACAACCATTCTCCTGTTATACCGCTGAAAACTCGCTCCACCATTCATCTGCTCAAGTCTATCAAGTATTAGTCCTGGGTATGACGGTAAACTGCATCCAGCAGCAAGGCCTCTGATTGGGAGGTTGTGAGGAGCATGGAACCACCTCTTAATTGCTGTAGTTCTCAAGCCCACCCTGACCCGGAGTGGCAGCGCCTGTTAGAGTCCCATCTATGGGCAAATAGTTAACCCCCAAACTGGAATCAAAACACCGTGAAAGTATAAAAATACACTTTTATAGAAATATATATAAATATAAAAATAGACTTTTATAGAAAAATATACATTTTTGAATGAAAAATATTACCAACAATACATTTATAGAAGAAAAAAAAAATGACCATTACACATATTTGAAGAAAAAAAAGTATTGGCTTCATACAATTTTGAAGGAAAAAATTATTACCAGCAATACATTTTTGACTACAAAACTAGAAGACATCTTCAATTTCTTAAAAAAAAATAAAAATAAAATAAAAATAAAAACTTATTTCATCAAAATCTGACGAAATCAACCTTCTTACAATAACCAAACATTAAAAAAATATATCTTCAAACTCTACCTTTTTGGCATTAAATAACCTACAGAGGTTGATATGCCGTTAAACAAGACTCGCACTCAAACTATTAAGTATACCACGCGTTGCTTTCCTTCCACTGTCTTTCCCTCTATTCGTCCTGTGGGCATCAGATTCTCTAATCCGTCTTTCCTTACTACATCTCCCAGAAACCTCAGTTGTTTTTTTTCCTGATGTAAAGTATCAGTATTTTTTTCGTGTCCATCCTCTTCGAAAACTCGCCGTTCCTCATATGTTCTATCCATGTTATCCTCAGCATCCTTCTGTAGAATCGTATTTCGGTGGCTTCAGGTCTTTCCTTCATCTTTGATGAGATTGTCCAACATTCGCTGCCATGATGAAGGGCCGACATCACATAACAGTCCATCACTCTCTTCTTTGTTTCCAGCGAAATCTTCCTCTCTCTCAATAGTTTATTCAGCTTCTGGAATGCACCCTTCGCCTTAACAATTTGCCTTCGGATCTCACTGTCGCACGTTCCGTCCTCTGTTAGAACCCTTACCAGCTGTTTAAATTTCTGTGATTTTAGTCTCCCTTACTTGGATTTATCATTTTGGGCTCCCCTCCCCACTTTTTTTTTTTACTGATTACCATATATTCAGTTTTCTTGTACTTTATATATAGCCTTTCTTTACATTTTCTGTAATTACTTCCTGGAGGGGATCTTGCAGTTTACTTTCTGTGACTGCTATCAGCACTGTATCATCTTCCGTATCTTATATTGTTCATGCTGCAGCCACCAATGATGAATCGTGGTAGAACTTCTATCACTCTCAGAATTGTTTTGCTCTATAAGTTGAAAATATCTGATGAGAAGACACATCCTTGTCTTAAAATCCTTTCTATCCTTGTATATCTGCTGAAATCGTTTCCTGTCTGTATGCAGACAGCTTGTTTGCAATATAGGTTCTTGATTATTCTTAGACTCTTTGGACGTTGGCATGAAAGACTAAAAAGCAATAGTTGTTTCCAGTTTAAGCGAAACCGTAGATTGATAGAAAAATGAATGGATGTAAGTCAAATTTTGATTTCCAGTATCGATGTCAAATAAGTTTTTCGTCGCAAACTGAATTATGAAGGCTAAATAAGTCCTCTGAGTAAATGATATCATGGCTGAGACTAAGAACTATAATTATACCTACTTAGAGCAAAACCTGAAGCAAAACCAAAATAAAAGGCCTGAAAACCTTGATCAGACCCGATAGGATAACGGGGTATCGATTTCCAATATCGGAGTCAAATAAATCATCTAAGGATAAATTAACCTAAGTAAGTCCATGAAAACTTATCGTACTCATCGGGAGTAAAATTGGAGAAAATGAGCCATATTGATGGCTGAATATTGGTTTTTGATCAGATTCGATAGAATATCAGGGGTGTCGATTTCCGATACTGGGGAAAATGAGTCGTCTGAGAAGATCCATTAATGTTTGAGATTAAAAACAATAATTCTACCAAGTTAGTGCAAATTCTGCAGCAAGAACCAGGATGAAAGAGCTGAAATTTTGATCTTGATCAGACCTGATCGGATATTGGGGTATCAATTTTCGATATTGGGGGGAAATCGGAAAAGTACCTAGCCCATGACCTGACCGAAAGCCTAAAAGATAAGTGGGTGAAGTTTGGTGAGAATCAGATAAAAATTGTGGATTTGTATAAAGAACATACAGGAAGACAGACATATACACAAAATCTTGCCTTATATATATATATATTTCTAATAGAGATAAGAAGAACAGATACTGCACTTTGAATCTATTCAAATAGACAGTGAGTTAAAGAAAACGTAACTTTAGTAGCACTGGATGCTAGGTTAATGAATATTGAATGATTTCTTATAAAGAAACAACTAATCTTCTGTTCCAATGAACTTAACTCACTGATGCCCCATATATGTTATAGTCGTCTCCCATCTCACTGACTCGCATCCTTCCTCTCATGCTCTTTTCTCCGTCTACCCCATCTCACTGACTCGCATCCTTCCCTCTCATGCTCTTTTCTCCGTCTACCGCACTTACTGACTCGCATCCTTCCCTCTCATGCTCTTTTCTCCGTCTACCCCACTCACTGACTCGCATCCTTCCCTCTCATGCTCTTTTCTCCGTCTACCCCACTCACTGACTCGCATCCTTCCTCTCATGCTCTTTTCTCCGTCTACCCCACTCACTGACTCGCATCCTTCCCTCTCATGCTCTTTTCTCCGTCTACCCCACTCACTGACTCGCATCCTTCCCTCTCATGCTCTTTTATCCGTCTACCCCACTCACTGACTCGCATCCTTTCCTGTCATGCTCTTTTCTCCGTCTACCCCACTCACTGACTCGCATCCTTCCCTCTCATGCTTTTTTCTCTGTCTATCCCACTCACTGACTCGCATCCTTCCTCTCATGCTCTTTTCTCCGTCTACCCATCACTCCAGTGTTTTCATCTTTCTCTTACTCACTTCCTGACAACCCCTATAACCTGTTCCGCTTTCCCATCACTTTCCTCCTATGTAACCCCCATTACTTGGGGTGAAATGATTAAAAAATACTACCATTGCAAGCCGTAGACATTGTATGACGTCGCTATATAATTTCCAGAAATATTGACAATAAAAATGGTTGGTAATAGTTTTTGAATTTTACATCGTTATACAGTAATGATTCTCTGTTAGATCCTTTTAATGTTTTATATGTGTGTCCATTTTCACAGATCCCTTTTTTTTAATTATGAATTGCCACGCGTTTTTAGCGAAGATAGTGGAGTGTTTTTTCCTTACCATATACCTCCAGGATGTTGGTAATCCTGACCCTTCACAAATTTCTTTTCTTTATCATCTGTGAATTGTCATGCGATTTTGGGAAAGGTAGTGGAGCAGATTTTCATTGCCCTCTGCATAGTTTTAAATATCTTGCACTTTCAGGACATAGACCATCATGACTTTTCACAGGTTCGTTTTCTTTATTGTCGGTGAATTTTTTTCCAATACTATCTAGGGAAAGTTGATTAGAGTGATTCCCTGTTGCCTTTCTGCACGGTTCAGAATTCAAAGTTTTACTTTTCAATGACGGGTTGCCACTTAAGGTTTGGGAATCCAGTCTATCGAGTGAGTGACAGGAGTCGAGTTCATGACGTTTCTCTGGGCATTTGGTCGAAAATGAACACAGCATATTTGCTCTGGATTTGAACTCGTCTCAATGATTTTACTTCCAGTGCCAATAGCTGTTACACTATCCGCGTTCCCCGTACATCTTGTTAGAACACAGCTAAAATCCAAAACGTCTGGCGCAGCATAATCTTTATTTCTCAGTTATGCTTTGTGCTGAAATGAAATTTACTTGAGAGCAGATACCTGCCACAGATCGTTTTCCTTCGTCTGTTTGCCCTTTTTCTTTCGACCTTGTTTACTGGAAACATTCCAGAAGAAAATATATTTCCAGCCGTTATCCATGCATAATACAAAAGTGCGCTGTATAAAGGACCATCTCAGCTTACTAAACAGTTTACGATGCCAATTAATCTATGTTTACTTATCTATTTATTAATTATTGCTGCAACATTGCTTTAAACACGTTTCGTTGCCAAGGTTGCCGGTTAATCGGTGAGGTAGGCTGTACCAATCTATGAAAGGAGAAACAAGAAGAGATGCCACATTAGCGACAGCTGTTAAAAAAGAAGAGAACAGAAAAAAGAAGCTGGCGACCAAAATAAACAAGAAACACATTATTGGGCACTTTAACATAGTGTAATGGTTAACAAGCTGGTCTCGTTAGAATCATTACAATTGAGTAATGGGTTCGAAACTTACTGGGTGCCCCATACTTTTGCCCATGGGCCTTATCTAAGCTGCGCTTGAAAAAACCACCATCTATTATAGGATGTGCGTTGTGGTGAGGTGGATATTGGTTCGGAACGAGAAACCGGGGAGCCGAGTTCGAATTCCAATTGAATTCGTTGCATTCACTTAAGCGCAAATACACTTGAGAAAGGTATTAATCCGTCCCTTCCCTCCAGTTATGGGTTAAATAACAGAACAGACTGGGTTTTATAGCCTTGGCTGGCAATCAGTCTACCACAGAAACCAATGGCAACCTATTGCGGGATAATCTTCTGCCCAGTCAGTTATGTCTCTTTTGAGACATGATCACTCAAAGCGTGTATCACGTATGGTACTTAACTGACTGACTTAATATAATAGTTGTAAACATGATGAAGGCATCTAATGGGCATAAAGTGGGGTATAAGTTTTCTATTGTTATGAAGTAATAAACTGGACCCCCATTAATTACTACTTATTAGTATAATACATATTTTCTCCCTCTAGCTATGAGTCAAATAACAGGACAGATTGGGTTCTATAGCCTTGGTTGGCAACTAGTCTACCACAGAAAGCAATGGCAACCTACTGCGGGATAATCTTCTGCTCAGTCTCTTTCGAGACATGATCGCCCAAGCGTGTGTCACATATGGTACTTAACTGATTCTCATCACTTTTGTTTTTAGTTATACATATCGGTTTTTCATGTTTTTCAGTCTACGATCTGAAGCTGCTTTCCCCAAACTTTTCCTAACTATTTCCTACTACACTGAGTTTAATCACCCTTCATGTTAACGCAGAAAAGAGTAGTTAAAACACATTTTTAATTTCACTAATTTAAACTAATTAAACAAACTCATTATTAAAATTATAATATTAATCAAATACATTGTACTTGCGTTGTGCGTTGTGGTGCAGTGGATATCGACGAGGAACGACAAATCAGAGAGCGGAGTTCGAATTTCATTTGAATTCATTGCATTCACTTACGCGCAAATACCCTTGGGAAAGGTATTAATCCGTCACTTTCCTCCAGTTATGGGTTAAATAATAAAACAGATTGGGTTCTATAGTCTTGACTGGCAACGACTCTATCGCAGAAAGTAATAGCAACCTACTGCAGAATAAACCTTTGACTAGTCAGTCATGCCTTTTTCAAGACATGATCGCCCGAAGCGTGTATCACTTTTGGCAATTGACTGACTGAATATAATAGTTGGAAACATGATTAAGACATCTACTGTGCATAAAGTGAGGTATCAGTTTTATATTGTTATGAAGTAATTAACTGATCCCAAACTAATTAATACTTAGTAATATAATACATCTTTCCCCCCTCTAGCTATGAGTCAAATAACAGGGCAGATTGGGTTCTATAGCCTTGGCTGGTAACCAGTCTACTGCAGAAAGCAATGGTAACCTACTGCGAGATAATCTTCTGCCCAGTCAGTCATGTCTCTTTTGGCAATTAACTGACTGACATTCTACTTATACAGAAAACAATGATGAGGTACTGAATCAATATAGGCCAAGGACGTGGTTGTTGATGCTTCCGACTAAATGACTATTCATAACGCTGTGAGCGCGTGATAGTATTCCTCCCTCACCCTACAGCTCATGTCTGAACCTGAACTAAACTTGCTAGACACAGTGCCACCCAACTACAAGAAGCATAATCTCTTTCTCTCTCTCTCTCTCTCTCTCTCTAAGACATTAAAAAATCAATCTATGAATTTCTTTTATTGCTAGTAAGCAGTGTAATTATTTTCCCCCTTTTGGAGATTGAAATTTCCCCCCATCCGCGGAGAGAAATTTCCCGCTGACTTTGATTCATTTTCGCCTCGGGTCCAAAAAGCAATAAATAATAAGCCTAGTCTTGCACAAGGCCACCAAGATCAATGGTCATCTAGATCAGCTCGCTAAACACGCCGAAGTTGAATTCAGAGAATGTGGTTGTGATTCGAACTTTCATTCTGGATGCGTCATCGGTGGACGCAATCAGAACAATATAAGATATGCAGATGATCCAGTGCTGGTAGCAGTCACGGAAATGAAACTAAAAAACCTCTTACAGATGGTAGCTAAGGAAAGTAAGAAGAAAGAACTAGACATAAATTACACGAAGACAGAATTCACGGCTATCAGTAAAATGATGAGCCCAAAGAGCAAATTCCAAACCGGGGATACTAAAATCAAACAAGTACAGAAATTAAGATATCAGAAAAATGTTTTAACAAAAAATGGAAAGTGCGACAATGAATCCTGAAGACATCTTGGAATGATCAAAGATACATTCCAAAGACTAAGCAGAGTACAGAGAGAAAAAAGTTCTTTTGCAAGAAAGAAAAGAGTACTGAAATGTTAGATAATATCAGTTTTCCTGTATAGCAGAGGATACTGGGCAAGCTCCTCGAAGTTGAAGAAGTGACTCGACTCAATAGAAATCTGGTTATACAGAAAGATGCTGAGGATAAAATTCGAACAAAAAGGAAGCATACTAATATATAATAAAAGGATTTATGCAACTTATACAGCGAGGCAATTCTGAAAAAATTAGAAGTCCCATCAAGATTTATTACTGACAGCCGCAACAATATAAGATATATAGATGACCCAGTGTTGATAGCAGACACGAAAAAGCAAATTACTAAAGTTTATTCTAGAAGGTAGCGAAAGAGAGTGGAAAGAAAAGATTAACAAAAACTGCAAGAAGACAGAATTCATGGTTATCAGTAAAAGGATGAGCCCAAAGAGCAAACCCCAAACCGGGGATACTAAAATCAAACAAGTACAGAAATGTTTTTGAGGTTTTGAAGAAATGCAAAACAAAAACTGAATCTTATATTTAACCCCAGAGAGAAGCAGTTGAAATTTCTGGGGTACGTAATGAAAAAGGAATGCTAGGAAAACTTAATACCAACATGACAGAATTTTTCAGTCATCAACAGTTGTCTAAAGTCTTTTTGAGTTTAACCGCTCTTATTTTTCCCGGGGAAACTGAAGTTTCATAGACTAAAACGATTTTAGTGACTCTGATACCCATTATTGTGAACTTGAAGCAGACAGTTGAATTTAGGAAATCATTCACCCACAAGTCAGCACATTATATATATTATATATAATATATATATATATATATAATAATATATTATATATATATATATATATATATATATATATATATATATATAGAGAGAGAGAGAGAGAGAATAAAATACTAGGAAACCTTTCCATATATATTAAAATCTCAGACAAGCGGCTCCTGTATATTTTATTGTCTTTGTAGTCATTTACTAATTTGCTTAAGTTGTGCTCAATTTAACCCGAGACTAATATGGATAATACAATTTTATGGAATATAAACGACAAAAATAACGCAATCGGTATTTCTAAAGCTGAACAAAAAAACTATGATACCATATCAAGTAATGAACACATATAATCATATATATATGCCCGTCTCATTTCTGATGCCGGGATGAAATCTAAATTCGTTTTTGATAGGATAATAAGATATACACATTCAATATTGATTATCTATCTATCTATCTATCTATCTATCTATCTATCTATCTATCTATCTATCTATCTCAGTCCGTTAATATCTATCTATCTATCTATCTATCTATCTATCTATCTATCTATCTATCTATCTATCTAGCTATCTATCTTTGTTCATATCTATCTATCTTTGTTCATATCTATCTATCTATCTATCTATCTATCTATCTATCTATCTATCTATCTATCTATCTATTTCAGTCTGTTAATATCTATCTATCTATCTATCTATCTATCTATCTATCTATCTATCTATCTATCTATCTATTTCAGTTTGTTCATTATCTATCTATCTATCTATCTATCTATCTATCTATCTATCTATCTATCACTGCAAAAATGAAAATAACATCGTTTATATATAGTTATAATTAAATTTGTTTTTTTACTTAAAATTAACTTTACTTGCATTGCCTGAGGATGAGATAAAAATCTCGAATGATAGAAATCTTCTTGTCGCAATGTAAACTAAATTAATTTTAAATAAGAAACAAATTTAATTATATTATGCTCTACGATAAATGTTGTATTGAGCACCTTTTAAAAAAATTAATGCCGAAGAAAAGCATAGTATTATTACTCAAATGTTTTCATGTTTCGGAATTAAATTGCTCCTCTTCCGGGTGATATGTATAACAGAAAATAAATGGTGGAAACGATTCATTTTTTGGAATGTGAGCTGTAGTTGGTTGTAGGGGATTGGAATTTAGTATTTCTGAATTAGTTCATAAGCTGTTTGTAACGAAGGGCACATGTCGTTTTTTTTGTGCCTGAGTGAAAAGCTGCACATTCTAATGTTCCCTAACAATGGTGAACTATTGAACCATAGGGATGGATTAACAGTTTCATGTAAACATCGAAAATATTTTTCGTTGAAATTTAATTAATCAAAAGGCGTCCGTTATAACTTGTGCTGTAATATAAAAAAATCAACTTAAAGTTAAAAATTAAAACCTATTTTAAGTATTATGGGCCCCGCTAGACACCTTACTCAGACAAAATAATCCGCTGCAAAATTTAATTAATATCCATGTTTCATCCACAAAATAAAAAAAATGAATATATTAATTAAAAAACATAAACCCATACAATACTAAAATGTTACTTTAATTTCATGTACTCATATTTAGTAGTCAAATAAAAATTGTCTATCCATTTAAAAAATCTAAGATCCCACTATGCGATTTACCCAGACAAAATTAAAAAGTGACTTGTTCAGAGCTAAGCCACCTTGCCCCACTCTCCTAACAAAAAATGTGTATCTCTAAGGTTACAAACTTCTGATAAACTAGTTCAGACAGGTAAAAGTCTGAAGGGGTAAGGTTTGGGCTGTAAGGGGGATGAAGGAGCATTTCCCAGCCCAGCTCGTTGACGGTATGCACCGTTTGGGCTGCTGTATGAGGCTTTCAGTTGTCTTGATGCAATTTTGTGTGCTGTCCCGACAGATAGGCTCAAAGTCCTTCCAATGTCATCCATTGTCACCCTTCTGTGAGACTGAATGAAGTCATTGACTGATTCGGTCACCTCAGGAGACCTCACTTCTGTAGGCCTCCCAGGCCTGTCTTCATCCTCAACACTGCTCTGTCCTTCTTTAAATAATTTACCCCACTGGTAGATATTTTTTGGCTGGAACATGTGGCACCATACACAGTTGACATTCTCCTATGAATTTCAACTGGTTTGCACAAGTGTACCTGAGCAGGTGTCTGCAATGGGGATTAGCGAGCCACCCGGGTAGATGGATATCCTCGAATACGCGTGGCCAGCCATTATGTATGTATGTATGTATGTATGTAACTCCAATCCAAGCAAGAGGCTCCAAAAAAGTGTGAAAATCTTCTTCTGAATCTGTCTATCAAAAGCAGGTTTGTCCAGTCATATGAGATCTGATGATAGTCAAGTATGTGCCCTACGTGATACACGCTTTAGGTGATCATATCTCCAAAGAGACATGACTGACTGGGCAGAAGATTATCCCGCGGTAGGTTGCTATTGCTTTCTGCAGTAGATTGGTTGCCAGCCAAGGCTATAGAACCCAATCTGACCTATTATTTAACCCATAACTGGAGGGAAGAGACGGGTTAAAACTTTTCCAAAGGGTATTTGTGCGTAAGTGAACGCAAGGAATTCAACTGGAATTCGAACTCGGCTCCCCGATTTGTCGTTCCTAGTCGATAGTTGGGTACTTAATGATTTTACATATAACATTCAGAATGACTTCACCTGAAATGTATGTAGAAAGCTGTGTAAGAATTCAAGTGGTCTAACTTGGCATTTTGAATTAAAACACAAGGTTTGACCAGTGGTACCTTGGAGATTGACATGTTCTATCTGTTCATTCAAGTGTAAATCAACGCCAGGAATCATTGAAAAAAAATTGGAGTCATCTTAGAGAGATTGAGCATCATGTCCTTGATTTACATCCTTGAATACGAGTAGCCAGCCATTATGTATGTATGTATGGGACACCAATCCAAGCAAGAAGTTCCAAAAATGTGTTGGCATGTAAAATCTGCTTTTGAATCTGTCTGTCAAAGGCAGGTTTGTCCAATCACATGAGATCTCATGATAGTAAAGGACTTAATACGAATACATATAACATTCAGAATGACTTCTCTTATAATGTCTATGGGAAGCTGTGTAAATGCTAGTGGTCTAACCTGGCATTTTGAATTAAAACACATTGTTTGATCAGTAGTATCTCGGAGATTGACATGTACTATTTGTTGATTCAGGTGTAGATCAATGCCAGGACTCATTGAAAAAAAAATGGAGTCATGTTAGATGACACCAACAAGAGAATCGTAATCCATAAAAGTCTTTATATCATAGTCAATGTAGTCATGCTCGACATTAAGTGGACTTCCACCATATGGATTAGGATCCGACCGAATGCTAAGACAAGCAACATATAGAAGGCGTTTATAAATTTGTCATATTTTACTTTCATTTAAGCTTCACCAGAAAATTAAAAACAAAAGAAAAAATGATGAATGTAGTATTTTTTTTATGTTGTTTTTTTTTTTTGGTTAAGTAAAGATGACGTGTACGAGTATAAGTGTAAAGGTGTATAAGTAAACCTGACGTGTACGAGTATAAGTGCATAAGTGAAGCTGACGTGTACGAGTATAAGTGTAAAGGTGTATAAGTAAACCTGACGTGTACGAGTATAAGTGCATAAGTGAAGCTGACGTGTACGAGTATAAGTGTAAAGGTGTATAAGTAAACCTGACGTGTACGAGTATAAGTGTATAAGTGAATCTGACGTGTAGGAGTATAATTGCATAAGGGTATAAGCGAACCTGACGTGTACGAGTATAAGTGCATGAGTATATAAGTGAACCTGACGTGGACGAGTATAAGTTTATAATGTATAAGCGAACCTGAGGTATACGAGTATAAGTGCATAAGTGTATGAGTAAACCTTACGTGTACGAGTATAAGTGTATAAGTGAACCTGGCGTGTACGAGTATAAGTGTATAAGTGAACCTGACGTGTACAAGTATAAGTTGGTAAGTGTATAAGCGAACCTGACGTGTACGAGTATAAGTTTATAAGTGTACAAGCGAACCTAACGTGTACGAGTATGAGTGCATAAGTGTATAAGTAAACATGGCGTGTACGAGTATAAGTGTATACGTGAACCTGACGTGTACAAGTATAACTTTATAAGTGTAAAAAGCGAACATGACGTGTACGAATATAAGTGTATAAGTGAACCTGACGTGTACGAGTATAAGTGCATAAGTGTATAAGTAAACCTGACGTGTACGAATATAAGTGTATAAGTGAACCTGACGTGTACGAGTATAAGTGCATAAGTGTATAAGTAAACCTGACGTGTACGAGTATAAGTGTATAAGTGAACCTGACGTGTACGAGTATAAGTGCATAAGTGTATAAGAGAACCTGACGTGTACGAGTATAAGTGTATGAGTGAATCTGACGTGTACGAGTACAAGTGTATAAGTAAGCCTGACTTGTACGAGTATAAGTGTATAAGTGAACCTGACGTGTACGAGTATAAGTGCATAAGAGTATAAGTGAACCTGACGTGTACGAGTATAAGTGCATAAGAGTATAAGAGAACCTGACGTGTACGAGTATAAGTGTATGAGTGAATCTGACGTGTACGAGTATAAGTGTATAAGTAAGCCTGACGTGTACGAGTATAAGTGTATAAGTGAACCTGACGTGTACGAGGATAAGTGTATAAGTGAACCTGACGTGCACGAGTATAAGTTTATAAGTGTATAAGCGGACCTGACGTGTACGAGTATAAGTGCATAAGTGTATAAGTAAACCTGACGTGTACGAGTATAAGTGCATAAGTGTATAAGTAAACCTGACGTGTACGAGTATAAGTGTATAAGTGAACCTGACGTGTACGAGTATAAGTGCATAAGTGTATAAGAGAACCTGACGTGTACGAGTATAAGTGTATGAGTGAATCTGACGTGTACGAGTATAAGTGTATAAGCAAGCCTGACGTGTACGAGTATAAGTGTATAAGTGAACCTGACGTGAACAAGTATAAGTTTATAAGTGTATAAGCGAACATGACGTGTACGAGTATAAGTGTATAAGTGAACCTGACGTGTACGAGGATAAGTGTATAAGTGAACCTGACGTGCACGAGTATAAGTGCATAAGTGTATAAGTAAACCTGACGTGTACGAGTATAAGTGTATAAATTAACCTGACGTGTACAAGTATAAGTTTATAAGTGTATAAGCGAACATGACGTGTACGAGTATTAGTGCATAAGTGTATCAGTAAACCTGACGTGTACGAGTTTAGGTGCATAAGTGTATAAGCGAACCTGACGTGTACGAGTATAAGTGCATATGTGTATAAGTGAACCTGACGTGTACGAGTATAATTTTATAAGAGTATAAGCGAACCTGACGTGTACGAGTATAAGTGCATAAGTGTATAAGTGAACCTGACGTGTAAGAGTATAAGTTTATAAGTGTATGAACGAACCTGTTGTGAACGGGTATAAGTGCGTCAGTGTATAAGTGAACCTGACGTGTACGAGTATAAGGTTATATGTGTATAAGCGAACATGACGTGTACGAGTATAAGTGCATAAGTGTATGAGTAAAACTGACGTGTACCAGTATAAGTGTTTAAGTGAACCTGACGTGTACAAGTATAAGTTTATAAGTTTATAAGCGAACCTGACGTGTACGAGTATAAGTGCATAAGTGTATAAGCGAACCTGACGTGTACGAGTATAAGATTATAAGTGTATCAGCGAACCTGACATGTACGAGTATAAGTGCATAAGTATTTAAGTGAACCTGACGTTTACGAGTATATGTTTATACGTGTATAAGCGAACCTGACGTGTATGAGTATAAGTGCATAAGTGTATAAGTAAACCTGACGTTTACGAGTATAAGTGTATGAGTGAATCTGACGTGTACGAGTATAAGTGCATAAGTTTATTAGCGAACCTGACGTGTACGAGTACAATTGTATCAGTGTATAAGTAAACATGACGTGTACGAGTATAAGTGTATATGTGAACCTGACGTGTACGAGTATAAGTGCATAAGTGAACCTGACGTGTACGAGTATAAGTGTATAAGTGAACTTGACGTGTACGAGTATAAGTGATAAGTTTATAAGCGAACCTGACGTGTACGAGTATAAGTGCAACTGTGTATAAGTGAATCTGACGTGTACGAGTATAAGTTTATAAGTGCATAAGCAAACCTGACGTGTACGAGTATAATGCATAAGTGTATAAGTAAACCTGACGTGTACGAGTATAAGTTTATAAAGGTATAAGCGAACCTGACGTGTACGAGTATAAGTGCAGAAGTGTATAAGTAAACCTGACGTGTACGAGGGCAAGTGTATAAGCGAACCTGACGTGTACGAGTATAAGTTTATAAGTGTATCAGCGAACCTGACATGTACGAGTATAAGTGCATAAGTATTTAAGTGAACCTGACGTTTACGAGTATATGTTTATACGTGTATAAGCGAAGCTGACGTATACGAGTATAAGTGCATAAGTGTATAAGTAAACCTGACGTGTACGACTATATGTGTATGAGTGAACCTGACGTGTACAAGTATAAGTTTATAAGTGTAGAAGCGAACCGGACGATACGAGTTTAAGTGATTAAGTCTATAAGTAAACCTGACGTGAACGAGTATAAGTGTATAAGTGAACCTGACGTGTACGAGTATAAGTGTATAAGCGAACCTGACGTGTACGAGTATAAGTTTATAAGCGAACCTGACGTGTACGAATATAAGTGCATAAGTGTATAAGTGAACCTGCCGTGTACGAGTATAAGTGTATAAGCGAACTGGACGTGTACAAGTATAAGTTTATGATTGTATATGCGAACCTGACGTGTACGAGTATAAGTGCATAAGCGAACTGGACGTGTACAAGTATAAGTTTATAAGTGTATAAGCGAACCTGACGTGTACGAGTATAATTGCATAAGTGTATAACTAAATCTGACGTGTACGAGTATAAGTGTATAAGTGAACCTGAAGTGTACAAGTATAAGTTTATAAGTGTATAAGCGAACCTGACGTGCACGAGTATACGTGCATATGTGTATAAGTAAACCTGACGTGTACGAGTATAAGTGTATAAGTGAATCTGACGTGTACGAGTATAAGTGTATAAGTGAATCTGACGTGTACGAGTATAAGTGCATAAGTGTATAAGCAAACCTGACGTGTACGAATATAAGTGCATAAGTGTATAAGTAAACCTGACGTGTACGAGTATAAGCGTATAAATGAACCTGACGTGTACGTGTATAAGTTTATAAGTATATAATCAAACCTGACGTGTACGAATATAAGTGCATAAGTGTATAAGTGAACCTGACGTGTACGAGTATAAGTGCATAAGTGTATAAGTGAATCTGACGTGTACGAGTCTTGTCATGGAGCTTTTGTATGGATAATTATAAATTGAATTTGTATAAATACTAGCAGAATTTGTTTACCTCATCTCAGAAACATAGATAAATGTTATAAAAGAAATTTAAACTAAAACCAAGCAGTCAGCTCTGGATTTTACGCTAAAGATTTTTTTTAATCGTTTCACCCCAAGCAAGGCCGTGCCGCCACTGATGCGCAGGGGGCTACATAAGACCAAGGAGAGCAGGAGAACGATGGTAACACAGTTGTGAAGACAGTTGCGAAGGTAGAGAGAAAAGAAAAGAATAAGCTAGAACAAGATATACAGGGGGATGGAAAAAGAACTGGAGTCAAGGGGATAAGAGATGGGTATTGACCTTGCATTTAAATTCCTGGAGGTTGTAGCAGTCAGGAAAGCAAGTAACAGAAGGAAGTTCCACAGGTGGGAAGTGCGGGTAAAAAGCTGCGGGAGTAGAATTGATGGCTGCATTTGGTTCATCTGTCAGTGGGTGGTACCTTGTTGCAAGTCTGGTTGCACGAGTAAATTCCAGTAGCGGGGTCACCAGTGATATTTTGTCGGAGTAGAAACCATAGAACAGAGGGAAGCCACATCCTGCCGGTGAGAAAGTGGCTACCAAGTCGAGCTACCAAGTCGAGACCTATCACGATGTTGTAGCCATAATCACATCGGAACCACTACTTCAATAACTATCGCAAAGTGCAGTGTAGTTACTTCAGAACCGCCCGCAATCACTTTCTAGAAAATGACAAGTGTAGATATATATAAACTGTCCAGGCCCAAGGTTGAAAAACAAAAATCAAATTGGATACCGTGAATTCTGGAAGATCACTAATTAATTCACGAACAGAAGTAAAGCGGCTGTGCCCACAATTATAGCCAGCTCCGAGGTAAAATCTTCCTCGACAGACTCGATCTTAGCCTCAAACTTAACACAAGACGACAAAAACAATCTCCTCCCCAACATTCCATGTCTCAATGAGCACAAATCTCAGTAATATTTCCATTATAGCACGAGAAGTCACATGACTCATCAAAAGCCTTGACCCTAAGAATGCCACCGGTCTAGAAAAAAATTCTAATGGTGTATCAAGCCGAAATTATCCCCGTTTCTAGGAAAGTTGTTCAACCACTGCAGAAGAGTTACAAGAGATTCCGAAGTTGTCTATAGGTCGTGGCTGAAGTCAATGGCAATTTTATTAAATAAATTTACTCTTCGGTAATTCTAAATATTTTTGTGCAATTTTGGTAAATATATCTATTAAAATGAGATAGCAGTGTTATTTTCACTTTTGCGTTATCTAGACAACAATTTATCCATTGTATCCTGTAGATCTGTATAATCGTTCATTAGGACTTCACCGGGTGAAATGCGTTAAACAGAATGTATTAGTCTGGTACCAAGTACAACACCCAAATGTATCCCTCATTCCCCTCCACGGAGAATCTGTAATGTGATCGATGCCGACTTGGTAGCTCAGATACAGTCACTTTCTCACCGGCACGATGTGGCTTCCTTGTGTCTCTTCTACAAAAACATCACGGCTTCTGCTTCGATGAACGTAGCTCACTGGTGCCCCCTATATATGAATTTACTCGAGCCACAAGATTAGCAACTAGGTCACACTCTTTTACTGTGAAACCAATAAAATATAAACGCAAATTCTACTCCAACAGCTTCTTTTCTCGCATTTCCCGCCTGTGGAATTCCTTTCCGTTTACTTGCTTTCCCGACAGCTACAATCTCCAAGAATTTAAATGTAAAGTCAATAGTCATCTCCTATCTCACTAACTGGCATCCCCTCTCTCATGCTCCTTTCTCCATCCACTCCACTCTCATCAGTGTTCTCCTCCTTCTCTTACCACTTCCTGACAGCCCCTATAACCTGTCACTCTTTCTCATCATCATCATCATCATCATTTTGCGGCCTCGGCCGAGATTCTTGTCAGTAGCTGAATACTTGATGCTTCGCCAGAGCTACCAAGGGTGTTTTTATCGTGACACCATCACTAGAAGGGTTGCCTACCACGGCTTAAGAGAGGCCCATTCACCCTCATTAAGAGAAGGATATCCCGCGCCAGTTTCCCAATCTGGTGTTTTTTACAACCTCGTGGTAAAAAAGATATTATACATAAACTACTGCTTGTAGAAAACAGTAATTTTTGAATTTTTTTTTCTTAACGTCGGTTGCAACGCCTGTTCCTCTTTGGTCATTAAAGATATTATACATAAACTACTGCTTGTAGAAACAATAATTTTCGAAAGGATTTTTATTTTTTATCTTCTTGTTATAACGTCGGTTGCAACGCCTATTCCTCTTTGATCATGAAAGATATTATACATAAACTACTTTCCTCCTATGTAACCCCCTGCAAAACAGTGGCAGTAAACTGTCTTGCTTGGGGCAATATGATTATAAAAAAAATTCTATACTATTATAATGTGGATATAAAGTGGGGGTTCAATTTTACATTACAATGAGCATATAAACTGATCCCTCACTTTATAGCCACATTCATTTGTCTGTTACCCACTTCCTGACACCCACTATATAACCTGTCACTCTTTCTCATAACTTTCCTCTTATGTAACCCCATGCAAAACAATGGCAGTAAACTGTCTTGCTTGGGGCAATATGATTATAAAAAAAATGTATGAACAATCTCCGACTTTAATGTTGGTAAATTGGACACCAGCGTAAAAATTCTATAAAACAAAATAAAATTGTTTTCTATTTTCGTAATCGAAAATTAAAAGAATGGAAATAAAATCTGATATGAATATTATTTCTAGGTTTTAAGTAGAATCAGAATTATTTACGTTTAAAAGTGTTGTTTATTTTGTGTGAACAGTGTCGCTATAAAATATCATTACCTTTTATGAGGTAATAAAACGGGTCGATTTTTAAAAAATCTTTCAAAAAATACTCTCACTGGATTTTAATAACACTTTTGGCATTTATGTAAAAGAGAATATATATCTTTTAATGCAGTTTCTCATCAAAACTGAAGAATTTCTTTTCTTCGAGCAATTACACACTTTCTATTTTAATTTGTTGATTTTTGATTGTGAATTGAGCTGGACTGTATTGATGATCACACTTCTTATAGATAAATCATTAAAAAGTAAATCCTTGAAAAAAAGAATCCTTGAAAAACTCAAAAACCGGCACTCAAAAGAATAGCCGATACCAATGCCACCGTCTTAAAATAAAATGAAATAAAATAAAAAATAAGATAAATAAAAATAAAGATAAAAAAAATATGGCGATTTGATTAATTTTTAATTTTTATTTTTTTAATTTATATTTTCTGTAAAATGAATAATAAAAAAATTCGATATCTTTCTTTCTTTTTTTTAAAGAATTTCGATAATTTTCTATAATATCGATTTAGTAATCCGATATTTTTAGAAGCCTTTATTTATTTTTTTCAAAAGTTGAAACAACTATAGGATTTTGTTTTGAAAAACATGATATTCTTACGTACATAAATATACAAAGATACTGGTAAATATAGTCGATTTTTAAAATAATTAAAAAAATATTACACGGTTGTTGATGGGATATTATTATTATTATTATTATTATGTCATTTTTCATCATATTTCGATTTCTGCTTTGGTCTCACTACCAACCAAGTCTGCGGGGAGACCTAAGGCAGGTAGTGGCGTGTTGTTATGGCTCCATTTCATGTTTTTCTATCTTCCCTATCATCCTCAGCATTACATAGATAAAGTTTTCCTTAGTGTGTGGGCTGTACTTAATAAGACAATTTTTTGTATGTCTCTTAAGCTGGGGTTTCCAGGGATTCTTTCAATGTGTTGTTTTGTTCCATTTTTTATCATTCCAAGTGCACCTACTATCACTGGCACAACTCTTGTTTTCAATTTCCACATTTTTTCTATTTCAGTTTCCAGGTCTTTATATTTTGACAGTTTTTCAAATTCCTTGATTGCTATGTTACAATCCGCTGGACAAGCCATATCAATTAATAGACAAGTTTTCTCCTTCTGGTTTTTAACAATAATGTCTGGCCTGTTTGCTTCAATTTTTCTGTCTGTGTAGATGGTGTAATCCCATAGAATGGTTACATCTTCTATTTCTGTAACCGGTGCTGGATGATGTTCATACCAGTGTTTGTTTACAGCTTTTCCATAATGTTTGCACATTGTCCAATGTAAATATTGCCCAACTCTATCGTGGCGATTTTTATATTCGTTTGGGGCAAGCACAGAACAGCCTGAGATTAGGTGGTCTATTGTTTCTTGGTGTTTATCACAAAACCTGCATTTTGGATCCATATTATTATGCATAATATTTGCCTGAAAGTTTCTCGTGAAAAGACTTTGGTCTTGTGCTGCAAGTATAAATCCTTCAGTTTCAGACTTTAATCCAGATGCACATAACCATCGATGAGTATTAACTTTGTCAACATTGGATTTATTGGCACGTACTGGATATTGGCCATGCAGAGGTTTGTCTTGCCAGCGCTGTTTCATCTTTTCAAGAGCTTTATCTTTGGCTTTCATTTTCATATTTTTTGCCGCAATAGTTGGTTCTTGGCTTCTGTTTTGCTTTTCTACAGAATCTACTAACTGTAAATCTTGTTTGTATTTACTGCCTTCTTTTATTATTGAATATTTTTTCTTTCTTTCTTCATGTTGCCTTACTAATTGTATCATCCAATCCTTTGTTGTTTCTATGTATGTTAGTAAGCCAATAGTTGTTGTCTTGTATGACAATTCCAGCTGAATAAGACCCCTTCCACCTTCTTTACGGGGTATGTATAGACGGTCTACATCAGCCTTTGGATGATGCATCTTATGCTTAGAAAGAAGCTTTCTTGTTTTAGCATCCATTCGTCTGATGTCGTTTAGAGTCCAGTTTAAGATGTTGAAGCTATATTGGACAACTGGGATTGCAAGGCTATTAATGGCCATAACTCTGTTCTGTGAATTTAATTCAGTTTTTAATATCATTCGTAGCCTTCTATAGTACTCTTTACGCACTATTTCTTTCATTTTTTTATGGTGAATGTTTTCGCTCTCATTTACACCTAGGTATTTATAAGCTTCTTCTGGTTTCAATTCTTTTATTGTTACAGCAGGGTCTAGGCTAATTGAGGATGTTTCTTGTATTGATCCACGTAAAACTGTAGCTTTAGCACATTTATTCAAATTAAATTATTATTATTATTATTATTATTATTATTATTATTATTATTATTATTATTATTATCTACGAGTGCGTAGAGTCGTAATCATTTCTGCTTTTCGTCCCAAATATTTTGCAGTTTTCTTTCATTACTGATTTTTGGTATTTGAGTTGCTATTCAACTATTTGTAAACAACATTCCATGTTTTTTAGAATTAACTTTTTAAAAGTTTAATTTATAAATTTAAAAATACATAAAAATAATCAGTTTACAAAAAATAAGACATTGATTTTTATTACAGGCCACCATACTATATATATATATATATATATATATATATATATATATATATATTAGTCATCCACATACAAGCCCGTTTCGCTGTATCACAGCTCATCAGTGTGGCTAGACATATCCACTTGCTTCTGGCCGGGATCGAAACTCGACCGATTTGGGTTCTCTGGAGAAGAAAAATATTTGAGCTCTCTGGAGAAGAAAATTTTGAAAACAATTTCCACTTCGGCTATATATATATATATATATATATATATATATATATATATATATATATATATATATATATAGGTAAATAAGGAGTGCAAATAAACTCTTAGGGCTTATAAAAATTAAGATATACTCAAGACGCACGGATGAGAGACAGAGAACAAAGCAACGTGATCCATCACTCTGCACAAAGTCAGTCGATGAGGCCATCGCAACCTTCTGCAGAACCCCGATAGCTCCGTAAAAATATTCGGAAACGCAACACGGGCTGCTAATCAAACCAAACGATTGTTATTATTAACTCCATCATGTTCTATATAGGCAGGCGTGTGTTGTTCAATCCGGGTCTTCAGCCGCAAGTTAGTTCGCACCATATAGTCAGCCTCACACCCGATTTTAAATTGATTAATCACAGAACTACTTTTCAGTTACGGTAAACCATTCTTAGCGAAAGATGAGAACAACGGAATAGCATAAAATACAGCCTGTAGTTTGAACAAAGAAAAGAAAGAAGTCATTCATGCTGATGCCCTTCAGCAAGTGTCATACTTCCTCTACTCAACGATGATAGTTTTAAATAAACTAAATAAAGACCAGTTCCCAAAACGTCATGACCCTTAAATCTTTTAACCTTACGTTTCGTCGTACGTTTAATAAAATTATCCCGGAAATAATTGTAAATGTTTGCCAATTTTCCCTCCAATTTACAAGACGAACACATCTTCAAAGCACAGTGGACAAAGGTTAAAATTAAATTAATTTAATCTTAAAGCACTTTGGAACAAAGAAATTCTAATTATTGTAAAACCCAGTAAGAGTGGGCCTACGATATACGCTGGTAATAAACGGCCCCTCTTTC